>SJOL01006370.1:2283270-2332767 GCA_004794785.1 Opisthorchis felineus | reverse complement strand
TTGCAGTACCCACTTCCGGAATAGCGGGAATCGTTTAACAACGCGGTCCCCACCAGTGAGGTGGTCCTGAATCCAAATAGACAACGTTTCCATCACTTACCGGTGGTGGTCGCTCCATCTGGAATACCAGTGTGGACCCCGACTATGCGCTTGACGTAGTAGTCGACCCTGCGTCCACCGTGGACAGCATTCCCCATATCCTCGAATCAGTAACAGGCCTCTTTTTGTGTGCCTGTTATGGTGTCCCTTCTGCCGGCCCCTCCATTTTGACTTTCTGAATAGTGTTATGTCTCGATAACGCAGCGAACAAACGATAATATGAGCGGACTGTGACGGTATTCTGTCTCCAGCTATGTTGCCTGATCCCGACTCCTAGTACAGCGGTATAATAAGAAGACGAAACCTTGAACACAACTTTAATGCTCCGAACAACAGGCGATCTACAGAAAAATGACGCTGAATATATATCCTTAGTTTGATATTGAAAAATGCCGGAATTTCGTTAGCACACGTAAAGATACAGAGTTTCTGGGGATATTGATAACCCCAACAAATAGCGATCCGCCTGAGCAGTGGACTGTAGTTTGAACGGCAAAGACCGCTGGTACAACGTTGCACGCTGCTGGCAGAACTCTCCAAAATGGACTGAACTGAAAAGTTTACCGGTGCCGGACGCCACGAGCTTAATAGCCGTTGTGTCCGAAAGGTCTCTCTGTTTGGCTGTAACTGTAGCGACCACAAAAACATCAGGACATGGTGTTTCCAATAATGTATTGCAGCCATCTGCGGTTGTTTCGTTACAAATGGCATTGAGGACTCGGTCGAAGTGTTGAACCTCATGAGACGAACGCTGGAAGGTCTTCAAAAACGCGGGCGTTCAAATAGGCTCTGACAAAAACCTTACCGGTCCGGAATATGCAGACAACGTCGTTCTCGTTTTCGAAGAGGAGGAGAAGGCTCAGGTGTTTTTGGATGAACTGGCCAAAGTCATCCCGTCCTTTGGTATGCACTTTGCACCCACGAAGTGTGAGGTCATGCTCCTGTACGTGCAGTCACTGAACATGCCACTTACAATCCAGGGAGAGGCACTGGAAGTTGTGGAGCGTTTTACGTATCTTGGAAGTTGTATTGGTTCTGATTGTATTATGATATATGAGGTCAGTGCACGAATCTGCAAGGCTCGGGTTGCGTTTGCTAATTTGAGACATCTTTGACGTTAGAGCGATATATACCTGAATCTCAAGGGATGTGTGTATCAAGCTACAGTGCGGGACGTTTTGTTGTATGGCTGTAAGACTTGACCTGCTCGAGCAAAGGAATGGGAACGTCTTCAAGTGTTCGACAACCGTTGTCTCAGAACCATAGCTCGTGTGGGTTGGTGTCGGCGAGTCTGTAACGGGGCAATCGGAAAGCGATTTTTGGGTTGTGGATCGGGACTTCCATTGAAGAATGTGTCCAGCACCAGAAGCTGCGTTGGTTAGGCCACGTATTGCGTATGTCTAACCATCGTTTGCCGAAGAGAGTGCTATTTTCCAGGCTCAATTCAGAGTGGCGGAAGCAGAGAGGTGGCCAACCGTTTACCTGGCAGATGGGTATGGAAGAGATCTGTTTGGGTGCTGCTGGTGCTACGCGCCTTCCAGAATGGGGACGGCGTGATCCTCACTGCGCCTGGTTGGAGACGCTGCAAGATATGGCTGCCAACCGATTTCACTGGCGTTCTTGTTGTCAGTTTCAATCCAGATTGTCTGGAGGTGTAGGCACCTCGGAATGATTGTAGTAAGTTAGCACTAAATCCATTCCCTGTCCACCTTTATTTTTTCTTCACAATAAGGCTTTCAAATAAATCATTTTGTATGGTAGTGTGGCATCAGTGTTGAACACTGATGTCATGCTGTCGATGATGATGATGATAAGGTAGTAAGCACCATTGAATTGAATCTCATTGAACGTTGCGGGGCAGTTCAGCTTGCCGGTCAGTTCGAGGCGTCCACCAGACGCATTACGAACGGTGCACTTCTTGTGTTTCACCAATTACCTTTCAATTCCGTTCGTTTTGAAACCAGAATGAGGTCAAAACCCGTAGCAAGTTGGAGAGTAACTGGTGTGCCATTGATACATACCGTGACGAATTTTCGTCAGGCGGGTGATTTCATCCGGAATGTAGCGGTCACAGCCTCTGAATGCGTCCTTTTGTCGAGCCGACGCTTGCGCGAGTTCCTGAAGTGGTCTCTGCAGCATTCTTCTTTGTGGCCTTTTCGACTGCACTTGCTGCGCCTGTGGTTCCGGTGGGGACAGTGGAGTGATAAGTGCCATTCGCCACAAGACCAGCAGGGTGTGGGCGGTTTTCTCGGGGTCCTTTTTGAATTTGATTACCTTTTGGAGGTTATTTCGAATACCATGTCAGGCTGAGAAGGGGGAATTTCCAATCATTGCAGCATCAGCATTGAGATTGATAAGATGCTGGCATTCGGTGGTATGTTTCCGAAGTGGCAACTCTGGATCCTGTTCAACTCGATTTAGTAGCCGGGTACGAATATCTGCATCGTATGGCGGTTGAAGACCAGCCATGAAGTTGAGACACTTGAATTGATCCTCGGTCATGATGCTGAGCTGAGAGCGCTCGCATTCTTTGTTGACCACACCGGCATACGTGATGAAATATTCGGCATCCCTTTTTAATCCTTTTCAATAATCTTAAGACACTAATAATGAATACTGAACAAGGAACTTTGCTCACTGAATACCTGGGCGAGGATCTTGACGGTATCTGCCAATGTCACGAGGGCGTTTGGGGAAGATGAAATTAATGAACCGATCATGTTCAGCAGCCCCCAGTTTCCGTGGCAACAGTTAAATTTTCCACTCATCGTCAAACTGAGCAAAGTCGGTTTGAAACATGTCATCATTTTTCTTGAACCAACTTTCGACATTTCGTCCAGATTCAGCGTCGAAATTGAATTCAGTAATGGAGCTGGCAGCGGCATCTGTCGTATTCACCGGCATCGGAGATTCGATAAGCCATAGTTGAGCTTTGAACTGCTTCTGTTGCTGTTGTAAAATTACTTGGAGGTGCTATGCCGAAATCGACATCGTGGGTTCGGGTTGTCGCCAGTTGTCTTGCTGACGATAATGCAACTTTTAGGTCGGTTCTTGGCTTCATGGTCCGCCCACTATGGTATTTCAAAAAGCATGGTAGCTTGAGACAGCCCTTTATGGAGACAAAGAAAGATTATTATAACTGCGTTTACAGGGTCATCACAGAATGTTCCACAGGGTCGCTAGAATCTTCGTGAAGGGGCGAGGAGCGCCGAGCTCTAGGTGCCCGATCCGGATTGGCTGACATTCTGACCAATCAAGGCATGCCGTCGGCTAGTACGTAGCCCTCACTTGACACATCCGTCCAGTCGACGTAATGTTCGGTTATTAAGAGCTGCTGGCCTCTGGCGACAACTAACAAACCCGTGCCCATTGAAACTGTCCTCCATAACGTGTCTACAATCCTACCCAACACTTTGCTTCCTGTGTTCCGTGCTGATTTCCTGTTTTCTCGTGGATTGATAGTGTTGTCATATCTACTCTTATTTTTCTCCATATTTCAGGTGCTATGTGTAGTGGTTTTTGCTGTCTTCTGCTGCAAGGAATTATTTGAGGATTCGAGCAAGCAATCACAAATTTAACTGAAGAAGGATGCGAAGCAACAGAAGAGGTAATTTATATGTGACCTCAGTTTTGACTACCCGTTTACCCATAACTTCATTCGAATATACAGAACTACTGCATTTATGTTTGTTAGCATACACACACTCATGCCCTTTAGCCTCTTTCCGAGAGGACTGCCTCTACTCCTCTTTTCTAACCGATTGAATTCATGTGCCTTCATATTCTAGCTGCGGTACCGGTTGGTGCACTGATTTCCCTCAGTAAGTTTGCACCTTTAGATCATACAATTCGATTCTGAAGGTTCCAGGTCGAAACGGGTTACTCCGTCGTCATCTTTGCCTTCTGCTCAGGGCGGACTGTCCAAGAAACCAAGGACAGATTTTTTGGAAGGTATGCTGACACTGCGACTTTAATTCAACGAATTGTCTATATTCCAGTTGATGCTTCGGACTTTGTTGTCCGCACGGAGTTTGCCTTGAACTCCGGAAATCTGACGTTAGCTGAGTCGTTGATCCTTAGTGCACTTAACCAGTTGCGGACGGCAAGTGGACCACTATCGAGCGGTTCCGCTGTACAAACATCTGGTACTGGATTTCGCATTAATTCAGGAACATCCGGATCTCGGCTTCTGACGACCTTTTCCCTGGGACTACTTGTACTCGCCCAGTCACACCCGACGCTCTTCTCCCGTGTTGCCGTACTGGACCAACTCATGCTGATTTTAGCCCTCACTCCACGAGAACTGGGGATCTCACTACCTCAATCTGCAGTAGCAACGATCGCTGCCCGCGTCCGTGGGCTCCACGTAAGTTATTCTATCTTGTAACACGATTCGATTGTGTTCTCTACTCCCACGTCGAATAACCAACATTCCTAAGGTTACTTCGGGGCTTGACGTTTTCCCAACTGAAGTTGTTCTAGATGAGAATCAGCACCAACGTCATCTTGTTGTGAAAATAAGAATGAAACGGAGTTGGGAAAGTGGCACACTGCTAGCCTATCGCAAGTACTCAGGGATCTCACTCTTACGATCACTCAGACAGTTAAGGAAGATATTGGTGGCCCAGGTAGCGTAGATGGTAGTTGGTTTTTTCGTTTCGTTTTGATTTGATTGATTTGATTTGATTGATTTGATTTGATTCGGTTGCAAACGTTTCATCACCAACCGAGATGATATCATCAGTGCGTTGTTAGCGAGCGTAGTGGAGCGTAGCGATGGGTTGGTGGTTGTGCGTTGTGTGGCGTGTGCGTTGATATATGTGCTGCTAGCAGGGGTTGGCCTTTGATCACAATTGCTTGTTCAATCGGTCGGTTCCATTAGTTGGATCCATATACTTTTCCTCTGATCGCATGACCAAGTTTCACAACTACACAGTAGGGCTGCTCTTACAGTTGCCGTGTGAATACGGTCACTTAGCATCAGCTAAATTCGTTCCTGTTGCCGTGAATGACGCAGGTTCGCGAATGTCGATCGTGCCTTGCTAGTGCATGCATTGACATCTGTCGCGCTACACGCAGTTGCCTGCAGCTCCCAAGGTAATTAAGTCGGTCGACAAACTCAAATCCCCCTTTGAAATTTCAGAGGGACTCAGAGTATCCTCTCTCCGAGGGTGTGTCTCTTAGGGGAGCTTGTCACATTGAAAGTAATATTTTTCGGTAGTCTACTTAGTGTTTTAGTCCAAATAGTTAGCTTTGCACTGTCACCTCAATGATCGATCCTCACTCAGTATTCTTTGAGTGACGCATAAAAACCTTGAGACCGAAACCGTGGTAGAATAATGAAAATATACATAAATGTATCCTAGATGTGGGGCATCTCCCTCAGGCGCACATTGACATGCCAGAATTTGTAGTTCAACTACACAACAAACGCTAAAATCGAAACTTGACGTGAGGTGACACCGTGTTTACTGTTCCAAAATAAACGCATTTAGTTCACCCAACAAAAAGGCTATGGGACCAAGTACTTTATCCTCTTCCAGTACTTTAGCGTGTTGCCTTTCCGCAGCACCAAACACAGCTTCGGCAGATAGTTTGAAATGTCAGAGTCACCTGAGCTATTTGAGCTCATGCGCTAATGCTAAAAATGACTATTCTTTATCCTTCTAACAGTTTTGTAAAGCACCGGTCTGCTTTGTTGGTTTCGAAACATGCAACAACCTTCAGTGATTGGTAAAAAGGTTTGAAGTCGCTAGCTGTGCACTCTTCAAGAATACGGCAAAAAGCAGTCTTTTGGAAAGGTGTGGCTTTCTTGAAAATGACAGGATATTCTACGTTCCTAGCTCCGCCTGCTACTTGAGGCTATAACTGTGGCACGGCATGTTCATCTCCTTTTCACACGATGACCTCATTTATATTTCTTTGCAGGTTTTGGTTGCCAACCTCATTTATCTGGCACTCGAGGGACAAGTGAAGTGGCCATCTCATCTGATCAAGGTGAGAACACGGTCTTTTCGCACGTTGTGAATCTCTGACAAAAGGTGACACAATTTAACTCTCGCTTTCGCTGGATCTTTCTTTTATCCATAGGTATATTTAGAAGACAGTCTCACGGATCGGGTATGGGTTGATCAGGACGAATGTCGTCTGTTTGTGCTAAACATTGAAACAGCTTTCCCACAAACCTATGGGGATCCTCGTGGACTGTTCACCATTCTCGCCAGTCCGGCCAATGCCGGTAGTTCAGGTCAGGCCGGTCAAGCGTCAAATGCCGTTCATGCTGTCCTAGGTCTTTCCACTGTTGGTACGGGCACTTTACCTATTGCGTCAAAGTCGCAAGATGAGATTGCTGATGCTGTCTCAACGGTAGTACGATCACAGCCGGTATCACTTGCAAAGGTACATTTATTTTGACGCACAAAATTGTTGTTACTGTCTCCCTTGTTACGTCAATCAATGTTGATCGTTTGAGCACTTCTTGTTGAAACTCAAATCATTTATAGAGCTTTGTTGAAGGATCTACGACCCATAAGTTTCGGTCGCCACAGTCCTGTTGGTATCTATAATTTCCTTCATAGCGGTATTTACCCGTCTGGCGACAACCCGATCGTAATTTTAGTGATTCCTCCTTACTACTCTTTTACCTTTATTCATTTTAGTCTGAATACCACATATGAATATCTTCTGGTTGTGCCCAATCAGATGCTTCACTTGAAGTATCTTTTTTCTGTTTCACAGATTCACTCCCTATGCCGTTGTATTACTGGCTACCGATTCCGCTGTCCACACTTATTCAATATCCCAATCTACTCTGCTCTGTTTATCATTCTTACCTGTACTCAGGCATGTCTACCTACTTTTGCTTTCAGTTGGTCTTTCTTCCAGGCTGTGAGGTAACGTAAGGTTTAGGTAATAATGGTTTCTTCAGCGTTCCTATGCTTTTGTTTAGGATCCTTCGCTACAAAATGGCCTGCACAAGAGTCTATCGTCGACAAAGTTTCGATACCATTGTCAATATCAAATGGTGTTCCGTAGAAAACTTGGCTATCAAATTTGAGCCAATTACGTTATTGTGGTTCTCCTCCCCATTTCGGGACTATCTGCTCGCTGGACAGTCTCGCACAATTCGAAGTTAACCTCCACCGTAAATTGTTCAAATTCAAACAGGCCTTATGGATATATACTAGTTCGCGATCGCTATTGTTGGTTCCTCTCGCCTCCAGGTCTTGCTACCAATAATAATCATCGTTTATTTTTGAAGAACATGATCACAAACCTAAAATGCGAGCGACGGATCCAGAAGGATGTACAGGAGAATGCTAGAAAAAGGAGGGAAACGCTCCATTCGGTGGGCGAAGGCGTCGGGAGACAAGTTTCCACGTTTGTGGAAGTCTCTTGGAGTCGTGGAGGTCCATGACTGACAGGACTTACTCCGGTGTCATGATGCCAGACTGTAAAGGTCAGAAAGAAAAAAACTAGCGAGAGAGCTGTCAGAATTGGGTTCCAAGAGTGACACGGTGCAATCTTCGCTTTGTTTGAGCCAGGTGCTACAGGCTTCAGGGTGGGACGAATGTGGAGCTGATTGACCGATGGTTTGGTCGGGCCACTAGGTGACGATTCGTTACATGCGTAACCTGGTTTTGAGGCTGATAGCCGATCTGCCAGGAAAATATGGCTCTAGTCTCACGAACGGCGGATTTTGCGTGTCGCAAGACTGATATAACGTGTCAGCCAGGTACAAGGGTGACTGTGACTTGTTGGGACCAGCGGTCACCGAAATTCATCACTCGGCCAAGCTTATCTGCATTATACTGGGTGGGGTGTGCGTGTCGGGGGGGGGGAGTTGACTCAGGCCACTCTTCGTTGGAAACAGGCGGAAACAATTAGCGCAGACCAATTGAGCGACCACTTTTATACGTGAACTCAATGCTGGGCTACCAAGCCAGCTTTCGATTAGCAGCACTTGCCACATTCTTCACATGTAGGTCCCACGAGTCCCTCCTGTGTACTGGTTAGAACTGATGCAGAGGCACCAGTCGGATCGTGTTGTTCATTGTTTAAAGTAACCAGTACGTCGAAATTAAACAGTGTTTGCCCCCATCTGGAGCTCCTGAACTCTTAGCTCATCCAGACTGAGGTCCATTTACCCAGTTGGTACCACGAGGAGGTCGCGCCGACTACTAATAGCACTATTTATATCACCGTTTTATGTTGTAACTCATGCTGTTGTGCACTGTGCAGTTTTTTCAGTTCTATGTCCATAAGAATCTTTATGAGGTCTTCCACTCTAGTCCATACTTTGAGCTACTGTTTGTTTGCCAATAGTTTGTGTGTCTTTCTTCCTAATGGCTTCCATCCACAGTGAACTTTTTAGCTCTGATAATCTCATTCAAGCTCTGATATAGAGCATTGGTCTTATGGTGCTCCTCACAGGAGAATGTCAGCATTGGTTTCTGGATGCTCCGTTTTGGTGAAATGAAGAACCCCATTAGTTTTCGTATTTCTCGTTCACCTACTTGAGCACTTTTGCTCTCGCATTTTCCACAGATTATTCATGGATCAGACCTGGCCTCGTCCGTTACGCCACGCTTTGAGTCATGTCGTCAGGCAGTTGAAGTGATTATTGTGAACACTCTTCGTGATGCACTGAGCCGTCGTGGTGCTAGTGTAACTGTGCAACCTGCTACTTCCACTGCTGGTGCTGCTTTGATGGGTGGTGCTGTCAGCTGTTCTTCAACAGCGACACCTATTAGTTCAGGTGCTAGTGCCGTTTCTGGAGAAGCCACTCTCTTACGTAGCCTGATCCGTACGGTTGGCATGGCTGTCGGACTTTCGGAGATTCGTGGAATGGTAACAACGCGACTTGAGCCATGGTTAACAGTACGTTATCTATTCTCCTCTGGTCTTGTTCACTCACTGTTCCCCATAAACTTGTCCTGAAAGCGAGTCTCAGGTATTTCTCAGCAGCAACCTTTTGATCCAGCCGTAGTCATTATTGTGCTCTGCAGATGCGTGTAGACCACTGACGCCTTGGAGAGGAAATAACCCCTGTGAGAAATCTTCACAAAGTGGTTGCTCCTCAGGACAGTCCACGTCAATCATCTCCAGTTGGACTTCTGTAGGATTTCTTTTGTCAGTAGCTTGACGCCTTAGCCACCGAGTCACTCGAGATAGGTCAACTGTTATTGCGCGAAGCTACTGCGGGAGCTCCTTTGTTCAAACACAACCCTGGCTTCCCGATCGCTCCCATCTAGGCTTGGGCAACCTGACATCTCAACCCTCGTGCTTTATTCGAGCTTCATGGCAGCAACACATGGAAAGGATGTCACAGCCTTGCGGTGTGGGCTATAGTAGACAAAGTCTAGTTAGAATTTATTCTTCCCAATGCGCTTCTTTGGCTCAGCGACGCGTGTGACACTTTCTTGTCGTACTGTGCGCAACTACCGATTAAGACGGACAATGTCTTGAATGCTAGCGAATCTAAGCTCCGTCTGTTTTACACATCTGCTCCCGTGTGACCATATTCCCAGGAAGATTAGTAAAGTGAAGTGCAGTACTGGATGTGTGAACTCGGAACTACTTCTCTCTGTGGTGGGAACTGATGCTTCCCTAATAACTAATTTCGAGGTTGAATTTTTAGATAGTTATGCGATGTTTTGTGAAGTTCTTTTTGGACTACGATGTCACTCTACGTAGTTACTTTGAGGGTGAATGAATCCCCAGGCAAGACATCTTTGTCGAACAACATATGAACAAGAGAGAAACCAAAAGTAGCATTTGTGCATCCCGCGACGGAAGTGTAGGACCATTCATGGTTCTCTCAACTACGCCATTCTTGGTCGATGGAACTGAGTGGTTTTCGACCAGTAGATGGTATATCTCACCAGACATCGACTGTAAGGCAACATAGTGATTCATTTGTCACGTTATCCAAAACTGGCTCCTGTCTTATTTCATGAAGGCGCTGGACTGGTCAACTTGCAGTCTTGGTCTCATCTCTGTTGAACTACGGTAGTACATATTACCACAACGGGTGCACACAGGTGGCTCTAATAGAGGTCTGGTGGCTGACCTGAAACAAGAATGGAAAAGTGTCTTTCAAGGTTTCATTCGCGAACTCAGTAAAAATATATCGAATGATTTTGAGGGTTCCGAAGCGAAGAAAAGCAGAAAATGAAATCAAAATCTCTCTTGGTGAGACTGCACTATGGAATGGCCCTATAATATTGTCCCACCTGTTTTTCACCTTTCTGTTTCTCTACGCCAACTTCGAATTCTGATGTCGATTTCTGATGAGGTGTATCGAGAATTGTTCAGTTCCACCGACTGAGAGTGGAATAGTTGTGTAAACTCTGAGTGTAATTGTTATTGAACTCAGTGAGTACCAATAATTTTACTGTAGTTCAGAAAAATATGGTATGACTTGCACCGCGTTTATGGTGTGGAATACTTTCGTGATTTACTGGAATTTCGCTGAGACATCGTTTCTTCAAACTATCGCACTTGTTTTCAATTTACCATGACCTGCTGGTTATATCACTATCTGGGGATGTCGAATGAGTTTTTACCACACGGGCATCTCTGGAAGGATTACTGTGGGGAACTGTCTTATTTGACTTTCTCAGTCAACATACGTTTTAGTTCAGCAACACTGGCGCTGATATTTTTGGTGAACACATGCTTGTTCTCTGATCCTCCGCTTTGAATTAATTCTCTCGCTGATTTCAGAATCCCAAGGTTCAGTTGTTCAGTATCGGGTTGGCTGCTCTGTTGGCTACCAACTGTCGGCTTGGTGGACTATCACCACACGACCTTGATTTGATGGTTTCAATGCTGTTTCGAGTACGATACAGATTGTTTAAACCCAATATGCAGGTGAGGTTTTCCATCGATTTTTCTAAGGTTCGGTGTCTTCCACGATTGGATAATGTTTATTCCTAGTGATTCTTTTAAAACCGAGGTAGTACGGGGCTGGTCACAGTTATTCGGATGATAGCCATGTCTAACCGATTTTCCCCCACACTTAAGCGATACATTAATGCGTCTCCTTGAGTTTGCTTTGGTTATCGACAAGATAGTATGTCTTGAATCTCAGCTATTTCGTAGTCCAGGGATTGTTGGCTTTATGTCAGTGCAGTAGTTCCTGCTCACAAAAAGAGTGTCATCACGGTCAACTTTTTTCCAGTTCCGAACGCGTTCCTATGTGAAACACTCCAGTAAAAAACACCTCCCACTACTCGCTACCACCATCATCGCCATCATCATCATTACCATCGACAGATGAAAACGCTGTTGGTCATTACCGTGTAACCATTTCCCTCTATTTGAACGAAGCCGTATAAATGGAAGAAGAAAGAAATGGGGCAGGGATGGGGACCTAGGGTTGGCCTACCAGAAACATCCGAGGTGCCCACACTTCAAACACTCAATCAGACAATCTGGAAACTGCTAGCATGAGCGTCACTGACACCGGTTAGCATCTTTCAGTGTCTCCAGCCGAGCGTAGGAGGGTCACGTGGACCCCATTCTGGCATCAACGGCACCCAAACTTTTCGTAACATCCTTTGTTCCCTTCTGTCATGTCAAAATCTGTCCACCTCTAGGTCTGCGCCTCCTCCGAAATAGGCACGGAAATCAACGCTCATCTTGGTAGGCGGTAACTCAGCGTAAGACATGGCCCAGCCACCTCAGCTTGCAGTGCTGGATGCATTCATTGAGGGCAGTACCCTCTGCTTCACCAGAGACCCTTCTCCTGATCACCTCATTGCGAATTTGTTACCGGAAAGAACTTAAGTGCACTGATGCTCTCATTTAACATATGTGGCAGCACCTGACCAGTATGCACATGGTTTCGGCCCAAGCACACTTGAAACTTGCTGCTCACTTTACTTTGCGAACCCAGGGGATCGCGTACACATTTTTTAAAACGGTCGTATCAGATCTTAAGAGTTCTTTACGGTAAATGTAACCAACTGGTATCTTTGAAAATTCTCCCTCTTCGAGTCTTTGAGTGCAAGGAATAAGTTCAGAGAGCTGAGATTGCTTGTACTCCGGGAGACCACAGTATAAAGTTGGAACGCCGCGTCTTCGTTGCTCATAGGAATCGCCTAGTTGTAGTACGCCGTGGTTGTATACCAGAAACCTTGCACCTGCAAATTTCAATGTTATGCTTTAGAACGTGCAGTCTCTGTACATACCCGTTGCAATTCAGGGAGAAGCACTGGAGTTGGTGGAGAGTTTCTAATACCTCGTTAGTTGTATTAGCTCTGACGGGAGTGTGTCTGAAGTCAGTGCATTAACCTCGAAGGCCCGAATCACTTTCGCTAATTTTTGCTAATTTGCGTCACTTGTGGCGTCAAAAACATCACTGGGTCACAAGGGTAGCATGCACCAAACTACAGTAAGTGTTATACTGTTTTACGTTTACGAGACGTGGTCTGTGCGGACAGAAGGTGTGAGGTGTCTTCAGGTTTTTGACTACTAATGTCTCAGGAACGCTGTTAGTGTGGGATGACGTCGACAGGTTTGTGGCGTGGTAACTGAGTTCGAGACAGCTGTGTGGTTAAGGTGGGAACTTACTGACCGGAAGGTCCGTTGTTGGAATCAAACCTCTGCATCTGGGTAATCTGACATTGGCTCAACCCTCGTGCTTCCTTCTGGTAGGGTGGCGCCTAGTCACCGAAAGGGTTTGCAGCTGAACGATTGTTTTAACGAGGTAATTCGGAAACGGGCGTTTGCATGTACATCAGGTACTTCAATCGCGGTAAACACCGAGCATTTTCGGCTGCGGTGGCTCGACCATGCGATACGCATGCCGAAACGTCGTTTACCGGGTAGGGTGTTGTTTTCCATGCCTCCTGTAGCATGGCGCAAACTGCGATCTGGACAACATGTGACCTGGCGGAATATTGTGGAAAAGATTGGGAGGAGCTTTGGATATTGCTGGTTTGGCCCACCTTCCAGGATGGGGTTCTCGTGACCCTGCTCTGCTTTTGGCCGGGGACATTGCGGAATATTGCAAGGAATTCATGCTGTCAGTCTCTCTGCAGACTGTCTAATTGTGCGCTTTGGGGTGTACTCATCTCAGAATGCTTGTGATAGACTATCACTAAGTCCATCCATCATCCGCCCTTTTTCTGTTTTTCCGTATTAAGGATTTAAGTTTAATCAAATAAACTGTTTTTGTGCGACCGTAAAGCATCGACGTCACCACTAGTGTTGGTGTCCCTTATGATGTTTACTATGTACGTGGAGTGGACACTGCAATGTCGTAGCAGTCGGTTCCGTTTGGGAACACCCGTATTGATCTCTGACCGATAGAAAACGCGTACGCTGATATTAATGTGGAACTCGTGTGGTCCTGATGCAAGTTGGACATGTCGGTATTACACGGCAATGAATATTGCTCACCGATACAACTTATACCTGACACATCTAGCCAAACCATATAAACTGCGAACTTCTGTGAACATGAGCCGATTGCAAGGGAGGCTTGCGACAAACCACCTTGTGACTTTGGGCGTTTCCTTCACTCCCATTTTGGCGCTCAGGTTGGTCATCAAGATCTTCCAACCTACAGTGTTGAGAGGCTGGTGCCAGCCATTGTGGACGGACTAAACGTTTTCAACGCAGTTTTGGTGAATAAAGAGCTTTAGCAGCCCAGCCCTCTTTACCTTCTGGAACGTTTTGCAACCATGGCTTCACACTGCATTAAACTTCACTAAAGTTTCTGTCTGATTGTCACCATGACGAATTAAGTTTTTTTAAACCGAGGAATGACTTTGGAATTCGATGGTACTGTACTATGTTTTGCTGGTGTAACCAAGAGTTCTCCGTTTTGTAAGGGATGTCAGTTTAGTTTACAGCCATCCTAGTTCACAGACCTAATTCAATAAGTCAGTTCACTCTGTTTGTATACTTTCCTGGTAGATGCATTTCGACCTGGATATAAACTAACTTCTTTTCCCCCTGTGATATCTTGTTATTGTGTCGAGCTGCAACTCATTTTTTATGTATACTTTCTCTTCAGATGGCCTTCCTGGAATGTTTCTGTCACATTGTTAAAGCCGCTCCAACAAACCTGTACTGTTTGATACATCTCTGCGCTGCTGCTGAACTTCGCCCAATTCCATCCACAGATTCATTGGGCCAAAAGGGTACGCCAAACCAATATTTCAGCCAGGCAGTGCTCAACATAGCGGAGAATGTGCGCATGATGTCACAAGGGAATTTAAACAAAGGATCAACAGAGAACACTCCACAGGGCCACCAGCAATTGAATTCGGCCACAATGGCTGTCGTGGCTGCAGGAGCCGCAACGGCAGCGAGTCGATCATCTGGTTCCGTCTACTTTATCTTATCATTTCTTCATCAAAATTTCGGTTTGCAGTGGGTTCGGGTGAGAAATCTGGATTACTTTACGTATAATCCATTGCAGTGACGCTGTGGTTCTTCTATAACAAAGTCATAAGCAGGACTTGACCCTGATAGCGAAGATTCTCACCATTTGTGGCTCTCAACTACTCCCCGTATGACTCTACAACGGAAAAACGCGCCGGAAAAGGGACATTTTTGCGTCCCAGAGGATTTGTTCGTTCGGATATCATTAGCTATATCACCCAACATTATTTTCCCAGCAAGCGCTGTAGTAAACCACAAGATAGTGATTACCATTGCCAAGGCTCCTGACCCGCTTGGCTCCTATTTGATCGAAGTTTACTGAGTTTTACACAGCCACCCGGCAACCTCCCCCGATGGTGTAACGGCATTCCCTGGTGGTTATATCGTTCTAACCGTATTCGACAGTAACTTAGTAATGTGGACGAGATTTAACATAGGCACGTTGGACGCAACCTCACCGTATGGTGCGAAAAGCACCAAACTGGTTTCTTTTTTGCACACCTCAAACACTCCCATAAATTCTGTCCAGCGCGAGAGCTGATGCAACGATATTAATCTCAAGGTACATGTTCTTGGCGGTGGTTGTCTTGAACTCAACAGCGCTGCTAAAACAAAAGCGGCTAATGTTCGAGGAGAGTGGTTTATTTCGGGAGCTTGCATAGACGCAGAGGATGAATTTCCCCTGGTCGCAAAATCCACTCCTGAGGTGTTGAATATTGTCTGGATTTACGCTACTTTGTGATATTTGAGATTTTGTGTTCCTTCCCCGTTGGCTGGAAGCTCTACATACAAAGGATTGCGTTGGGTTTTTGTCCAGTTTTGTTCGTAATCGCTAAACAGGGGTTTGGTAACAGCATAATCGACTTAGAACTGTGTCAGTGTGCCACAATATTGATATGCTAAATATACACAAAGATTATGCCACCACAACAGCGATTAAAGTACTTAATTCAAAGTTTGTGGACAATCGTCTTTACTAGCGTCTAATTGGGTAATTTGATCTCAGTGTAGACACCTTTGGAGAGATCTCCCTGAGGATGTTTGAACCTTTTGACCCGAACAAATGTTTTTTTTTTCAGGAAGATTGTTTGCTCTATCCGGTCATTTTGGAACTTAATTTATGTCAATATAATGCAGTCCGAACAATTGCGTGACACTGATTGCCACTGCAATTTTGTGGTTTTGCTCTGGCCCGCCCACTTAGTATTTGTCGCTTCGAGCTCAAAGCCGTTATCTTCCAAAGAAGCTGTGCTATCTGTATCATGTATTCGGAGGAATTTTATCAATCTTCGAACTCTAGCTGGCCTTTTCCGTTGATAATATCAACATATCAGTTGATATGATTGGTTTTCACTCAGTTACAGATCGAACCGATCCTAGTGACCTATTCTTCTCTAAGGTACAGCGATGCAATGGGTAATTTCCCCCGATATGGTTACATTCCACCGTCGATCGGATACAATTCACTCGAACAGATGGTAATGTTTCACCCATAGTGACATTATTACTCAGTGAACGCTTTGCTAGAGAGGTTGCCTGCCCCATGCTGTTGTAATACGACAACTATGCATGTAAAACCCCATTGTCCGATATGTCTCCGTCAGTCAGTTAATTATTACACAGTGTAAGTCTCCCCATTGCTGTCTACCCGCATACAGTGGGGTAAGTGAAGAAGTGCGCACTGTCATTATCCCTTGGTTGGTGTTTGACAGGTTTTCTCGTCATCTTTTCTGATTGATTTTGCGAAGCCAATGCACTAACCGACCGCAACGTCATTGGAGTTAATACGTTCCTGTGCACTACAGCTTAAAATAATTGAAGGTGACGTCGATACATCGATGGTAACCAAATCACTGGTGCTGGTACCCATTGTTTTGCTATCATGTTTGGACGGACTGACAGCTTAAAAGATGCCTATGCACGTTCGCACACAGATGTTATTTCCTCAGATCTAAATAGATGATAGGGGCTTTTGTTCTGCACCACACTCGGCTCTTCACGAATCGTCTCTGGCTGTCTAACTGTGAGTAGGCGTCTGACTATTCACGAGTGACCAGATTACTGTATTCGAACGCAACTCGCACGTTACTTAAATTCACCAGCTACAGCCAGTAGTCGCGTATCCCTGGGGTTAACGGTTTGAAGGGTCACGTTGGCCGATCCCTCTACGCCCACCTGATGGCATTTTGTGAAGGCGAAAGTGTTCGTTTACTTTATTTGATCCGATCACACATATTTTACCGGTGAGTGATACAAACAACCGTTTTGACACGGGACTTACTGTTTTTATACTTTGTTTCAGGTGATGGGTAATCTTCTTCATGATCGGCTGTTGTCCTCAGCCATCTCGTGCTTCGTGCCTCGTGACCATTTATCTCTATCCAACGACCAGTTAATCGATCAGTTGAACAGTGAACTATCTCCTTCGTACCACTTCCTACGTGAACTCTCTCGCAATTGGCGCCTTAGTTCTTCAGAATCTGTAGCGAACCCGAGTCTACCGGCTATCTTTCATTCGTCTGCTACACATTCCTATTTACCTTGCGCTGAGCTAGCCAATGCTCTGATGCATGATCGGACCCATCGAGGCACTACAACTGCTGCAGCTGCGGCCAACACCATCGTGGCCTCACTGCTGAACTCACCACTAGATAAGACGTCTTCTGGTGGGCATATCGCCTCGTTCCAGTTCTACCTTAACGGACTGGTTTCTTTGATCGCTGCACTGCAGATGCTTTCTGCGAGTCGACCGTACTTAACTAACAACAGCACGAGCAGCCGACGTGCAAGTATGTTTCGCTGTTTTCGACTTACACGTATATCTTTCGGTATAATTTTCCCTCTGTGTGATGTAGTTCCTCTTCGGAAGCAAAGATCGTACTTTACTTTACTGAGATTACAATGGCGGATCAGACAGAATTCTGGTGTGCAGCGCTGGTCGCTAATGACACGTCGATTTCTGAGTCTCATTAAAGACGGAAAACAGTGTGGTTGTGCAGTTGGGGGTCCAATCAAGTCTTAATTATTATTGGTATCTTTTTCTGCCGAACTACCTACTCTGGTTTGTGTTTTTTATCTCCATACTGGGACTGCCAGATCAGTTGCAGTGGTGGAACTTTTGGGATGTGGAAAAACGGTCATTATTGGATAATGTGACTGCACGAGAAACGATAGGCTTCCAAAGTGATCGAAACATCTGAACATTGAGTCACACAAAATGAATGTAAGTCTTCACTGAAGGTTCTACAAATTTGGGCGCAATGTGGCAATCTGTCGGTCGCTTTGCACTTTTACCTCGCAACCGACATGGCTATCTTCCAGCTTAATAAGTACACGGAAATTTCTACTCTTCAGGCCTTAGTGAGATAGAAGTCAGGTTTGAGGTAACAGATTAAACTAGGGAAACAAACACTTTCGGGAGTAATGGTCCATCTCACTCAACGAAGCATAAAAAACCTTACCAGCCAACTCAGTTGGTAACTGCCGTCTTCCTGGTTGTGGACCGCGGGGTGCGACAAACCGTTACTTAGTGACCCTAACAGATTTGGCCGTGTCAAGCAGCCAAAGCTATTGCCTTCACTGCGTAGCTCTCATTCTGCCATAGCGGACACAGAACCACTCGAGGTCAATGGACAGATTAGGCCATCGCCTCCAACGCGTGACTCCCATCCCCTCCTTCTCCTTATCCTTGGCGAATGAAGCTGTAGTTGCTGGAACCACTGCATTTCTGTGCACGGTTTGTGAGCTGAAAACTGAACTGATTTGACTAAACTCAAACACCTGAGAAGTAAACCTGGGGCTGTTCGTCGCAGTCAAGTTTATTTATTTGCTTATAACTACTGACCTTATCGAATAGTGTCCACGTTGCCTTTGTTAATGGATTTTATCCAGGCCTAACTGACTTTCCGCTGGTGGTGTACTCATTATCTATTCATGTCCATTCGAACCAGTAAAACGTATAACCGACACCAACACTTCAACTTTAGCCTAAGATGCGATTAGGATGAAACTTTGTCCACTGGCGTCTCTGTCGACGATAGAACTTACCTAAATTCGTAATTTAACCACCAATATCAAAATCAAAATGCTGACTATTGATTACTCCGGACTTTTCCCAAAGGTTTGTGAAACTAGTAAAATCTCATTTGGAATGTTGTGTTTTATATCATCCTGGCGCAGTAGTTCGACACAAACTTCCATTTCGGTAATTCAAAACAGGTATGCGGGGTTCATTGTTACTGTATGAAAGTGTTTTACGCTTTGTATCACTGAGACATGACTTTGGCGACTCATTTCATGCAGCGTACAACAGTTCAATACTCGTTGATGCCGCTGATCAATACGAATTCAGCGCGTGACCTGGGTATACAGGGGATGCGTTGCTTTTAACATTTCGTCCGATTACTGCGTTTTCCTTGTGAGTTTGCTCTAGGCATTATCCGTTTGCACTTTAGTGAAGTATTGACGTATTTGTTTTGGCAGTTTCAATCTGAATATTTTAATGGAAGCTGACCTTGATTCCATTATCATTCTCCCTATGTCAGGCAATTATAATGAAGCCATGAAGGCACACCAAACAACCCTGCGCCAAATTCGCTTGGGATTCGTCCGGTGGATCAAAACGATTCTACCTCTGATTATCAATGCTGCCGTACAAACTGTATCTGACGCTATGGACCCGGATGGCAGCGGCAACATGGATTCAGCTGTGGTCACCTGCTTCACCTTGCTCAAACCAGCCACGTTGATTCGTCGGGCGCTGCTACTTGAATCAGTGACGCCCGTAACGAAGGCTAAGTCTGACTACGAACTCGCCCCGGAATATCCGGTTCGCTCTATTTGGTTGGGGGAACAGGAACAAATGTAAGTAAACTTTGGATGTTGGTGCTTTGGTTGGGAAAGGTTACGCCCTATAACAGGTTGAGGGACAGAGACTATCTCCTCTTATTTTTCAGCCACAATGAGTCACATTGTTTCCAACTTGGTCGACGGGCCCACAAGACGTTGAAGAAAGCTTTATTGTCCTATAACCGGTTGAGAAGCATTGTCCTACATCCTTCTCTCTTCATCCGCCATACGTCGTAGGTTTGAGAAACTCCATCATATTCGCCAGATAGCAGTTTTAAGATGGTGCCATGCTATTTCAAAACTTGAGTACCACGGAAAGTTGCGCTAGGTCGCCAAAGCGAGGTAGACTAAGCTGAGGAACTTTTGTCCAGCTGTACTCTGTTGAGGTTTGAGGAGTTGCATCCATGCTGGCAAGCATGTGGGCCGGTCGTTGTGTCCGATGTCCCTGTGCGTTTTGACTGCAATAAGCAAATGTAGTGGAAAGCTGTTACGTTAGCTTGGCTCCGAACGGGTGTTTTGTGGGCCTTGGTGAGATAAAAAACACGTTATCAAACCACGCGTCAGTTTTAATTCTGCGAAGCCATTCAAAGCGGCAACTCTAAGACAGTGTTCCTTATCCGATAGTCAGTTTTTCGATGTGATATACTTGTAATGGTATGTGTTGAGTACCCAATAAGGGGAACCAATGTTTGATGTCACTGCACCATTCCCCGGCACAATTCATCACCTACCATTCCCAACCGGTCACTAGATGCAAACAGAAAATAAGTTCATAGATGCTATGCTGTTTTCAATGCTGAGACTTTTGTGAATGTCACGTCTGTTCCAACTGCATGGCGTCTTGCTAACAGCGGTTTGTCTAAACCGGCAACTTTTCAAGATCACCAAACACCTCGAATTGGAAAATTCCCCGATCTACTAGACTCCATTCAGCATGCGAAAACTGGAAAGTAAAATAATGCAAGACCTTGATGATGCAGAAAAATAGTTTATCCCGGAAATATCATCGTTTCGATGTAGTTGGGAATGGAGGTAAGCTGACTTGTTGTTCTGAGTTGCTAAACTGCTAGAGGATCACTGCAAGAGGTTCACTGCGCCGAGAGTGATATCGTGACGACAAAATCAACAGAATTTTAAGACATCGATATCACAATAGTTGCATGCACGAAACTCAGCGCCCCCGGATGCCAAGACGGAGTAATACACAACCATAACCATAAACATCAGTAACATATATTATTGTTTCTATGCAAATGTATGAACAGGAACCAGTCTCACTTTACGGGTAATCGACAAACGGACAAACGGAATTCGGACAGAATGTCCAACGAGGAAGAGCGGCGGGTTTTCGCTGCTCAGCAACGCTGATGGAAAGTGCAATATTTGGTCACTGTCATGTTAAACCTTCAGTACTAAGCAAATGACCTCTCTCCATGCAGCCGTGATAACTTACTTCAAAACACGGGTTTTGAAATGGAAACAAAAAAAGCCTTGAGTAACCAAGGTTACATCGAGCGATCACTATTCATAATGACTCGCTCGTGCAGCTACTGCAATGTTGCAAGTAGTTTGTCATTGACTCATTTGGCATTTCTATATCAACGGCGGCATCCGAAACGGTGCCTTAAAAGGCGGTGATTTCTCTCTCAAAAGACTTCCTTAGGTACATTGAAACGCATTTCATCGAGCCTTTTTTCGAAAACACCTACTTGGTTGATTTCGGAGCAATCAAAATTCAGCACAAAGTGCAGCACAAACCGTAATGGGTGCGCTGGCCATACTACATAAACACTTGCTTACCCAGCAAAGTAAGTTGCAAGTGCCAAAAATCCAGCGCTTACTGTCAACTTACGTACCAAGGTCCCTATTGTTTTCACAGAGCAACACATTTTAGAATCATGTAGAGGAAGAGAACTCCCGAGTTAGGACATGAGATTCGGGATATCGCAAAAATAACTTAGGTATTGCATACATGAAGGTTATGAAAGGTCCCAGTTGTCAGCTGAACAGCCACCACGGATACGCACACTTGAAATTGGAATGCTTGCCGGAGAAACGATTTAAACGGTATCCATTAAAATGATGATAGTTTAAGGCAATACAGCGATTTTTTTGTAGAGATACCAGAAAGTGCTACATTTTTGTACAAACGTTTGCATCCAGCGCTCCATGGGTGTACATTTAGGGATCAGCCTAGTCCCACCACCATCCTCGCCACAATCGGCTCGCGCTTGGACTGTATCGTAGTCGGAGATGAGTGAGGAGGAATACAGTGGTAGCCAAAAATTTTATTCAAGAGGCTTGCCCCATGCCAACCGGAAGCATGTCCTTGAGCCCTGACTTGCTTCTCCGGTTGAACAAACCGACTCGGGAAGTGGTCACTCTGTTGTAAAAGAGTGTAAGTCGCCAGTGCATTCACCGCGTTTATCATGCGAATGTTTACAGCTGAATCAGGACACTGGGAGTACGAATACGAAGCCATAGATAGTCCGACAAGTAACTTGGGCCTACGTTGTCTTGTGTGACCGAGTAAATACTGTCGTGGACTGCCTATGTCGAATGTTGGATTGAAATGGTCGCGTGAGATTGGCTAAAAAATAAATTTAGCTAAGGGTGAGCTAGTCCTAAAATAATACTTAAATCTTCAAGTTTCTTCTGCTTTCATCCGTGAGCAGTCTGATCTCGCTGGCCTCGATGCCAGCGTATGCAGGACCATGTGAGCCGAATTTGTTGGGGCGGGGAAGGTGCTAGCAATGGTACATCGCCACCCCTAGTGCAATTCCGAAATTGAGAATGCATCGAAATCGGTTGACCCAATACGTCTTGGCGAACTTAAGTAGGGCAGTATTGCAGGTAATCAGGGCATTGATGACTCATGCCGATGAATGTTATCGATTCGGTAGTCAGCTGTGATGTTTTCTGAGGCCAAACTATTTGTGCTTTCACTGGTTGTCGTTTTTGTTGACCAGAGTGATTCCTCCTCTCGACCTGTATCATTCTAGTCAATTTGCATATATATATATATATACATAATTTTTAATGTTTTTTTCCTCTTTCCAGCTCGCTTCAAACTCGATTGGTTACCGATGTGTGTTTGCCTGAGAAACTATGTCATCAGCTTCTCATACTGGGGCTGGAGCCGACTTGGCAGCTGCTTAGTTCCGTTGACGCAGTAGAGATGGTATGCGAGTTGGTTTGGCGGGCTGCCTCCTTAGCTCGTGATTCTGGTAAGCGTCACATTTTCGAGGTGCTCAACTACTTTAGTGGCTAGATCACTGCCAACTTGGATATTGCTTGATTACTCACAGATTTCGTGCATAAATTCGACATTCAATGGCACATAAGTATGTACTTGTGTTGACTCGTACGAAATTCGTAGCTATTGCCGCCTCCATACAACTTTGGGGTCTGAGAATGGGTATGTCAGAGAGATATCTTGGAAGTCCATATACATATCAAGGAAATTTATGGCAACTTCTGGCATGATGCTGCTCAGGCTGTACCTCATCAGGGACGGGTGACTCCAAATGGTCAGGCACATTAGTTGACAGGTGCTAGAACAGGTTTTGGGTTTTACTTTTCAATATTCCACAGGAACGTTTGGTCACCTAGTGGACTTATTTTACCTTTTTTATTCTTAATTTTAACTTTCCATCAGATGATATTAGAATGTACGATGTTAAAATTGGCAAATTGTTAGTGGCCGAGGTCTCTACTTATACTATTCAGAGCCAGAATATAATTGGTAGAGCCAGCACCAGGATGGTTTGCGGTCTTCCGATTGCATTTCTTTTATCATTCTTCGCAGCATTTTTGACTCTGCTGTTTATTTGGTCTTGGTAAGGTAAAAAGTGGGGTGACCTATTATGGGTACCGAATTGTAACCGGGATAGTTCCATCCTTAAACTCCATTCCAGGGAGAAACTGGTTCACTACGGTAGCGTAAGCTGTGGTTTCGAGGTTTTGAGGGATTGCTAACACCACTGCCTGGTTTATCCCAGAGTATATCAATGACCTTAAAATATTCTGCTTAATTTTGGACGCTCGTCCTCATCATCATCTGTACAAAAACCTCGTACTTGCCGTACAGCGGCTATAGCTGTCACAGTTTTCTTCGCCTTCTCACATTTTAGTGCGGGTATCGTACTTTATTTCTTCTGACAGACGATAAGCCTTACATTCCATTCGCCTGTATGAACTGCCTCCGGAGGCTATGTTGCAGCATGCCAGCTGAACTGTTATATATATATATATATATATCGACAGATATATCCGTCTGTCTGGACTGTCGCATAATCTCTGTTTCGTCATCGTTGTTTGAGGAGCATCGTGCGGGTCTGGTGGAAATATCTATCAGTAGATAACGCGTGTTCGGCCATGTATATCTTTTTCAGAGCACCGTTTGCCTCACGGGGCCTTCTTCGTCCAATCTTTTGTTGGTAAAGACAATTCAGGGAAGGCACGTCAATGACTGGGCAGCGAAGCGTGAAACCTTTGCCAGCTGAGTCAGTTTTGGTGGAAGCTTACGTCTCCCCAAATGGTGACTTGCGGACGAGATAAATCGATAGTCACTGGGCTTGACAGATAATAACAGATAACAGATGACTACGACATGACGTGTTCACTGGTGGCCGTGTATTTCGCACTCCCTGCTCTATCAGGCAGACACCACAATTTGACCTCGATGTCTATCGCTTCCAAGCCGTGACTGCCATTTCCTATTCTTCATCCTCGGTGAACGGAACTGTAACAGCTTGTGTCACTGTATCTTAGTAACTAGTTTATGGCTGAATAACTAAACTGACTGGCTGAACACTGTCGGGGTCTGGTAGATACGGTCTTTTGGGAGCGAAGTTTTTCAATTCTTTTGGTGCATCCTTATCGCTTGGAGTATGTTGCTTTTTGATTTTACCCGCTATTTCTTCCATCGCCGTCCAGTTCTGGTGTACTATAAATGCGTTAGCCTCCTCAGCCGTTATTCTAAGGCTTCACTGATAAATAGAACAACGGGGGAAACAGATTATACCACCAACAGAACTGCTTTGTTATCATTCACTTTTGACGCATTTTCTATCCCCCATGTCTATCTAGGTATGGATACAATCAGCGTGATCAAAGCTGAACAGTTAATCGATCTGATGTACGCTAGCTGTACCTACGTTTGCGAGCAGCAACTCCCTGCGTGAGTTTCGCTGTTTTTCTGTTGCAGTTGGAGCTTGCTTATGTCGAACTGTTGGCTTTAATTTCTTTGGATGATTGAAAAAAAGATGTTTAGTCTCCGAGAACCCCTACCATATGAGTGAGGCCTTTCCCCTAATATAGCCATTCAGATGTACGGCGTATCGACCACATGGCTCTTGTAACCGTAAGAAATACCTTCCAATGTTCCACAGTATAAGGTTTATGATTGTGTACACTAATTCGGTTTTATTTTCTCATCCTGTTTGCACTTGTATTTCAGGGAACTGGCGGAACTCGCCTATGCCTCCGTCTATTGGCATGTCTCCACCACGACAGTTGTGTTGGCGGCGCATTGTATACAAACCTGTGGTAGGTTGTTTGTCACCATTTGATATCACATAACGTTGCTTAGAGCAGTTCTCCTGTAGTTTGTTAGTATCCCTCAGTCACTGACTGCAACCATAGGTTTAAATATGTTTGACTTCCCATACATTGAGTGTGGCGTCACTGCATAACAAAAACACGACACATTTTTCGAAGAATTTCCATTACTGCTGGGGACAAAAGTATTGGTTTTGTTTTGCAAATGCTTTTCTCGAAGTGTAGCCGAAGCGAACTGTTGCAAAGACCATGGGAACTAATTAGCTTTGCTCTTTTTTGTTTCAAGACCTTAGTTTGCCGTCTATGTGTTCCGAATAAGCTTTTTTCGTATAAGGGGTCTTATGCTACCCACCCTTGCTTCACACATAAACTACTTCCTCAATGAATAGACCAGAGGTTTTAACCAGACTGTAGTACCTACCGCTATCAGGACTTTTCGTTGTCGTTGACCATGATTTCTGCTCCCTTCACTATAAAGTCGCTCTCGTGACTGGAAGACGAAAGCTAGGGCGCTGCGAATTGATTCTGTCCCAACATCATGGCGGGAAACGAGTCGTCATACTACAGTCGTCTGTTGAGCAGCATGTGGTCGACCGTTTTTTGCTGAAATCAGTCTAATCGTAATTGGACAAACCGAAATTCATCCGTCCGATTTTGTGGTGTGGGAGCCGAGATGTCAGAATATAGTTCACTAAACGTGACAATCAAAACACTGATGAAGCAAGTCGATTCATTTGACGGAACCAACGAACCCAGCTGCGTAAACCTTCGTGGTAAGCCGACAACAACGCACGCTCATGGACGCCTAAACGGTTGTCTGTCATTTTCTTCTTAATATCACCATCACCCTGGACAGCGACACGAGTGGTTACATCGATGTCTCGCTGTCGCACAACCTCAAGTTCCATTTACCTATGGCCTAAGCCTTAGAGTTTAAAGGGAGAGAAAAGTGGATGAGGAAAGAACCTGGAGTTGGCCTACCGCAAAACCTCTGCGCTCTCCTTGTCCCCGAATGCCCAACCAGAAGAACGTTACTGACGGGATTAGTAGCGATATTTTGCAACGTCTCCAGAGAACTGCAGCAGAGCGGGTACGGGAAAGTTATTTTGAAAGCCCCGAAACCAAAAACACCCAAACTCCTCGATGTCTATTTCGCACCCTTCTGCAAATTCACACAATGTCTGTCTCACAGTTTTCGCAATAGTGAAGAAGGCACCGAGAACAAGATTAGTCTCGATAGGCGATGCTTTAGCATGTTTCACTCGGGACTGAGATACCTGCTGCACAATCGGACACCCGTTTTCTAATTACGCCGCTACGGCTTCCTCGACGCTATCCGACACCAAGAACACTTGTGAGACTTTGCTCAACAACCTGAAGGCGCCTCAGGTCGGGTGCCTGCAGAGGCTCGAAGAGGTTCGGGCACTGACCTGATCAGACACGCAACCATCAGAACTAATACGACCACCGAGGCGTGTAAAAGTTTCCATGATTTGCAGTGCTTCTCCTTGAATTGCAAGGGCATGCTCAGGGAATCATTCGTTTGCACTTTGTAGGTTCAAGGCGTATGCGGAAATGTGGTCAGTTTATTCCACGTTGCTTATGCTTTGTCTTCGTCTCCAAAGAGTGGGATGAGGTAGTCTGCGTACTTCGAGGTTCTCATCCAGATCGATTTGGACACCGTAGGTTTGAAGACCCAGTGTCCACCCCATTATTTCATGGATGATGCATTTGAAGAGAAGTAGAGAGAGTGTGTATGTGTGTGTGTGTGTGTGTGTGTGTGTTGGGGAGGGGGGGCATCGTTGCGGGACACCACTTCTTGTAGAGAGGCTCTTTTGGAGTGCTGATCATGCACCTTCACATCGGCCAGAAGTATGTGGTTATAAGATCCGGATTATGTTGACGGACTTGGCAGATATCTGCTGTTGGGGGAGCATTGTTAAAAGCACTAAACGATCGATAGATCGAACGTAGCGTTGAAGTCAGGGAACACCAAGATTGTGAGTCGTCTGCACATATGACGTTGTTGTAACACCTGCCAGAGTGTGAAGATGTGGTGGATGCAGCCCCTGTGCAATCGGCGTCCAGACGACGCTTGTTGCTCAGGTTTCTGCGTGTCATCGTGGGATGACGTAGAATCTGTGACGTTAGGAGCCTTGTTAGAACGGTAGCTAAATCTGACTTCGCTGTGGTGAGTAAATTCAATACGAATACACTTTTAGTGGGTGGGTACCATCACCATTTTCAGGACGTCGAATTGCACCCATGTCGCTGAACATCGTTGAAGAGCGAAATGGCCGTAGCGTGGATGCATGAAATCTGCACAGGATTAGAGGGACTTAAGTCTGGTGTTATATTCTATACTCTGACTAAGTTAGCGGTGCAGCAACACTGTTGTCCTTGAAGCGAAATAAAGGATGCGACTGTACTTCCGTGTTGGCTCCAGTTTCCATCGGTTGGAGTTTGAGTGATAGGGTTATCAGCGGCTGATATTGCCTCGTCGGTCAGTACGCTTCTCCGCCCGGAGCGATGTGCCTTTTTCAACGTGTTGCCGTTTATCGCTTTACTTATGTTGACGATCGGGTATTTCCTTATTGACGTATGCATAAACTTATCCGGTCTTCAGAAACACAATTGTTCAGTCTGTATCCCACGCATCTTCCCCTGTTACCTATTACGTAACATATCTTAGGCCTTACAAATAACATGTTCATAGACTTACTCATGCACAGCACTCATTTTTTTTGTACCTGGCACTTGTTCTAGGTTTCCATTTGTGGTCAAACTACCCAACTATTCGACGACTAATGGAAATGGTGATCACGGGGTAAATTTTCATGGTTCATTTTCAATGTCGACTTTTTGCCTCTGTCGGTTTTGTCATGTATACGGTGTTGGTACAAGGGAACTATGTTAGTCACCCTTGTAACTTCCCACCATCTCCTCGTAATTACTTTGTGCCGTTATAAATCAATCACTGATGACAGTATAATCCCAACAAAATAATGCTGTTTAGCTAACGCTGGTTATTTTCCTCGTGTTTTTTCCACTGATTAGCCTGAGTTAACGAAATAGCGGTGCGTCTATCTGAATCATTGACCGCATTTTCTTTCGTATCATCTATTCTCCGAAGTGATTTATCTGTAGCGCTGTTCTTCCTGACTCTTCTCTCTGACCAGACAACTTGAATTACCACTTAACGAGCTCCCATTGGTAATTATGAAAAATACTCGTTCAGCTGTAACACCCTTTCGATGCCTAGCTGCCCTGCTACCCGAACTAAGCACGAGGGCTGAGCTAATTCCAGATTGCCCAAGCCTAAACAGGAGCAGCCGAGATGTAGAGGTCCGGTTCGAACCACGGACCTTCCGGTCAGTAAACTCGCGCTCTACCCAATGAGCCATCTCGGGCTCATTCGATTTGCACAATATTAACGTTTAATCTGTTTTCACCATAGCGAGCACAATGATGGCAGCATTTAAAAGATGGTTGCATATAAAAAATCTGTGAAAATAACGATACATTTTGCTATGGGAGCACGCTCAGTTCCTGTAGGCACGGCATCCTGTCCAATACTTGCTGTGCAAGCAAGGTCATTCGTCAATATCGTATCCGTAGCTTCTGGCAGTCCTAAAGATCACCTTACACGGTAAACATAACCTTGGTTTTCCCGACCATATCCGTCCCTTAACTCGCGTACCGTCGATACATTTCAGTTAAAACGCATGTTATCCGGTGATATGAAAATTCAAAATACAGCGTGATGGCGAGAGGCAGCTGCATACTCAGTACTAGTCCCAGGGTTTTGTTCACGAAATCTGAAGGTTTTCAGGTGTCATCAGGCTTATTAGTTCGGAGAAATTACAACTAGCTGTGTCTGTTGCATATAAATTTAGGTCAGAAGCATCCTCGCTTCCTTTTGAAACCCAGTTAGCAGTTCAACTCGGGGCTGTAGAAAACTCAGTATGAAGAAAACAATGTATTGGATAAATCAACGACCGACTTTCCTTATCGCGGTAAGACATACTCCGTTTCTGATCTACCTAAAAGTTCATGTTTCAACGCCGCATCGCATCGTTTTACCGCGAAATGATCTCAAAAAAATAAATGCACATATATCCATTTTGCAAATGCGAATGCATATACATGGCTCGCTCATTAAGTGAACGCAAAACCGGTTGAGGGTAATAACCAAAAGAGGATACCAAAATAAAGATATTTTCGGCAATGGTGATCAGTTCAGAATGGCCACACTAGAAGAATAGAGGATATGAATGCTGATCTTCGGCAGTCCGTCTTGACTGGCATGTCAAGAAAGTATATTTCTTTGCCTAAAATCAATGAACAGCGTATATCTTATTGGCCTGGGTGGAATTCGGCTGAGTCCGATCGACGTGATCTGTTTATTTGACACTACATTTTCTATAATACTTTTTAAAATCATGTACAACTAAATTTGAACGGTCAGCTTCCAACCCGACAAATTCGTCGAATTCACTCGGACATTTGCTCTACTTTCTAACTGCTTCTCTCCTTGGAATAGCAAATGCGCAACAATTTAAGTGTGGTCGCATAGGGGGTCGAAAAAAGTGATGTGAGCTTACCTTGGTATACTGGTACGAACCGCCTCAGTGTTTTTGCATAGGAGAGAAAGAGAGCTGCGTATTGGGGGTGATTGTTCTCACCATCTGATTGCGAACACCAATGAAGGCAGCTGCTTTGCTTATTGCTTGGTCCAAGCAGCCGTCCCCTACCTGGTGTACCATTTCAAAAGTGCTGGACGTATTACCTGAAGGTGCGGGTTGCTTGCCTTCAAAAAAGTGCATTCAGTTCTTCCCACCTAAATTATCCGTAACTTATCCGCAAAGACGATCAAACTCGTTTTTTTGTTCCCTACCTTCAATCTTGTCACGCTATGATAAGCGACTGCTTATGTACAAATGTAGCCTTTGGACGATTCTAAAAAATACCACCGAACGTTCCTCCGTTTGTTGTTCTTCGTTGAGTATTCTAGCTATTCCTGGTAGGCTCATTAATGTGTCATCCCGGGCATAAAGTCCGGTGCTCAACGTTTTGAATCATCGGCATTTCTACCCGTTTCGCACACGAAAGCACTACATACGTGGACTGGTGGGCGTAGTCTACTTTTTTCACCACCACTGCAAGGCTGCTGAACGCAGCTGTTGACATTTACCACTTCACCAGTCGTCGTTTGTCTGGAACGTAATTCACCAAGTTAATCTCAAGGACCAAATCGTGGATATTTCGTAACCTCAGGGCTTCTAGGTTCCAATTTTGACGATTTCGATTTCCTGTAAAGCCTACGTCGCATATTATAATCGATTGGAAATTTCTTGCTTTTTGAAGCTGGATTGTCTAATTTAGTGCCATAAAGTTTGTATATGCAGACACGTACCCGAAACAAACGATTTACTATTTTAGCGACATTCGGGACCTCATTCGTGCTTGTGGTCTGGCCAGCTAAACCCCACCGTTTCGCGATCGGATCAATCGATCTGACACGCCGAAGCCACCGATCGAGAACCACTTGACACCACTGTACATTATCTGGGACACTGAAAATCAGCAGAAAAGTCTGGACATCGTGTGATTCGGGGCGGGGTAGAAGTGGCTTAGGTTTCAATAAGGGTGTGTTGTTTCGTCCGGTTGCGTTACTGGGACGCTCGACCAATTTCACCAATATATCAAACTGGACGGCTACGGAAACTACTCGAATACAACTAAAGTTGTATCCGACGGCGCATTGTTATGCTCTGGTGATTAGTCTCAAGTACACAAGACAGGCAAATGAGCAAACAATGATGCGATAACGTATGCCCAGTAGCTCAAAATCATCTTTAATGTGAAATTTCGGTTCGAGAATTTTACAAAAAGAATGCTGCTTTTTGACCTAAGCACTTGACATTTACTGATGAGTGTAACCTTATGATTGTCCAGATGTATACAGAGGAAAGCAGCTTAACTGTAGGGCTGGAACATTTTGGAACAGGAGAACCCTTTGTTCGGGAATTGTCTAGAAGACCGGTTCCGGTCCAACTGTGTGGTTTTTGTAAGTCATATGTAATCTCCCTTATACTACGAAGGGCCCAAAAACCGACCTAACGATCATGTGCTTTTACAAGCACAACGTGTGTGCAGTTGATGTTTTTGATGGTATACTTCTTCAAATAACCTGCTTATCAATGAAAAGAAGGCGGCCCGTGGTTGTATGGGATACTTGAGACTGTTGTGGAAATTAGTCAAAGTGATCGCTCTCTCGTTTTATCCAACCGATCTTCGCCTGGTATTTCTTATTGAAGCGTATTGTGTTTACGTACTCCCAGGAATCCGTATTTTTGTGCAAACTGTCCACCAGAATTTTAAAAGAGTAACTACTGATTAGTGCGTATATTGGGTCCCCAATACGAAATGCAGATACCGGGTTGTTTCTTCACTTCGAGATGTGATGCTTCCCAGATATGGCAGCTTGCTCAGTGTTCACGGAAATTCACTTTCCGCAAACCTAGACTGTAACTTGTCTGCCTCTCTCGTCCGTATCTCACACAGTTTTGTACAAATATAGTCATCAGTCATACTACACTGTTTTATTACCATTGTATTTTAACACAGCCATATTCGAGTGAGACAGTCTGCATGTATTTTTGAATCCAACTGCGACCTTCGACCTGCCATCATACTGCCTTTCTGATTACTACGTTATTTGTTTCAGGGAGTTTACCAGCTCTACGCGATCGGTAAGTGCCACCTGGGATACGAGTGTGCGTGAAACCGAGCGCTTGGTAAGCTACAGCAGTAGTTAGTGGTATTTAAATGTGCTTATCTCATCCACGTTATCTATCTTTTTACGGTCAAAACAGTGCAAGCAGAGCACTTGTGAACCGGGAAATTCATTTTTACGGGAATGTGCTTGATTATCTTCGTGACGGGTGAACGGAATGTGTGGCTGCATTATTTCTAACTTGGATATCGTGATACAGGTAACTTCTTGAAGTTGTCCACTTCAGTTCGTAGCCAACTGACATTACATTAGGGGATATCGCGACAAAGGATTGCATCTCTCTGGACAGTCCAAAGTTAACTTTCTCTAGTCTTGTATCTATTACTCCAAACGATATACCGCTCTGTGTACTTCACGCTTTCGCGATTCAGCTCTAGTTGAGCCAGAATACTTTCTTGTTGTTGAGACCTCTACCAATCTTGTAAGCATCACTAAGGTGCTCACGCTTCTAAAAACCTGCTCGATTGTGTGATTATAGGGAGGTGATCATTTCGGGGATGGCTACCCTGTATCTTGCAGTTCGGGTGAATGTCTATGAGACCCTATTAGAGAATGCTCTTGTCGAGTTAGCTGACGGACAGGAAGTGCTTTATAATCAAGAATAATCTATTGGTAGTGTTGGGTTTAGTATGTCAACAGTCCACGCATTTCGTTAACTCTCTGCATTCAGGATTTGTATCTCGTGTGAGATGGAGCTGAAATAATGACGGAATTCAAAGTGGTTTTCTAAGAATTTTGCACATACGGTTCACTGAAAAGGCTATTACGTGATCAGATTGATCTCTCCGGTCGTCTCGTGGTACTCTTTCTATTAAAAGCTAGACGAAATACGGGTCGCTACACATGTGTTGGATATCCCTTGGTAGTAAGTCACCAAAAGGAATTTTTCATTGAATTCCGAATTCTAAAACCTGTATCTTTAGTTAGTTAGATTTAGTTGTCCTGAAATCGTCGAGTTTTCCTGGAAATGGAGCTTCCGTAGGCTCTCTGAATTCCACTAGAGACCGTTAGTTGACGTGGAACAACAGGGTTGTGGTGAAATGTTTTGTGACCTCCAAGGAAACAACGTGCATTTGGTCGCGGGATCGGCACTGGACTGGGTTATTACTCCCCTCTTGTTTGCGAATGACCCGCCATTGATCCCAAGTAGCCTTAGCTGTGCCTTTTGATGTCCACCGTAGACGGGCCGATGGGACGAGTTGACACTATTTTTTTGCTGACAGCGCTGTCATGCGCCTAAGGCTTGCGAACGCAACAGAGCAACTCGAATGTTCCCAACACTAGGCTGCATTGAGAGGTGTGTTTGCCCAGGGCCTAGGGACGACAGTTGAGCGGTGACAGGGTAGTTTAATGGACGACCAAGCTAACGCACCATAGACTCCTCTTCTGTCTAACCAGAAATAGTGAACTGAATTGAATGGGATGGGTTGCTCACTTTCTACCATCCCACCTGATCACAATAATTCGATGTGAAACATTCATTTATCAGCGACAGTACTACTGAACCTCAAGCAACCAGTGGTTCCGCAGCACGAGGGAAAACTCAGCGGTCAATATATACATATGTACACAACTCGAAGTCGAGAGAGCTGCAAATGTGCTGTAGCTGTACATTTTCAATGTACCTGGTAAACGGACTGCTTCAACCATTTCGGGTTGCCCAAGGTTTTCCCCCGATCGATTACCACTGAGGAAAAGAAAGCGTTTATAAGCTTTAATGATGTCAACCTGTTCAAGGTGTCCTCTTTGGTCTGTGCCAAAGCTGTGGTACAACGGGTGCAGTTTTTTGTCATATCTGCGTGACCTGTGCAGTGGTAATTACGTGGTGTTTTAGTCTCTTTTGCATGAACTTACACGTACGGCTTGCGTCCGCAGCTGATTTTTCTGTGATTTATCTAAGCTGAAATAGTATTTTTGAGCTATTTATACAGATTTGGACAGCTGTTGACACAAACTTTATCGCTTGTGCAGCTTGACAGCGATCGTTCTCGTTTTAGTAAAAATCGCGGAAATTATAGCCTTTCTGTTGGTCACCAAGTTTGGAACCGATTTTATGCCTTCACTCTGAAAGCAGACTATGTAGCCCGTTCATATGATAGCTTGAAATGTGTTTTCTTTAAGACACTGCGATCGTAACCTATGATACAATTCAATTAAAGATTGAATTAAGTGTAGGTTACCTAGCATTAAGTCGCACGACTCAAATAATTATTACTGTTGGGGACTGTCTCATCAGTCTTACCCAAACGTTTTCGCGGTAGAACCCCCAGAGAGCTGCGACCTGGAGATGGCGTTTCTCCGGGCCTTCTTTATTTTCCCCAACACCCTCACGAGTGTCACTTGTACATCTGCACCACACCCTTCTACTGATTCACACAATGTCTGCCTCAGAGTTTTCGCAATAGTGAAGAAGGCACCGAGAACAAGATTAGTCTCGATAGGCGATGCTTTAGCATGTTTCACTCGGGACTGAGATACCTGCTGCACAATCGGACACCCGTTTTCTATTTACGCCGCTACGGCTTCCTCGACGCTATCCGACACCAAGAACACTTGTGAGACTTTGCTCAACAACCTGAAGGCGCCTCAGGTCGGGTGCCTGCAGAGGCTTGAAGAGGTTCGGGCACTGACCTGATCAGACACGCAACCATCAGAACTAATACGACCACCGAGGCGTGTAAAAGTTTCCATGATTTGCAGTGCTTCTCCTTGAATTGCAAGGGCATGCTCAGGGAATCATTCGTTTGCACTTTGTAGGTTCAAGGCGTATGCGGAAATGTGGTCAGTTTATTCCACGTTGCTTATGCTTTGTCTTCGTCTCCAAAGAGTGGGATGAGGTAGTCTGCGTACTTCGAGGTTCTCATCCAGATCGATTTGGACACCGTAGGTTTGAAGACCCAGTGTCCACCCCATTATTTCATGGATGATGCATTTGAAGAGAAGTAGAGAGAGTGTGTATGTGTGTGTGTGTGTGTGTGTGTGTGTTGGGGAGGGGGGGCATCGTTGCGGGACACCACTTCTTGTAGAGAGGCTCTTTTGGAGTGCTGATCATGCACCTTCACATCGGCCAGAAGTATGTGGTTATAAGATCCGGATTATGTTGACGGACTTGGCAGATATCTGCTGTTGGGGGAGCATTGTTAGAAGCACCAAGCGATCGATAAATCGAACGTAGCGTTGAAGTCAGGGAACACCAAGATTGTGAGTCGTCTGCACATATGACGTTGTTGTAACACCTGCCAGAGTGTGAAGATGTGGTGGATGCAGCCCCTGTGCAATCGGCGTCCAGACGACGCTTGTTGCTCAGGTTTCTGCGTGTCATCGTGGGATGACGTAGAATCTGTGACGTTAGGAGCCTTGTTAGAACGGTAGCCAAAACTGACGTCGTTGTGGTGACTACAATCAATACGTGTTCTATTTTGGTGAATGGGTACTTTTGTTGGCTGAACTTATTTGTCTTTGATGTTGTCCTTTCTCCCAGGTGGAAGCAAATCGATTAGGCAACTGTTAGTTTTTGTTGTATCCAGCGGCTTCCTCGAATACGTTTTACTGTCATCAGCCGTCTGAGAGTCTGTCCAACGAACGGAGTCGAATAATGTACATTCGTTCCATTTGTCGACCTTGCCGATCCAAGTAGCTTCAGCACCTTCAAGGTCGTTCGGTTTTACCTGTTGTCAGTGATGTGGCCGTTTGGGTTCTCTTAGAGACGAGGAAGAACCTTCCGCCTAGTTCCAAGTAAACCCATGGTCCTATCAGAGATCTGATGCTTGGTTGATGTTGGCTTGTCTGTACAGGAGGTCTCGGTCAATTCAATTTATCAGCTGTAGCATAGGCACATTGGTTCCGGCAGCTACAGTTTCGATCACCGGAAAGCCGGCCTTCTGCTACACCCCCTCCGCACCCATCGAACGATGCACTGCGATCTACCCATCTGTCAGTACCCTGGGCAATGTTCCGTGTTCAAACCGTACCGGAGATAAACGTTTCGTCATTAAGTCTCCAAATGTCCAGTCCCTTTGTAGCAGAGAAAATGCGTCCACAAACCTCCCTCATATCTGAGTATTGCTGGCATACTTGTTGACGCCCAAGACACTTTCTGTTGCGTTCGTAGAATGCGAGCCAGGGAGGGACTATACCGAAAGCGCGCCATTGGTATATCGTGAATCATCGGATAACTCACTGGTTTACAGTGGTACAAACGACAATCTACTCCGTCTTCGCTGCTCACTGCGATTGTCAAAAGACCCTTAAAGCCAGAGTCTCAGTGTCGCTGGTACGAGATGCTTTCTTCATTAACTTAACTCAGTCTCAGTCTGAAAACAAACTGGCGGCTCCGCAGTTCCTCATGCGATCTTTTGATGCGTCTCCCGCTTTGTCCAGCAGCGTTTTATCGGGCCGTTGCTTGGTTTGCATTACGCGGCGACATCACTGGAACCTTAATTCACTGATTGAAACAACCGATTACATCAGATATTTCTTGTTTTCTTTCGGGAGGAAAATGTGAAGTACAGTGTCAGATACTAGTTTTGATATTTCCTTGTTTTATGAGCTAAATTATGATGCTCACTATTATCATTGTTAATTGTATGATCTATCAAATCACCTGAAAAATAAGGGCATGTTGCATCGTTCCTGATGGCTGGTCATTACCGAGGACAAGTATACAGTTGTACTGATGTTAAAGTCTATCTAGTACGAGATGACCTGTCATAGGAGGTTGTCTTTCAAGCTGTGTTTGCTAGCACTCTTCATTTGGAACTTCTCCGATTATCTTTTACAGAACGCTGAGCTGGAACTACAGTTGATAATACGATTAGAAACAATGTTGTTAAATCCTCCGGATAACGCCGGTAACGCTCCTTTCACGCCGGTTGTTGTCACTCCGGACACATCCAAACTCGTGGGTCGACTAGTGCATAACAATCCCCGCGGTCCTTGTCGTCTACCGCCTCCTGATGTATTAGAGAATTTTCAGTTTTTGGCTGGAAAACTTGAACTTGGACGGCGACTTTGGCGATGCCGGCACCCAGATTTTCTGCTCGAATTACTCCGAAGTCAATGTAAAGTTGACCTCATGTTTTTTACCCTGTTGGTGTTTCATTGTATATTCCTTAACAGCGGATAATTGGTAGGAAACTATATGACATTAGTTTCGATGCTGTCTTGGTTTTCATCATATTATGTTGACCTAGTATATGATGTTGATTCTGACACGTGGTTTGAGGTGGTTCTTTTGTCCATCAATTTTTTACGTGGTCCAAATGTATACATTACCGTTGCCTTCACTGAGTAGGTATCTTATTTTCGTTTGTCCAAAGTGCACCACATCCGCTTGACAGTCCATTTTTGACCCTAGGGCACTCTTTTTGACGAGTTCGCTTTCGTCAACCATCCGTTTAGTTTGGTTATCCTTATTCCGTAAACTGTCAATTACTGAGAAGCGGATCGTAGCTCAACTGGATCTTCCCGCTTGGTTCATTTTAGCTATCCTGTTACGCAGTGCATTGCTTTGTCATAGGTCGATCTAGTAGGTCTTATACTATGGGTTACTCTCTTGTACTAAATCGACATGGCATCAATGTTTTCAGTTTTTCGAGTGCACCGGCTTTGGTGGTTCGTTTTCGGCAGAGAGTTTCATCAAACAGTTCTTTTACTTGCCCTATTTTCCTCCCCCAAAACCCCTATCTAACCAGCACTGACGTGTGTTTCTGCGCAACCCTGGCTGATGCGATTGGTGGAATCGAGTGGATCTGAATTCGAGCTGCTTCCCGTTCAGTGTCTCTGTGAATATCTGCTGTACGATACTCTTAGAAATCTAGATGTCGTGCAGGAGGAGTTCATTCCTTTGTTGGCGGATGAATCCGGACATTCAGGTTTGATCCCATCGATTGTTGTTTTGATCGGAGTTTCATTTATATCACCTACCTTTGGTTCTCAGTTTTCCGGCACAGGTCCTGTACGAAATAACTACTACTTCCTTACCATTCGCATGGGTGATCGCGTAGGAGTTAATCTAATCAGAACATTTGATGAAGGTTTAAAACAAGTCTCATAGATGGCAGAGTGAAACTTTGTTCGTCGTCTGTGCTTGTTTTTTTTTCACTTGTGCCTCATTCGTCAAAACGTAAGCTGCAGAACCTTTTCAGGAAATTTTAAAGTGTAAAAACACATCCCTCTAGAAAAGTCAAATATCTGTCAATCCTACTGGGAGCGGGGGGTGAGGGGGTACAAATGTCACATTGCAGGGGAAGAATCTAGCGAATTCTTTAATAACTACCCTATATTTATTTCAACATATTTTTTGTGTCCTGGTTAGGTTAGATGAAGTCGGTGGCGGATACTGGCCTTATGAGTTGTTCGGTAATCAATATCGGAATATGTCGTGGCAAGTGAAACCAACCTTCGCATAAAATCCGATAATGAGGGCTCATTAGTTTCATTCTTGTTGGTAGCCCTCAGCAGTGCATATCTCACGATTCACAGCTGGTGCTCGCAACCTTTGCTGGAACACCTTAAAGTGTGTGTCTGATGAGTTGTTTTGGTAACTTAAGTGATGTGGCGCCAACTATCCTTGAGATGTCGGTACACGCGTCATGTTGGTTACTGACGCTTCTACTGTCTACGTGCTAGAGAAAATCAGATGCTGGTAAAGATCTTACGCTCAGACGACGTCATGCACCTCCGCCGATGATATTTACTTTCAATATTATATTCTTCTTGAGATTTATGTTCGTTCCACGTACACTCCCGAAAACTTCCTTGTATTCTGTCCGTAGGTCGATCCGAATCGTCAGGACGCAACACTGTTTGTTCTAACGCCATTCGCAACCAGTCTCAGCGTAATATGCAGCTTATTTGTAGACTTCGCGAAGAAATCCGTACCTTCGCCAACGTGTCTACCTCAGATGCTCTGGTCCACTGCTTTTTTACTCGCCTCAGTGATCTACGCTACATGGTTCGCTGGGCAGTTCGACAAGTAAGTCGGCGTTTTGGACACGTAGCTCCCCCGCGTTATTACGGCACCCGCCATTTTGAACAAAATAGTGTCGATCACCGAGGCTGCCGGTATGGCGAATTCGACTCCCAACAAGTCCATTTTCAAACCAACAACTAAACTTCAGCACCGAAAAAGATGGGGTCATGTAGCACCACTAAATATACAGAAAAAGACACCCATTTAAAGAAAAATTAATTTCGTGTAATATGTGGATTATTTTCGAGAGAATCTGATTATAAGGGCTTTAGCCTAGTTCATAAAATTGGGTAACTTGTTGTTGGCGGCTAGAAAGAAACTGAAGATACTTTGAAGTCAAATCACAGGGTAGTGGTATAACATCTTATTCCACAACAGTTGATTATTTTTATCGGTGTAGCATTCTCCAAAATGATTTTTCAGTGTCTCTTAGTGTATCGAAAGCTTGAAATGTTGGCTCGTGCAGATCAGGCCACTTGAGATATCGCAGTTTTGAGTATTAGCGAAGTACGCTTGTCGCCCCCACTCGCCGTACGACACCAATCTTCTGTAGTGCTCCTGTTCGTTTCTCCAGGTGAACAAACAAAATACACAAGTATTGAGTACTAGTGTCGTGTTGAGACTGGTTAAAAATCGCCTTGTGCAAATGAATTACCCATTCGGTTTTCGTCATAATGTCTTTGATTCTGAACATTGGCCCAGCGCACCCAGTTTGGATGCTGCATCTATCACAGCCTACTCGTTGATTAAATGACTCCCTCCATTTACACTAATCTTCCTACTCACTCCTAAACGTTTGCGCTTGGAAAGCTGGGACCCGAGATATCCAAGGGGCCGACTCATCCTCCCTTAACAGATAGCCACAGTAAAATAAATTAAGAGTGGATAACCTCTACTTTATGTAGGATGTTTGTTCGTCCTCCACATAGCAGGTATCAGATAGTAATGTAATTTTTCGTATTTTTATGGTTTTTTCCATCACTGGTCTTCTGTTATAACTGACCGCTGAATAAACCAGTAGAGCCACCCTCATGTCGATGAGTTCTGGTAAGACAGCAGGAGACGAAAATGTGCAAGAAGGGCGAAACCGGTCGTGGGCTGTCGAAGAATTTTCAGCAACCTTATGAGTAGTGCATTACGTATATGCATAATATCTCTTCCTCTCCAACTATTGGAGATAGTTAATCATGCAACCTTAACACCAGAACAGTGGCAAATTTTACCACCCTAATGCTAACCGCAGACGTTTCCGATCGCAACACTTCAGCATTGAACAGGTGCGTTGATGTGAGCTTGCGTGAATTTCCGAGCGCATGTTCGTGAGTCATTTTGAAGCCCGCATGCCGGGGAGTAGGACGAAGATTGCTCTAGAAACCACGTCGAGAAGGCCCGTGATCAAGCTAATGGCTGAGGATCCTTGTGGGGACCGAGAGATTTAGGGAGTAGATTTGGTGGTCAATTAGACGTCCAGAATTTTCGGGATGGCTTCCTCAAGACCTGGGAAGTCAGCTGGAAAGTCAAAAAGTTTGGAACGCAAACACGAACCGACCCTTAATACAGAAGCAGTGAAATGATAATAATAATAATAATAATAATAATAATAATAATAATAATAATAATAATAATAACAATTCGTGAACTGAAGGTGGGTCAAGGTTATCATTCCGGAGGCTTGTGTATCAACTGGACACAAGATTGAAGGAATCGAGGAAGACAGATAATGATGAGCCAAGCTAACAACTCTATGTATGCTTCCTTTGTTGCTAAATGAGAATGAGAACCAGAAATGCGGTTATTCATTGTATGTCGTATGGTCGTGGTAGTTTCCCATTTGTCGACAGAGGTCGTTTAAGATCACGTGCAAATTGGGAGTCCTCTTTTTTGAGCCGAAGGTTCCTTCGCGTTGGGTTCAAAGTTGTCGTGATCAATAATTTCATTTATACGCTTATTTACATACCAATTTGGGTTTGACGGGTGACTCACTTGGAACCCATCTGAATCTCCCGTTTATGATGTTCTTCTCAGCTGAATGTCCTGCACCAGGTTACCTGACGTTTTAGTTGGTACGATATTCGGGATATCGCAGTACATTGTATGGACGTAATACACTGCTCACAAGGTTGCTGAAAACTGTTCGACAACTCACGGCCCTTCGCCCTTCTTGGGGCTCATTAGTAGGCGCACCCCTCGAGTTCCCGTCAACCTTATGTTCTACTTGAACCCAAATTGCACGAACTTCGACTCATGAATTTATTTGCATACCAATTTAGTCTTGACGGGAGACTCACCTGGGGCCCAGCTTAATCTCTCGTTTATGATGTTAGAGAATAATGGAGAAAGTGGATACCCTTGCGGGACACTTCGTTTTGTAGGTAAGTTCCTGGAGGGCCCACCCCACACTCCAACACTCCCAGAAGTGTATGAATATATGGACTGGGACATCCGCTGTTGAGCAAATGTAGTCAGGAGCAATGACTGGTGGACAGAATCGAATGCGTCCTATGAGTCAAAGAACACCAATATCGTGGGTCGTCTGCACACGTGACGTTGCTCTAACCCCTTACGAAGTGTGGATATGCGGTTGATGCAGCCTCAGCCGGATCGAAATATCGCTTGATTCTCACGGGTTAAGGTTTCTCATGCCGCCATATTCACAGTCCAACTTTCTGTTGCATGCCGATAGTCCGGATTAAAGGGAGCAGGTGGCCGACCGAACTGTTGTTCGAGGAATCGTGCCCAACGGTCCAAACGTTACAGCTTGCTGGATTTCAGAGAGCCACTTCGGTCCGGCTCTGGTATTCGATTTCTGGTCCTATCAGCTTCTCAATTACTAAGCGGGATGCGCATCGTTTTCAAAGACTTGAAAGCGTAGTAAAAAGCGACAGTAAACCAAGCAGATGAATCGGTATTGCCTTCGTCCGTGTCTATTGTTTTAGGACCTTTCTGCAGTCCGACTGGAGTCTGTTACTTTCTCTCATTCGTTGTATCATTTTTATTCGAGCTGTTTAACCAGTCTTCCTCACATTTCATCAACACGCAAAGAGCATCACCTCCGTATGTTAAGCATGAAGTCTTCGACGTACGAACGTCGACAAGTGGCTCGTTTGTCATTTGTCAGTCAAATCTTACAGAAAAACCGGACGACTTCTTAGCGAAATACACTCATTTGCAAACAAATTTGCCTTTGCGAAAGACTCACCTGGAATCCAGCTGAATCTCTCGTTTATGCTATTTCTAAGCAACTGAATGTGCCGCACCAGGCCGCCTTATGTTTCAGTTGGTAAGATATTCGAGATATCGCGATACATGTATAGACGTAATATACTACTCACAAGGTTGCTGAAAATTCTTCGACAGCTCTCGACCAGTATCGCCCTTCTTGGGGCTCATCAGTAGGCGCACCCCCCGAGTTTCCGTCAACCTTATGTTCTACTTGAACCCAAATTGCACGAAATTAGCGAAATACACTCGTTTGCAAAGAAATTTGGTTTTGCGAGAGACTCGCCTGAAACCCAGCTCTCTCTCTCTCTCTCTCGATTTCTTCTCACCTTATAGTCTGGTATGCTGATCGGTTGCACAGTTGCAATCTGACATTGACTCAAGCCAATCCGGATGTTTAAACGGGGTTGGCACCTAATATTCTTGTTCACTGTAACCAGACATCAACTAGCATCCCAACCAGTGTTCTCTGGGAAAAGTATCCCTATTTGTGTGTACTGGGTTGAAACTGCCGCAATTTTCCGGTCTCGCGACCCTTTCCCATTTGTCGAACAAAAAAATGTTAGACGGAACACAGTAATCCCTTAAGGGCGGTCAATATTAGGAAGTTCATTGGATGGGACTACTGTGTATGTTCATTCGACATGACTTTGCTAGCCTATGCGGGTCTACAAAGGACTACTCCAGAGTCAGACTTTAGTAAGTTGGTCAGTGGGGCTCTGTTAGTCTTGCTGTCTGTTACTCTGAACGTTTGAGAGGGTAGATAACAGTGACTAGCTTGTAGTAATCGACTATCTAGAGTTAAGCTGCATTTTTTGAAAATACCGTGGTATTTTTATACATGTTGTGTGTGTGCTGTTATCACTCATACTGCACAGTGGGCTTTGACTCGTTTTCTGTTTTTACTTTTAGTGTCTTCATCGGCTTACTGGACCGACCTCTCAGAGTCAAACCTCACAACCTCAGCATCCTGTTTGTTCATGGCTGCAGGTCCTTCAGTGTTTGAAAACTCTTCCAGTTTTTCGCAATGATCCAAACATAGAAATCCCTGGTCGTGATTCCTCAGTGGAGGCATTCCAGCATTTCCTATCTGCTATTTTGGCATCACTTTTGGTTGAGACTGATTTGGACATTGTTACAGCCTACCTAATCTTCCTGAGTCAACTAACGAATGATACTGGATTTATCGTAAGTTTACTAGTTTACTACATCATCTTATCTTGACTGCCGGCAATCCTGGGTCACTATCAGAAACTCTTGAAGTAGCTTTTTCTAAATGCATGTGAAGTTGTATCTGTTTTTTTTTGTGAGGAGTAGGTCTTTGAATTTGCGGAGAAATACTAGACAGTCTATTGGAATAACGACATTTTTAATTTTTTTAGTAAAAAATTCTTTCTTATTTTGACCGATTCGCTATCCAGGCTCGTTGAAAACATCTGGTGAGTAACACCGAGGGACCTTGTGTACTTATCCTGAGAAACAACTCGCCTGCTGCACAGTTACTTATCATGCTCGATAACGTGCACAGTTTGGGTGAGGTAACTCGTATATCCGAGATGAAAATGAAACTTCGGCAAACAGATCATGAATAGGCAACAAAACGCTAATGTTGGCTCTGCAAACTCGATGACAGTCTAATCTTGACTTCGTTGGACTTGCGCGCTTATCTCTCCGGATGAAGATCTCCACACAGGGAAACCCGTGTCTATGGAGAGACTGACAGATCTGGCTCAGTCGTCCGCGCATACATGCAATGTCGTTGAGTTCGTAACTTATTCCTGCCCTTCCTTATTGTTACGGTCATCACTATCATCTTCGTGTCATACTAGCGCCCAATTGCAGTAAATGTATGATGGATGGTTGTCTCGGTCAATAGCAGAACGACGCGCAGGGTACTTATGCTCCAAGAGGAAAAGCAACCAAGTTCAATGTGTGTTCACCTTCCAGCAATAAAAGTAAAGATACCTGAGCATCGTATTGGAGTAAGACAGCATCGTCAAGGTCGATCTAGCATCTTTCGCCTACCCCATCCAACATAAGCCCAGTACACCATGACCTCATCCAGGCAATCCAGCTATCGTGTGACACCCTACTCGCCACTGGGATCGATTGTGCCATGCCTCCTAAGGCCTTTAAGCACATTCGGGGAGAATCATGTAGGTCCTTGCCAGGAAGGCACAAAGATTTCATGGCACGGTTGGACGTTGTCACCTGAGTACCGTCCTTAGTTCGCTAATTCGCCCTTAGCTATTGAGGGAAATGTTGGTAGCCCAGGTTGCATAGATAGGTGGTTTTAGCCTCGCTTAGCTTTGAAGTTTAGTCGCAAACATTCCGTCTCCAATCGAGGTGACATCATGAATGTTCGTTAGATTGGCGTTGTATCGTTGTTCAACGGTGCACTGGTGTGAAAACTTTGAGCAACGCCGTGTTCATGTTCGTATACATCTCGTCTTTCGGGATTGGGGTGACTGTCCACGATTGGTCATTCGGATGGTCTATACTGTTGGTTGGCTCGTTCTCTGGTTGGTCGACATCCAAATGATGTCATTCTGTGCGACCCGGTGACCTGTGTTCTGCGGATTCTGTAGTTGCTATGTTACCTACTAGTCTGCCCGTCTGTCTGTTGATTCTTTTTGAGTTGTCCGACTAATTTGACGGTCATTTGCTCGTAGTAGCTTGGGTTGATTGCCATGTGCCGCTCTATTGAGTTTGTAGCGGAATTCAATATTCTCCGTATTTCCACGTGCCAAAACCTTCACACCGGCCCTCTGATAGACAACACTGGGCAAATCTACTATACATTGCTGATTTCACCTGACGAAACGCCTATAATCGGATTACCAATTTCAACGATCAGAACATCGGCCAATTTGCCCTTTTTTCGGTGTTGCCGTTTTTCCCAAAGGCTGCACTTAGACCGAAGTATGCAACTTGTTCTGGCTATTACCAGCACTATCGTGTGCACTCTAGTGCACATTCATTCGGCTGCGTTTTTTTAGCAACTGGTATACTTACTCTCTGTCAATACGCTTAGAATTAGGTTACCAGGTAACCTACCCAAACATAAGTCGCTCGGTTTCCAAGATGGGACAATGAAGCAATTGTGAAAAGTAAAAGTATAGAGGCGTCAAAATTACTTGCCTTCCTTATGTCTGGTTTACTTACTAGGACAATACTGGTGCACAGAAACTAAATTGACAAGTTGCTGTGACAGCAGTTGGGAAACTACCTGTTCTCTGGTGAAGGGTCCACATTCCAGGTTCCATCTGTCTTTAAGTGACTATCACGAGAGGCAACCTCTAACATCTGCATGCTGCGTGCAGCAGGTGACAGCTGTGAGGAGAGAAGGGAGGCATATGAAAAATCACTGGAGAACCGTTGCTTTCCAAAAATTCCACAATTTATTGTTCCAATGAACGTAACGCCGATTGAACGACAACGTGAAAATAAGATCCCAACCGTAAGACAGACCTTGGTGTCTGCCTTTATGCCCAGGCCCTCCATCTGTAACTTGGTTGCAATAGAAAGGTTAGGTAACATTTTCCCAACAAGGTCCAGGCTAGAAACCGTTATTCTCATTTTGACTTTTGTATCCTCGAGTAATGAGAAGGTTAAAATTGTACAAGTCAAGCGTATGACCTTTCTAGCAGCATTATCTCCATATATGGGAGCGGCTTTAAGTAAGGGAACACAGCCTTATGTTATTGGTTGTCTATGGCCAAGTGTTGGGATCCTCCTCTTTTCATTGTAGCTCCGGTAGGTGCTTCTCAGTAGATTTGGTGGGTAGCGTGTTGTGTTTCCGTTACCTTCTTTGACTGTGTGTGTGCATAAACATCTGATCAATGCTTATGTACCCCAAGGAGAGGCACGTGGGTCTACTCCTGCGATACAACGTGCACAACTTTTGTCACCTACTACATATCTTTTTTGCCAAGACACATCTTACACACCCTTTGTTGATCACCAGTCTAATCTCGACTCCTGAAAAGAACATTCTTTCGGTCACCCTGCCCGAAAACTTAGTTTTCCGCCACCGCATAACCCATATTTCCAACCCGCAACATCATAGCCTTCCACATTTTCAACCCTTCAGTCTTGGCGCCCAGTCATCACTGGCCTGACCAGTTTCGTCCTCAGGCGACCAACCATTTTATCCGCGTTGTTGCACCGTCAGTCCAAAATTACCGTCGATTCATCATCTTCAATCCTCACAGCTTATGCCGGGTTTGAGTCTTTGGCGGATGTGTTTGTTCGGTATTTAGAATACAACTGTACGGCAGCTGAAGCTATTCCTGTCGATGAGAACAAGGTGAGTATTCCGATTTTGTGACCAGTTTAGTACAGAGCTGTAATAACTAGACAGTTGATGTTCGCGTACTTCACCCCTTAAGGCAACTGTTTCCCTACCTGGGGTTTCGGAAGCTTATCGTAGACCCCCGAAGCATGCTTCAGGGGTAACGGTGGTTTCCGCTGCAAAGCCGGTGGAACGAATGCTTCGATTGTCTGATTGTTTTGTTCCATCCCGTACCTTCGGAAATGACAGTAGAGCCAAAGTGCTTGAAGCCATTAGGCTGTTTTTCTCTCAGATATCGTACCTTAGTTTTTGCAAGGGTTGAGCAAAAGGTTTGGTGCATCGTCAGTATTCTAGATCATATGCTACTTTTCACCGGTGTTTTGATTTTTTCCACCCATTAATCAATGAGAATATACGCCTTATCGGAGAGGGGGCGTTCCGATCCCAGAGGATATTCTAGGCCCGAAAATCGCTAGGTATTCTCCCTGGGTGCTTAATTTGTCGTGCCAACTCAACGGATGTGCTCACGTCCAACTTTGACACTCCGTCATCTCTGCCTAGCTCCCGTTTCGGTGCTTCCACGTACTATCTGGCTCCGGCGTGTAGGTTCACTTCCAAGTTAATTCAAATTAAGGCGGTTTTGTAAGCAGTCGGATCACATCATAGACAAAAACATAGGGACGTGGAATGGAAATGGTTTTTAGTGGTACACACTCAGCTACAAACTAATTTACTGTAAAATAGGTGACTTACCTTAATCTCTGATCTGTGATATTCTACTGTGATGCAGAAGGCTATGTACCAATCAATCAATTCAATTTATCAGTTTAAACCTTGTACCGTGGTTACATTGGTTCCAGCTGACACAGTTTCAATCACCGGAAAGTGAGAGGGTGTGGGTCATACAGCCAAGCATTGGAGATGATAGGATGTTCAGTTAGTATGGGAACTGTGTTGCTATGCGTTGAAGGCAATAGCTTTGATGCACGAGCATCACCGACTGCGCGATTGGGCAACTTCTGCCAGTGTCATTTACCATTGGTGAGTTGAGTCCTACAGTCCCCATCCAGAGAGGCGGCAGGTATCCACCCGTCTCACTTTACTGGTTAGCGTTTTCCTAACGAGCGTTACCTATGAAGCGTTAGGGTTCTTTCTTCCTAGGACTATCGTGCGTACCTCAGCATGACTAATCCGATTTCCCCACCAGACCCGACGAATGCTTCGGTGGTACCAACAGCACTAAGAGCTTTCGTATGACCTCTGCGCTCAGAGGCCACATTTATGATGTTTAGAGCAGTAAGGACTGCACTGTCCTTTGGCAAACGTCACATGGGCACCATAGGTTTAGGAAGTTGGCAAAAGTTCTCTGGACTTCACAATTCGAAAAGTAATCTCATCTCCAGCCAGTCCACCGGAACTTCTACAACTGCCCAGGAAAACAGATTTATCTAACACGTCGATTGGCTGGTCTGCAAGCATGAGCTTTGGCTTCGGTCCCACCCAGCCTTGTAGCAGAACTTTACATTTTGCTGTTGTGGAGTGCATACCAAACCGTGCGGCAGAATTATTCAGGTTATTTGAAATGATTTGCATTTTTGAAAGATCTGAACCAAGGAGAGTAATATAAGCCGTATACTCAATGCCTGTGAGCGAACGTCCCGGGAGCACTTCAACCCCCGGGGTTTCAGAGGCAAGGCAGAGAACACCAAGATCAAAGTTGAAGAGGAAAGGTGAGATAGCGCAGCTTTTTCTTACACCACTGGACCTTGTGTACTCAGGCGGAAGCTTGCAATATACTCGTACCCGTTCACACAAGTTCGCATACAGCGCCCTCTTAAGCGATATAAATTTGGAAGGCACACCCTTGATCGCCAGACACCGCCAAAGTTTCTCACGATCGACGGAGTCAAAAGCAGCTTTCCGATCAAGAAAAACGACCAACGTGGGTCGTTTGAAAAAGTAACGCTGTTTAAGAACTTGTCCCAGGATAAAGATATGCTCGATGCATCCTCCACCAGGACGTAACCCAGCTCGATTCTCACGAATCTCTCTTTCCCGATGATCGAATAATCTGTGCAAAATAATAATATATAGCACCTTGGATGTGGCGCCTACCACGCTGATGCCACGACGGTTTTCGCGTGACGTTCTCGCTCCCTTCTGGAAGACTGAAATGACGGTCGAGGAGCTCCGCTCCACTCGTGTTCTATTTTCGCTCCAAATCTCCTTAAACATCGTTTTCAAACTTAACCAGGGCCACGCCAACTTCTTGAATGATTGTGAGGTGTAAACCATCCGCGGCAGGTTCCTTGTGTAGTTGAAGGAGTGATATTTCACACTTGATTTCTGTCGTTAACGGCGGGCTGCTGCCAATGCTCCTTTCAGGCCCGCTGGTTTTTGCCAGCAATCCTGTTGACGGAGACCAGCTGAACTGTTCTTTGAAGTGTTCAATCCACCGCTGAGGGCGACGATTTTGTGACTGAATACCGTTCCGTCGTTTTCGCATACTGTCGCTGGTACTTGTCTTCTTTTGGTTGGCTGATCGAATGAACTGAAATAGACCGCGGCTACTGCCTGCAGCGAAAGCCTTTTCAATCTCCTAGGCCTTCGCAATCCGCCAGCGTTCTGTGTCACTCTTTAGGCTCTTGATTATCCGTTGTTTGGTGGATCCGTGGACACCATCATAGTCGATAGTTGTTGGTATGGTCTTTGTAGCAACTCCCACACCACGAGGCATTGCGTCAAGATTACGTACCCGAATAGTGAAATTTGGAACATCTGAGCTAGTCCTGAGCTGCTTGAGGTGCACGACCGTGGTGGGATCTTGTACGCGTGTTTCGGGGACACAATATACGTCGATAAAGAGAGCAAGTAAGGTTTCAGCAAGAGATGCCTGTTTCCCTATTTGACATAGGGTACGGACATTGATGGCTGAAACATGGGTCGGATCTTTTGAGGTTAGTAGGTGATTATTTTTCTCTGGACGATAGTTTAGACACGGAACAATAGTGAGGGGACTTGCAGGTGGGTTGATTGCACTGCACCAGTCGATCGGTGGAGAATGGTCGGTGATCGAAGAGCTGCAACGGCGACTGATACTTCCTGATTGCCCAAACCGAAGAAGGGGGTTCGGTCAGCTTTTGACTCAAAAGTCTGACCCACAAAGCACGGAGGATGTAGGGTCTTGTTGGGGGTCTAACCCCTCATCTCTGACTCAAACGTCTGAACCGCGAGGCAGCGGTTGTTAGGATTTTCATGGAGGGCCGCTCCCGGAGCCAGTGACTCAATAGTCTGACCTACTTA
>SJOL01006370.1:2267112-2278624 GCA_004794785.1 Opisthorchis felineus | reverse complement strand
GTATTGAATAAGGGTAGTAGTAGTAGTTTTAAAAAACTACCGATTGTTTACCAAGCCCTACTGAAACCTTGTCCACTTCTTCGTGGACCTTATTAGCGATGGTCGCTACCCAGAATCGAAATTCGTAATAGCTTTCGCGACTTTCATAGTCTCCCGTTTCATAGTCACCCGTTTACTGTCATGGCTCCAGTTCCGAACTTCCCGAATATCCCTTTGCATGTCTGTTTGTAACAACCGATTCGGACGTTTAGATCACTCATGGGGTTTAGGTGATCAGCCAACCGGATGGGTGTGCTGACAGTGGACAACTGCTAGGATTCTGGATGAGACCTCATGGTTAAAAGTCATCTTGATCCTCGGAACCGGATGACCATTATCCGCACGTTAATACATCTCGGTTCACCCATTATTCTTCCATTCATATATATGGTCACTGCAAATCCATGTTACCATCGACTATCCTAGTAAGTTCCAGTTTCCTGTAACATCCATCCAACATCCAATCCCTTGGACGATGTATGGCAAACCGGCTATGTACCAGAAACGGACGTGTCCTGATTGGTCAGAATGCGCGCCAGGTAGAACTGAGCATTTCTACGCGACGCTTCTCACGCATATTCCGGCGTTACCTTGCGTATAATTCTATGCTTGCTACGCACGGCTGTAACGGATTTGCTTTGTCACTATTAGAGACTGCCCCCAGTTACCGTGCCTTTTGATGTACCACAGTGGGCGGAGCAGAAAACCAGGGATCATGGGAGTTAGGACACCACAATGCCCATAGATTCACATTAGTTCTTTTGTTGCGTGTACAGGCGAGCATTACGTAGCATGCCCGCAGTGGATGAAAAAATAGGGTTTAGGCCTGCTACTAACAAAAGGAAAAGAACGGAGAAAAAATTGAGTCCTGAAAAACCTGTAAATTGAGTCAAGCTTGTAAAGTAGTCTTTAAGCAGCTGAGCTAGTCCTTCTGAGGGATCCCCAACACCTCAAAGGTCACAAAATTGTAGAACTACAGTAATCCAGTACAATCAACCGTTCAACTGTAACACCCGTTAGTGCCTAGCGGCTATTTCACCCGAAGGAAGCATGGGGGCTGAGATACTGTCCGGTTGCCCAAGTCTAGAAAGAAGCAGTTGGGTTCGAATCGTGGACCTTCCCGTCACTATGTTGTCGCATTAACCACTGGGCTATCTCGAGGAGAACTGTGGATAGTAGCTCGATACTTTCTTAGGTACTGGATTGAACCTTGCCGCTCTCCAACAGACCATTTTTGCGAGCACAGAGCAGTCACTGTTTCGATAAGAATATCAACGCAGAGATCGGGACCACTTCCTTTTTCGATCTTAAGTGCCACTCGTAGTGTTGGCAATATGATCAGACTCCTTGGAGCAAGTGGATGCTGTCGATGGGTTAATTGTGCCAATGAATTCGCGGTTACGTTTTTCCAGATTGCTATCAAGCGAACAAGTATTATCTGGACGTTCATTTAACTCGGGTGGTTTGTTTGTTTTGCATATGACCTATGTCTAACTTCTCTTTCTGTACGCTTCTTTCATCCTCCGAAGTTCACTGATAATCGGTGATGAAAATCTGTCAGTTCTTAACGAAAAATTCTTTCCAAGATAGCGGTCAAAACAGAATTTCAGACAACCTTCCATTTTTTTCACAATATAACGCAGAATTCTATCCACAGAAAGTGAAAAACTAGGTAACCCACTGCTTAATAAAAGGGGGCTATATTCCAAAAATAAACATTCGGTGTTTTTTGAAGAAAAGTTGCACAGAACTTACGGGCAGCCACGTCATTATTGTTTCATATGCGTGATCATGGCAGCATCTCTACTAACGGGGCTTTCAGAACGGTCAGCTAGAGAGGGATTGTGGCCACCAAACTGAGTAATTTGCCCGTTAATATCAGCGTGTTGTTCTCAAACGAGTAGTCCAGCCACGTCAAAAACGGAATTTGAGGAAGGATGACACTGTACTACACCAAATAGACGCATTCATCTTACCCAAGAAAGAAAACTATACGGCTGGGTACTGGCATCTTTTGCAGCGCTCTAATTTATTGTCTGTCCACAGCACCAAGCATACAGTTCGGGGTATCTAACAATTTTATCCACAGGCGGTATTCTCGTATGGCAAATTTTGTTAACACTGCAATTTCAACAAACTAACAGATGTTTCCCGTGGTACATTTCCAATTTGAATGGCTCTTTTTACATTAAATTTATCTGCACACTTTGGTAGTGTGCAACTAGCCTATTGTTGTAGCTCGACTTGGTTATAGTAACCTCCACTTATCCGCATTTATTTGCAAAAAAGAACGGTGACTCCATAATGAAGATGAGCTGTAGCGAAAAACTGCATTGGACTAGCCCCCAAATTTATCATATGGTTATTCTAACGTATTTTTGTAAATGCTTCCCATCACCGTCGTATTCCTCTCTTTCAGAGTGTATTCGTGACATGGTCTGCGGAGCGTCAGTGTCCGTTAGAGTTTGATTGTATTCAAGCCCAGTTGATCCTTTTGACTCACATTAACTCCGAATTACCAGCTGAAAAGTCTTCTGACATGAAAGATTTGTTCGATGAAGATATTACAGTGGACCGCTCATCCACTGCTTGTTGGTTGAGACTTCAAAATGCCTGGTTTTTACCCGATCCTGAGAAACCTGGTGCGTATCGTCTGCCACAACTCTCACCGCTCGTGTTTCCAATGCCCCTATACACTGGAACGGACTTAGATATCACGACATGTCACCTTAGCTTTCAACGCCAGGTGGGTCATACAGGATCCCCAGTCCCACATCTCTCCACAGAACTACGTTGTCGTCTTATTCAAACCAACCAAGTGCCTCTTGTGTCAGCAGGTAAGGACTCATTCTGATCTAGTCCCGAGAGGTTGTTACCAGAATTCGCTGGTCCATACGAGAATTTCGCTCTTTTTTTCCAGCGCTTCGCTTTGTGGACGATGACCAACTGCTGGAAATAACTCGGAATCTCCCCGTGTTTGTTCTACATCCCAGTACAATGTCTTTACTGGTTGCTGAAATTCAGAGTCGGCTAGATGGGGCCAGCGAACTACAACGAGAGGAAATGCTGAATTGTGTTCAACGATTGGTGACCGTAAATAATCGCCAGTCAAACAAGGTATGGTATGAGAATAGTTAAGATAGATACTGTAAGATTCTCTATTATTATGTGCTTTGCCTGTTGTTTCAGCGCCATGGCATAGGTACATTTAGATGCAGTTACCTTAATTTAACTTCATCTGCTGTACTCCTAATTTGGGATGTGTGCAGTAATCCAATTGACCTTTCATGAATTCACATCTAGCGCTACTTCCATTGAGATAGTCCTTCCCCATAAATAACTAACCGTACTTTTCAATTTGTAATTGCCCTTCTATTGTTGTGTTTTCGTCTGAAGTTAAAATTAAATTTTTCCCCCAATTCTTTTCATCTAGATGGATGTTGATGAAACCCGTGGTTCGTCGGTTTCGCGTAGTAAAACTGAACATATTGATTTGTTTGGTGTCCCTCCAACACTTGCTCCCGATCCGGATTTCCCCTCACCAATGAAGTTCTCTGCTGGTTGCTGCTGGTCCCATCTTATATCAGCTTTAGAACTGCTAGAAGACTCACAACAGTCGACGCTTCTTTGCCAGCTCATGGTCACTATTTCCGCTGAGTCAAATACTCGTCAGGTTTGGCTTGAAAATCTCTACCAGGTTAGTTGATTCCTCCATTATTATTGCTTTAAAACATTATTTAAAGTCAGTCGTTTAGTAATGCGCCTTGTGATTCTGGTGTCATCACTCAAAATAGGCTCGCTAAGGAGAATGAAACCGTAAGTAGAAAACCTAAACTAATGCACCTGGTAAGGATGCACCAGTGACTGTATAGTTCGATTGTTCCTGTGTTGGTTGAAAGCGTATGCTCTTGTTTACTGAATCTCCGTTAACCGTAAAACACATGCAGTGGTTTCATTTGCCATTGATGGGGGCATAAGGCGGTGTTAGTTGATACATCAATGTTGTATTGTTTGTTGTCAGTGTATATCGTGGATGACGGGTTGAAAATCATAGCTTTGTGTTAGACAATATATTTGGTGAATAAACGCCTTTCAGTATTTGACTGGATCATGCGCTTCTGGGGACGCAACGATTTTTCAGTAGGGCAGACCCTTGTGTACTTGGTGGACGAAATGGGTAATATTGCGTCTTTGTGGTTGGTAGGCCTGGGTCCCCGTTTCCTTCGGTGTGTTCAGCGTACATATAATTGTTCACTTTTTTCCTGGACGTACCATTTTCTGGGGAATTTTTGTGATACTCCATCAGAGGTTAAAATTTTTCTCCGATAAATGACCACCACAACATCGTATTTTCGGGTTGTAGGAGCTTCAATTTCTCTGGGCTAATTGTGCGAGTCCAAAACCCCGAATGCATACAAGAAAATCTCCCCTATTGACTTCGAAAATTCAGGTCAATGAGAATCTTCGATTTTTCTATGCCCTTGCTTCCGATCCAGATTTGATCGACATTCTTCGTCCTTTGGTTACCCTCTGCATCACTGCTGAACCAGAAGTAAGTGTAATTATGTTTTTTTTCTGGTAAGAATTGTGATTATATCGATCGACTGACAGTCCACCTTCGGTTTTGTCCCGTTTGGTACACATGGAGAAGACCTAATCTCAATCTTTTGAGAAGTCCATACCATACCATTGCAGTTGTAACTCATCTGCACATCATATTAGTGTGAACGGGTGATTCAAACAGCTTCGAGTGATGGTTTGCGTATGATTTTCTCAAATTAGATGTCAGTGGAAGTCCACCTCAGAGCTCACTTTGGCCGTAATCAGTATATTGAGAAACTGTTGTCAGTTATCGAGATTAACCAACAGCACACTATCACTTTCGTTCTGTTTGAGGCTCATCGTATCGACAAGGTTCCCGAATTTCATTCCATCGTTTGTCTTATAGTATCTACTTCGTCCAGCTACTGTACGGTGTGTAGAGAACTTTCGAATATTAAGCAGTTTGTTCCTTCATAACCACCTCTGCAGTGCGACCGAATCTGCTTGGCATTTTCGGATAGTAATAGGGGGTACTGTATTGCTTCATTCGTTCTCTCCGGTTTGATACACAAATTGGTTAGAAATGCAATATTCTCCTTTCTTCCACATTAATTCATTTGGATTTATGATAGTTACGGTACAGAGAATGTTAACTCTCGTGGTGAAATTGTCACGATGTTCGCATATTGTAGTTATAACGATACAGGTGTTACCGTTGAATGCATCATCCACTTACTTCAGTCTTCTGAAATAATTCCTTTGAAAAGAACGAAGCCTTAATCCTAATAGCTACAGTTCACTTATAGGCGCTCACACCCTGTACTTAAGCTTTTTTATTGTACAGATTTGGATTACAGGGTAAAATAGGACCGACGATCAGTCACCCTTTGCAGATAACGATAAAGCGCAACATGAAGCTATACATGAAATAAGACAAACCTCATAATTTATTTGGATGGACATTAACGTTGAATATTTGGAAGTCATACCAGTTAGGAAGACACAGAGTGGCAAAGAGTTCCAAGGACGGTATCTTTTTGGAGGAAAGATGAGAAGGGAGCAGTTCTACAACGTGTAGTAGTCACTTGAAATGGGCGACTGACTAGAATAAAGCAAGAGTCCCTACGTCTCGGAGATTGCCATCAGTTGGCCAAGGGATATCAGTGAGGCGTAAAACTGTGTAATAAATTGGTTCTTGGGAGGTAAGTCAGAGAAAGGAGCTCCACCGCAAACATGAAAACAGCATTCTGGGATTGAGCGAATTCAGGAGTTTGAAGGAGGAGAAAAATTTATGCAGGGATGAGGTATTTGCATGCCCGGAAAATGGAACCAGTATTCCTAGATGCTCATACTGCGAGGCCTTTGACATGTGAAGACCGGGATAAGTAGCCAACAAAAAACAAGCCTAAAAGGAAGAGCGATGAGGAGTTGTGCATGGCAGCAGATCCCATTAAAAAATTTTTGATTGGGAGTGGAATTACGAAGAGAGATCAATAAATGGGAGAATTCGGAAGGGTTAGACGCTGCTGAGTTCGACAAGCCACAGTCGTGGATCCTGGTAAGGTTGATGTTCAGGGTAGTAGTGGCTTATGTCCTGTCGTCGCGCAGTCGGAGTGAAGTGGAGTGCTTGGAGGAATGGACGAAGGGATGGCATGGACAGAAAAATTAATGGTAGGCCAGAGATCATTCATCTAAGGAAAGAACAGTGTGAGAGAGAACACAGGTCCTTGGAGAATTTTGAGCTGCTTTTTGCATCTGAGAGGTAATGCCATCCATTCTTGCTTGCATAGAACGGTTATGCAGGAATCCTTCAATACGTCGTGGGCAACCATATTCGTATCAACAAAAGTGCCACACTTAAGCTAACATCACCCATGTAGTGGGGGCTCCTGAACCCATATTGTGTCTACTTAAATGATTGTTGTCTTCATAATTGCTTGGGAGTCGTGGTCAGAAATATGTCTAGAGCTTGGGTCAATATTGGGGTAATAGAGATGGGCCTGCAGTTGTTGCGGTCAGCGCGGGAACCACGTTCTGGAATGGGGGTGGACAAACGCATTTTTCTTTTTCACCACCCACAGGAGCGCATAGTCAGACCATTTGGCGCGGATTGATTATATTATTTGAAAGAAAAGGGGGATAGATTTTCTCATGCTGTGAGACAGGAAGTCGTAAATTTTCCCTCAAAAACCGAGGGATCCACCGGAGAACAACGCTCCCAAAGATAGTTGCTAAAGGACCGACGCATGCCATCCTGGGCTGCGAAAGGTTATCCGGAGAATATACGGCGACTAGGAAAGTAGATTTTGAGACAGAAAACGTTTAGAAAGAAAAACTGATAATGACAAGTACATCTAATAGTACAGAAGAGGTCACAGCGTAATCTTTTGGATGGGTCCTTGGAAAGAGACCGAGGTTGGGCGTTGAGATCAAAATCTCGGGTTAGTGCAGAAAATGTACATCGGTGAGTGCGCCGGATCCAGAGATTTGAGTCTTAGTGAGGAATAAAATAGGTCAACTGAAGAACAGGAGTTAGTGGATCGAGCTAGTGTTGCACTTCAGTCCTCGGATGTTGCCCCTTTCTCATTTTATTCTTCATCGCACATCTATCATCCCCACCGCTAAAGAACGCCAGTTTTACTGTTATTGGTTGTTCGCATCCAGAACAGCTTCGGGAGTGTATTCAACTAGTCTTTTGCGCGATCTTCCCACCTAAATAATTAACTATACAAGAAGTGGGCTTTTCAGTAGAGGGGTCTGTTTAGCATCACAGTTCAAGTGAAATTTCACACACGTCTCTGTTCAGCCCAAATCTCTAGGTATGAAAATTGCGCACAATCTGGAGGTGTTAATGGATCCTACAAAGCTCACAGTCGAGTTGCGGCGAGAGTTATCACGGATGTTCCAAAGCTTTCGATCAACCCGTTCCCCTCCAGATACCCCATCGAAATCCCTTTCGCCTCCTGTGTTAACTTGTGGTGGCGTTACCGCCAGGCCCTCGGCAGACTGTTCGCGGATTCTGTGAGTTTCATCTACCCAGCATCGCTCGCGCGATGACTCACTATTATGTTACCCTGAGTTGTTATGATACTTTTGGCTACTATTTTAGATTCGTTGGTTACTTGCTGTCTTCGTAAGGCAAGTAAGCGAGCAGCATTAGTGTAACAAATACACCTTGAGAGACACCGTTTCACACACTGTTATCAAGCTCATGTTGATTCCAGGGTTCATTAGGCGTACGAGTATAAATAATGCATGAATTTGAGCTAAAGTACTTCCCAGCGAAATAAATAATAAAATAATAATCGTTCAGCTGTAGCACCCTTTTGGTGCCTAACTGCCATGCCACCCGAAGGCAGCACGAGGGCTGGGATACTGCCAGGTTGCCCAAGCCTAGACAGTGGAAGTCGGGAGGCAGAGGTCGGGTTCGAACCACTTGAGCCATCTCGCCCCGGTAACTGATAGCTATATGGTCCGATTGAGTCCACGATTATCTTGTGGTAGGTGGCCTCCAAGTAACTCGGCATCGGCGTTTGGTGGACAACTTTTGCCGGTTTCTGTTATAGGACCCAAACTCTCGGAAACATGGAAATCATTTTTCTGGTCTTAAAATGAAGCTTCACAATGATAATACCCGCTGTCATCAACAATATTTACTGGATTTACCAGCTGGCCGTTGCGTCAAACGGCTGATGTCATGACCAATTATGACCCTTGCGCAGCATAAGCAGTTTATTCTGTTGACTCGGCCTAATTAGATCGATTAGGGTATGTCAACGGCAGCACTAGTTGGAACGAATAACGCACGATTTTAATAGAATTGAAGTTAAACGGAATCTTTGCTCCAGTAACACGTAGTTAGTAGGAATGTATCGAGTTCCTAATACTACCAGCTTTTGGGTTGTTACAGTAGTATTCGTCTTCCTCGTGCACGCGTTTTCTTCTGTAGTTATCACTCGAGTCTAGATATGTAGCACAATAAATCGGGGTGACCCTTACATCAAAAGCTAAAAACACTTATACTCATACTTATACATGGATTAGTCTCGCTTACTAAATTACTGTGTATCTGAAGGGTTTACTGTAGTGAAAATAAAGAATTACTTCGTGTCTCTACGGAACCTGTTGAAAACAACCACAAATAGCTGTATTTATGTTGAACAGGTGCCTGGTTTAAGGGAAAGCGTTCATATTGTTCACCTTTGTCATTTGAAAACATCCCTGCTAAGGACGTAACCCACGTTTTAGCAACCCAGAGAAACTAAGTTCGACTCTAAGTTTCCGTAGTTTTACATCACACTATAGGTCAGAACATTGGGGTACCAGAGAGCTACACACAACGTGTGTCGTTCACTTAATTTCTATACCGCTATGGTTGCCTGAGTATCATGGATTGTACACATATCGAAATATCACTTGTCTCACCTTTTTATTTTGCTATGGAATGTAGACGGACTTGACTGTTTGTCTGCGTTAGTTTGGCCATGATTACTGAACAGTATTAGGATTGCCTCATTGCATACTCACCTTACCATGGTATTTTTAATGTTTTATTGTCATACATAATCTACATTTCGACGAAATTCGGTTCCTTTTTCTCTCTACCAATGAAGTACTTATCGATATCCCCCCTAAATTAATCGAGACCGTTTACCTTCGTCGACAGCATCACGGACAACACTATCATTGCGGAGAACTGTATATCTGCGGATCACTTCCTGTTGTAACAAAGGTGTAAATTGAGGTGTAGTGTTACTCATTAACCAATGTTCCAAACTGTGTACATTTCAATAGTGCGCAGTCAGCACTTTAACCGTTGTGATAAATCAGGGGCGTCTATAACTAAGTGTTACAAGAGTCACGCAAACTCAATTTTGCCAAAGACGCCCAAAATGTCTGTAATCCACTTAATTTTGCTTTGACGCCGCATTCACCTTTTCTTAGGTTCTCCGAAGCGTCTACCATGGATTCCGTTTGCATCTTCGGCCTGTCCGAGTTACCAGCTATCTCAACCGCTTCTGACCCATCACTTCAACAAGAAATAGCACATGTGCCAGTTCACGTTGAACAATTTGTTTTCAAGTCTCTTCCTGGACTGGTAGAGGACCACAAACTCAACTGCGGGGATTATGTGTTGACGGAACTGCTGAACCAGGCCAACCCGGACCTTCTGCAACAATGCTTTTATCGCCTGTTGCAACACGAAGAAATTAATTGTGCCAAGTATGCCAGCCCTCAATTTTCTCACTTTGTATTATTTGCTTCGTAGCAGGCTCAACTTTAAACGATGTTCTGTTCAATCACTTTTCATATATTTACTGGATGTCGTTAGTCACTTTGTTGTTCGTACTATGTCGAGTGTTTTACTCCTGATTTACGGAACTTAGTGATTGCCCACCTTCGTTTACACACCCATTATATCGTGCCATCCCTAGTAACCCATTAATTCATCTCTCGTGGACTTTATTCATGCGTCCTTTCCGGTGCTGCATTTACAAGTGTCTGGCTTAGGTTAACTTGTATTTTAATTATGAGGCAGAAGTGGTCAATTCTAAAGAAGCAATCCTCCGCCCTGAATGAAATTGTTCGATGTCTGCACAAACCATGGTCGTCAGACTTCCTCCTACGCTTAGCGTCTATAATGTCGATGGCTAGCGTATGCGTCAAAATTCGTTAGGATTGTGACTATTATTAACTAGGTGCTTGTCCTAACTATCCTCAGTCCTCTTGGAAGTCCGGATAACTAACTAGCCAGGGACTACAATCCGTGGCGGTGTGACGGATTCCACAGAACCGGCTTTGGTAACTTCTTGGTCTCACACAGACCGGAAGTTAGAGAGCAGATCGGTATAAAACTTCTCACTTTAGAAATTGGGCCGTTGAGACATTGTTACTAACAACAGGAGTGTTACAAACAACAAATGTGACAGTTTAATGGGCTTAATTCTAAAATAAGTCGGTTCGGGTATAGCAAAAATAGGAACATGTCATCACTAATGACAAACGATGGTGGTTTGGGGGACTACAGACGATGCTTATAACAGTCCTCGTGGCGGTCTCTGTGTGGGGACCGTCATAATAGGTCGGTCTACTTAAGCGCCTACGAAGAGGCCGTCAGACCATTTAGCGAGTTGCCAGTGAACGCAAATATGTTGGACAGACAACGGGTTGCTGACCAAGGGCGTTTCGCGAGCGCCTAGTGCACCGCGCAGTACCAACGTTCCAAGTCCACGCGAGCTGCGCAACTCTCAGAGGAATGAGTAAACAAAGAATCACGTGTTGAGTGCAACAACCTTGGACGCGTAGCCTTTTGCGGAATCCCGTCTTGGGTTTCCGTGTTCGATTCCAGACCAGACCAACTTTCCCCTCACATGGGCACTCAGTTACAGCGGAGATCGATATTCACAGACCAGCTAGCGGCATATGACAAGTACAACTATTATCTGTTTGCTGTATAAATCATCAGTCGTGGTCCCTATTGGATTGAATAAGGAAACAGGAGCTGCGGTATGGAGAAAAACGGAAAATTTGCCTACTAAGCATTAGTCCGTTTTGATCCTTGTAAGGAATCTAAAACAAGTAATAGTATTGAGAACGGAGACGGAGACAAGGAATTGGAAATGTTCCAGAGTCACTTTGATGGATTGAGTCTGAGTGAGGCTGGCATAATTTCCTGGAACGACACCGATTCTGATGTTGTGCTGCCCGTAATACCTCGCGTCTTGAGAAGGAAGCTGATCGTCGAATGCCACGAAATGGCACACACAGGGTGCGCCAAGACGTACGACTTACTTCGGCAGAGGGCCTACTGGCCCGGGATGAGAAGTGAGGTGATGGATTATGTGGTGTCCTGTAAGCGGTGCCAACTGATGAAAGGGGATACGACAGGGGTAACCAATCCCATGGAACCCATTCCTGTATCAGAAATCGG
>SJOL01006370.1:2173741-2262132 GCA_004794785.1 Opisthorchis felineus | reverse complement strand
CGTAACTTCGCCTTGATCTAATGGAAGGTGGGATTTATTACGGAATTTGTGTAACTACTTTGAAGTTTTTGCTTGCAATTGTGCGATAGTCAATGAATATCCAGGAGAGTTCAAGAAGACGCGTTCGAGAAGAAGATGGATGTTCCGTTCTTAAAAACAACGTGCAAATGAGAGTTTAACCTTCCTGTCCAATAGTCTGTAACCGTTTAGTTGGCGTTTTTCTAATAAACAACTCTGCAGCGAAGGGCTTTCCTCCTTACAATAGTAGTAAACTTTGTATTTTCCTACGGCGATTGGCTTGCCCACTGGATATGAAGGCCACTGATAATCCACTGAACACCAGGAAACTGATAAACAGATAGGCTCCTCAGGAACACACTCCACCATAGAATTTACACATTCCGTACTCCAGAGCAACATTGGGAACTTTTTTTCACTGACCCTTATTGTTTTCACAACTAATGTTATTTGTCCTATCACTCACTCCAGCAGTATCTTTGAATTCGGTTGTCTGTAATCATTGTGGAAGTCGCTTTTGATTCTGCTCCCCAGTATACCACCGCCTCCGCGATATCCCTCATCGGTCCCAGTGATCAAATGCACCAGCGCGTTTTACGGCACCGACAACTACGGTTGTAACTGTCGCTTTTTGTATGGTTTCCTTGTGCCCTAGTCGCTCTTACCACATTGTTCGTGTTGTTGCCTTGAGCAGTAGCTCTGGCTACCCACAGCTGTCATTTAATGAAGTATATTGCCAAAAACTCAAAAGTGATATATGCTTAGGTGTAGGCATAAAACACGACTGTATAACAAAGCTCGTCCCTAACGACCAGACTGGACGGTCGACAAGCAGGGAAGATAATACGGTGTAAGTTTGTTTCATATTTGTAGGTCACTGTACGTCGCTCCATCTAACACGATAACACTAGCAGTCGGAAACCTGGTTCAATCCTTGGCGTGAAAACAAGTTGTGTGTTGAATTTTACGAAGTTAGGAAACTGCCCTAATAGAAGTTGATCCCCTTGGGTTCATAAAGCTGTTTATAATTTGACTTAGTTGGAGAAGAACGTAACAATATATATTTGTCCATTGACCCACGAAGAAAAAAAGAAGTCCGTATTTTTAGCAACTAATCCTAAGCTATTACAAGTCCGCAACTGGTTCGCATACCTCTTTACCGTTTTGGCCAGTACACCTTGGTTTCTGTGTTATCAGTTCCTTCCTGGGGTTGAACTGCACAGAATCGAGCTAACTGTATGCAACTTATCCTGTGTAATGCCACATTCCCCGTGTTGGGCACTGGCATTGTGCTGTCGATGATACTGATGCGGGGCATAAAACAACTCTGTAGGCCCTTTCAAGAATCCGTTGTCTAATATCAGCAGGAAATCTTGTCATCCGCATGAGGCTTGCCCACAGTTAATCAAGTGCCGATTCGGTATTCAGCTTAACTCTCGTTATGATTCGATGGATGAGATAACCTCCAATTCCCTGAGTTAATCAGCTGCGCTGAACTGAAAATAACCATCTGGGCGAACTTTTTTTTGAAAAAATTTTCTTGGTAGTTCAAAGAGGTTTGGAAATTTTAAAGTGAGAATTCGTCCTGTGAGTGGAACCACTATGCTGAAAAGCCGAGAAGCACTATACATCTGTTTCATCCTGATTGGGATTCACCAGCAGTTCGTATCTCGCGAAACTCAAGGGAGTTTTGGACCCGCGACCTCCAGGCTAGTAGTTTGAATGCTTTATCGTTCGGCCACAAGTGGCTGATCAGCAGTGTGGTCAACTCACCTTTGGGATATGGCTTCACTCTCCAGTCACGGAATCTAAAAGATAAAATAAGATAATCGTTCAGCTGTAACACCCTTTCGGTGCTTATCTGCCATGCCACCTGAAGGAAGCATGAGGGATTGACTACTGCCAGGTTGCCCAAGCCTAGACAGGGGAAGTCGAGACGCAGAGGTCAGGTTCGAACCACGGACCTTTCGGTCAGTAAATTCGCGCTCTAACCACTGAGCCATCTCGCCCCGGAATCTACATCACGTGGTCTCGAGTGACGACTTCTCAGATGTAAGTTTCACTTATCGTGGGATTTACTCTTCCTTCTGAGCTACTTATGATTCGGCCTATGTAGTTTTCAGACCATTCTGGTCGTAAGTCATTTTGTTTTCTTCAAAGCTTATTAGGCTCCTAGAATACGGAACGAAACTACGAGTTCATTTCGATGGTGTTTTTTTATCTACAGTTCAACGCGGGTGTTGAATTTCATCCAGGCTGTGCTCACTTTGCCACGGGTCTCATTCTCCGTCCCACGTTCAGAAGCACGTGGTCGTCCTGATATGTCCACCGCCTTGGCTGAATTAGTCCAGCTTACTTGGTCTGAAGCGCTGTGTCTGGTGTCCCATGTACTAAACGAGTGCAGAAATCTCTCTGAACCCACAGTTCATGAGGTAAGGAGTTCTTCTCTCTGAATAGGTTTTGATGCTATCGCTAGGTTGTAGATGTATAACTTTCCTTGTCAGGGTCTCCTACGATACAACCAGACTAACTTGGACCATAAAGTGTGCTATCTGATGGATCGTCAAGGATCTGCTGGAAACGTCACTACCTATTCCTACCCGAGCTCTGCCGATTGCCCAGTTTCCGGAAATACTTCTTAACGAATGAAGGGTAATTTCTCACGGACTCTTGACCAATCTCATCGAAGTACCAAGCGACATGAAACACGAGCTATACTAGCACTTCACAAGTTGCCAACATAATCGGTCAATGAACTTCCAACCAACGACCGAAGCTTGCAATCGAAGACCACCCCGGATCTTATCAGAAAGGCCCCTTTTTTCAGTCAGCACATCAGTTAAAGTAGTCAATGGTTTCGAATAATCAATCGTAGCAGAACCAGTCAAATCAGTCAACTAAACGCTTTCGAACATTTAACAATTGTGGTGCACAATACCATTTGTACTCTGATGAAGACTCACCAAGAACACTACGGACTTATATTATCGTTGTATATAGCAGTACAGCTTGGACACATTCAAAAAACAAAATTCTCTTTGTGTTTATCAGAGATCGATTCCTGGGTGTTTACAATCTGCTGATATCAATACCTCAGGTTAATTGGTTCCGCAAGTCTGCTAGTCGTTACTCGTTTGGAGAGGCGCTAATTGAGCTGATTCATACAAAACCTCATTTCAGTACGTCCCCGGGAACTTTAAGTGCAGAGATAAGAAAGCTGTATTTAATGGAGTTTCGTAGTGACATCAGTACGACAGTGCTGCAGTTCAGGTGGAACCACAGGTGTCTAAAACGAAGTGGCTGATAAGGTGATCATAGGGGTGTTTTGTACACCAGCTTACCCTCAACAAATAGCTTCGTTTGTCTGTTTTGCTTAAAGTGTCATTTTTCGGCAAATGTCGGTTTTCTTTATTAGGATTACCCTTGTTTTCTACGCAGCTTGATCTTTTGCTGTCAAAAAGGACCCCTTTACTGGACTTGGCAATCACTCGATGGTCCAAAGAATGTTTTCTTTATCTGGAATATAACGCCGGCTTTGTCACTATTGAGGACATTCAAAACCAACTACCATATCTCCAACCGGAATCCATTTATGTGTTCTCCAAGCTCAAGGATGGAAATGCGCACATAGGACAAAGTTTGGTACGCATAAGCCAACGCCTTATGCTTTACCTTTACATGCGTTGGCCGGGTTCTATTCAGCAATTGACTTCAACTGGTGCCAGACATTTGGTCGCATTTCCTGGAACAGAAGTGACTTCCGACTCCGACCGGAATCTAAACAGACCAGAGGTATGCTCTTGGTAACGCTTACTAGAGTTCTCATTATTTATATACCACGAATATCTCTCCACCAATCCATCCTGGGTATTCGAATTTGTTATTGTGATAGTGCAGTGTTTCTTCTGTTTCGAGCTTTCGTTCTTGCAAATGACCATGGGAATATTGTGCATATTTTGGATCAAACAGTTTATGGGGCATAGTAGGTTTCTCCTCGCAAATGAGGCTGATCGCCGTCCATCTGACAGCAAGTTCGGGAACTAGAATTTCACAAAGTAGGTATTGTTTTTCATTTCATCTTGAATGAAATCACTCGTGACTGATAAATGATATCTAAATGCATACTACATGCGAGTAAGCATTAGGAGTCCCAACTGAAATCATTGTCCTCGTCGCGGGTGAAATTTCGTTTCGGTGTGCCAGAAATCAGATGACCGTAACCGCATCAGCCGTCGAATATTATGGTAGAAGTTAATTACACATATCTGGAGCATATTGAATTCCTACTGCGGCACCTTTAGACTCCTCTCCTTTATCCCTTAATTTTTACTCAGAACATCCTAAAATGTAAACGTAATGGGGTCTCGCTAATGGTTACAAGGTTTCAAATCGGCATAGGCCCGCGCTCTGTGAGGAAATAAGACCCTACTGGTGAAAGATTCTACCCAGTGAGCATGTAACACATTGTCCACTCACTCTACCTGAGGTTGCTATAGCCCTAACTTCCATGTCCTGAACCTTCTACACAATGTTAGTGCCTAATATCCGCATTCTTCTTAGATTTGGTTTGTTCCCAGTTTATGATTGCATGCATTTTTTTGGGGGTCCGGAGTGTGGAACTGCCGTGATGAAAAATGAGTAACTCAGTCTTCATTTATCCAAATTGGGATCATCATGTGAAGCCCTCAATACGCGCTGGAAAACTGGTCTATTTCTTTCATGTGCGGAGTCACCAGTAGTACTTATCGGTCGCGCAACATTTGTCGTGGTAGATAAAAATTAAGTAGGGTGGTTTGAGAAAACTGTTTTTACATTCAACCTATCGCAATAGGTCATTTAAGAAAGCAATGATAGAGTCAGCCATTAACTGTAGCACTTCTTCGTAAAGTGAGTTATAAGTTTGGATGAGCCCTGTCACTGGTCGGACAGTAACGTACCAAAACGAGTGCTGTGATTGGATAATCCCGTTGATAAACTGACTGGTCATGACATCCATTGAGCTCGTGTATTTTTAAAAGTGGAACCGACGGGAAGCAGCAACCTGATTAATATATGCCAACGATTGAGGTAAACAGTATACTAATAAAAAGAGCAGTGTACTTCAATGAACGTTTTGCCCCGTGAACAATTTTCGTATTGTGTTCGACCAAGCCCTCTATTTGGTCAGGATAACCACGAAACTAAACTTCGATCCCAATTGACAACGGACCAGGTTTTGGCATGAACATGTAGGATAGATGGTAACAGAACAAAACCTGGCTGTAATTCTCAATTCCTTCTTCCCCGCTACAGATCGATCGCCTTGGCCCCTTGATCCTGGTGGGAATGACCTCCGCAAACTCGCTAGTTCGTGAGACCGCCCGGTTGGCTAGCGAATCACTCGTGATCTATCACTCACGTGCCTTCCTTTCTCTGCTGCCTATTCTGTCCACGCTCAGCGACGGACTTGTGGAAAGAAATCGAACGCAGTTCTCATCCAAGGGATCGCACTTACTTTTCAGCAGTATTTTACATCTTTTGGAGTTACTGGCCACCACCACTGCGGTGGGTGAGACGTCTGACCCGGAGCTTCTGACTGACAGAAACACCAACATGTCTGATGGTTGTCAGCCAATACTTTTTAGTGATGCAGCTGCATTTTATAGGCAAGTCCCCACGCCTCTTTGTCCATAATCTTGAGCTGTCCGTTTTACACATTTGTATAGTGGTCGAGATTGCTACGACCATTGATTGATCAGAGGTTTCAGGCCGGCTCGTTCTCTGATTTTGATTTGTGTATCTTGTAGTTTTTTTACACGCATCAGAGTTGATTCCCTCTTGGAAAGGAACTCAGATTTTATATCACGCTTTCTCGAAATCATCGTTAACGCATTCGATCAGTTCTTAGTAGGTGTAACATTTATCAGAATGGGAAATGACCCATCCAAATAGGTGACGGAGGACAATTTAAGTATCGCAACTATATTTTCTTTGTTCATGGTGCCCGTGGTCTTTAAGTTAATCGGTCGAGTCTGGTTACAAGTCTCGTAACGTTCTTCCTAAGTTTAACGCTCTGTTTGTACAGCGAGCCAAAGATATATACAGCCCAAGTGTCCGTCAGCTAGATAGAACTGTCCGTTCACCTTCAACGTCCAACTTTGACGAGCAACAGTCACACCATAATGATACGATTGTTGCAAGTTTGTTGAAGCTTGTTTTTACCATGTGTTACGCCTAGAGTCCTCGTCGGCTGTGTAAATCGTCTTCTGACCTCCACCGTGTTCACTTGCTTGGGGATCCGTAATTGGAACTCGCACTGAACCGCGATTTGTGAGGCACGCCTGGTCATCCCGTAATTTGAGTAGCGTTATGAATCAGGTGAAAGATGCCCTGTACCGGTGTGGACAGCTATCGATTCTTCGTGATTCTTTTCCGCACATACCAACAGATCCAGCGCACTTACACCCGCTTTGACTGCTACGTGAGCTGCACTTAAGATCAAAGTTTGACGACAGTCGAGATATTCGCTGCTAGGCATCACCTGCTCAACGTTACTTCCAGATTACACCAGCTAACCTGTTAAATCCGACTGACATTCCAGTCCGTCACACGTTTGCGCGTTGCTCTTTTTTTTCAAGTGCACGAACCGGAGGACACTAGGACTGCTTAGTCAAACTCCAAAACATCTTTCTGCATTCAGCAACTATGTGACACATAAGTGCCTACCGCCATCTGTTGGCTTAGTTCGCATGGAACCAGTTAATGAACAGGTACGGGCGAGTCTGTTCGAGGTGTTACCCAGGCTTTTTAAACCACGCAGGGTTTCTCGTTTTGCATCGGTATCCAGTAGCCGTTTTCAAGAGCACCTTAGCAAATCCGATCGCAGAAGCTACACTCATCAAGGAAGTCAAACAAGCCATCACACCAATGGTTCACCGCATAACGGGAATGAAATCTTCCACGTCACACAGTGGCTATCATCGGAGGTTTGCAGTTAATCGCTTTCCGTTATATTAGCAGGTGCATTCCGAAGATGTTGCTGGGCCACCATCAGCCGTTTCGGATGGGCCTAAAGCGCTTCAGTCGTTGGGGGCGATCTTTTGACCAAAATCATCATGTAGCACTTGTTCTGGAGTCGATTTTTTTAGCTGCCTGTCATATTCATGTCTTCAGGTGTGTTTTTTTAGGTCCATCCTAATCAACTCAAACGAAGATTCCGACTTTTTCAAAGAGTCATATTCTGATTGATGTAGATTCATTAAACCGCACAATGAACCTGCTAAACCAAAATTAAAGAACATTCCTGTGTGTGTGTGTATGTATGTGTGTGTACGGTTTGCTGTGTCCAACGACGATCCGACCAGGATAAATGTTTTGCAGGAAAGTAATGACACTAGAACGACCAGTCGTCCTGTTAGCCGAAACCAATTTCTGAATAGAAGTATCTCCAAAACCAAACATTTCATGACTTTCCTCTTATTTTGTTTCCACCTCTTGGTCTTGATAATGCTTTGCAAATAAAAACCATCCTCCTGCGACGAATTGTTAGTGGGACCTCATTGTGTTATTGGCCACTTCAACTTCTCTACAGAATGCAACATATTTTAAGGGTAGTAAATATAAGAAAATCATTTGTCCAACCAGAATCAATCCATTTCCTCCAGCTAAGGGATGCTTTATGGTGTAGCACCTAAATAAGTCCTCAAACCACGGCCCGAGTCTACCAAGCTGTTATTCGCCCGGTTCTGGTTTATCGGTGAGGCCTGAACGATAAAATATTATAATCTTCTGCTGATTCGCTACTAACTCCAGAGACTCGGCAGAATCCCTCCTTGAACTGCACCTCAATTGCACGCATCAGCGTACGTCTTCGCTCCCTCCTCCCTACTTCGTTGTACGATGCTAACCGAAGTAAAAGGTAATTGAAATAATCGGTCCATTGGAAAACTGCAAAGCCCCCCGGTGAACATGGGACTCCTGTAGAGATATACAAGGCCTGCACGCACCAGCCCATGAGCTATTCTGTCAAATCTGGGACAGTGACTCTGTGAACCTAGAAGCACTCCGAAAAATATTTTAATCGGGTGGTACTCCGACGAAATGATTCAGGCAAGGGAGGCATTACTACGAGGCTAAAGGAGCACATTTTCGTACGTGCGTCGGAGAATCGTTGACCTTCGGCTTATCGTTTTATATTCGACAGTTTTGTCTGCTGTCTCCTGTACTGGGTAATGCGCGAAACTTTCAACGGCACAGGTTGGACACAATGTATCCCCCATAGACCGTGAGTTCACGGACTACATGGTTGTCTTCACTGTAGATCATCGCAGTCTGTAGCAGGCCCTCAACAACATCCGCCAGTTCTCTTCTTGCGTTGACCTTGAGACCAAACACCTCGAAGTCCAAATTCTCTTTTTCTCCATCAGCGTTAAACAGCTCTAGAGAATGTTTGTGAGTTCAACCGTTCTTCTATACGGCCAGGCTGAGGATGCAGCCATAACCCACTTCGACAATGCTCGCAGAGCGTTTCTACAACTGGTGCATGCACACAGAAAATACTTTAATCTGAAGACTAGGGTCCCAATCTATCAGTCTGCCATCGGACCTGTCTTATTTAATGTTTGTGAAGCCTAGCCTGTGCGTATCTAAGCCACTCGCAAGATGGAGACTTTCAGCCAATGGTTGAGAAACATTCTCAGTGTATGATTTCGACACGTTTTTGCCGTCCATGTATGGACATCGTCGGAGCCGTTCCTGCTCGTAAACAGCACCAGAAATGTTGTCGTTGAGGTGGTTTCTAAATCGATACTGTTAAGACTAGGTCTACAAGCCGTCTACGGCCAATAGCACTGGAACCAACGACGAATCGATATCTGCGAGGACTTTACCACCGACCACCACGCTTAAGCGCTGCTATTCGAGGCATCAAAGATGCCGACTCTTCATCATACATCAGGTAACCGGAGTTAGGTATGGGCAGTACATTTTGACAATGGCCGTTACCTACCAGCCAGGAAGAACGGCAACCTGCGGAGGAAAAAGTGCGTTTCATGGGTCATTTCGTCTCCTCCATATGGTGGAGCTGAAGTTTGAAAATGAAAGCGTCCCCTTTCTTGTGCTTCCCACATCATCCATTAGAACCTTTCGCAAATTAGGACAAAATGCCTCCCCAGTGTTGAGGGAGCTATTCTGAGTAGGTCTCGGTTGCTGGCGGTGGAGTGGGTTGACCTGAGTTGTCCATGACGGTTAATCTACTCGAGAATTGTTTGTTATTGGTCGACATTCTGCTCTTGGGAACCAATACACGGAAAAAGGAAAATGTGGTTCGATTACTCCACGTTCATAGGGACGTCTACACTGATTTACGTTTGAACTGTGTCCGACTGCCAAACGTGTCTGAATTGCAAGCACTGAAACTGAAGATCGCGCCTTGTTTTAGCCCACGCATTACGTAACAGCTAGTGTGGCTACCACCGGAAGCTAGTCCGTTGAGGATCGACTGATTGGCTGTTACATGACTACGCGTACTATCGAAAAATTTCTGCCGAACCCTAATCAGTAGTACGAGGATGCAGTTAACTTGAACACACGATATCTTCGTTTTCCAAATTTTCGTGTGCCTAGAAAGTGGGACTTTGTTTTGGTATATTGGCTTATGTCTGTTGACATGTCACCGAATAGGTATTCTGATTTTCTTGGTTTTGTTAACAACGTTCCAATCTCGTATCCTTTGTACAGTAGCAACATCGACCGTATGTTTGTCAACCTCATTGGTGTTCTGGCGCGATCTCACGGGACAAGTCGGAAATCTGGTAGCCTTGCTGTCAGATTGATTCGTTTGTTGCAACATTATGGAAGGTTAGCCCCGTGGATTCGAAGACTTTCCACACCGGATAGTGGTCGGCCTACCGAACAGCCGGGATTCCGCGTCGCACTTGACTTCCTGGGCCACAGGGTAGAAGATGCTGGTTGCCTGTTGGACATATTGGGCTGCCAACCATTTGTCCATGGGCCTAAGCTACCCGGATCTTCCCCAGACCATTTTTCGAAGGAGCGCTGGGCGCTTGATACCATGTTATGTAGCATCCATCCGGGTACCTCGTCCCATACTGCAAGTAAGGAGTTCCTGTTAACTTCTGCTGTCCGTTTCGCGATTTATTAGATCGTGTTATTTGTATCGGAACATGGATCAAATACGCTTATCCCATATTTTCGCCATAGGGGTAAGAGATGACATTTATTATCGTAGTGCCTCAATAACCGTCTCATGCACACACAAAAACACCCATCTGAATACTCTTAACTAATCATCTTTAGTTCCCCAGTCACCGTCAATCTCCTCAGTTGTCAGCTTCTTCCCAGCCGTGCAACTTGTCCACAGTGACTCCAACTAACTTGATTTATAAATGACAAAAATCTGTGGGTGCTATGTTTACTAATCCTGGCAATGTTTTTCCTTGTTCGATTGATTTGTGTGTTGAAGTTTTTTTTCGCTGTCCTTTGGATAACTTCCAAGTATATGAGGAACCCCATGAAGTAGGTGAACTCTCGCTGAACGGAAAAGTTCAATGACACAGAACACTTTCCATTGCAATCCACCTCAAGGAAACCCTATAAGAACCGAAATAGTGACTTTGTAGCTTCTCGAGTGGCTGATTCAGGTGAAGCCAAATGTCACATCACACACAAGCCTTATTGCAAACACTCGGGTGCAAACTTTTGGTCACTCAAATGATTCATTATCTTGTACAGAGAGCGTGTTGCGCAGTTAATAAATGCCCTAGTCATTGAAAAACTTGAATCTCTCGGGGATGCTTCCGTGTTTTTAGAAGTGTTACGTCACTTTTCTGCAGGCAAGAATCATGCTATTGAGTTCTAAATATTGTAACTTCTATTTTTGTTGTTCTCTATACTCTGAACTACCCAGGTATCTCACAGCTACTGGAAGACTTGGACAATACTTCAAAGTGGTGTACTGAAGTTTTACTTCAATACAAGGTCAGCTTTCCCTTGATCGACTTTCATCATATTTTGTCGTTCCGTTTTTCTAATGAAATCAAAGAACAAGTGCATATGTTAAGAAAAGTTATTTCACGCATTAAAAACAGTAACTGACATTCAGTTCGGCATGTACACATGGAGGCGTGACTTGTTTCAGATCTGTTCCATGTTCAGATCACCAGCGCTCTGTAATTAGGATTTAGGTATGTTAGGATCCAGCCTAATAAACTGCATTCAGTCCGGTGGTTGAGCGCAACTCGCACGCCACGTATACCAGTAGTCATTCCTTCAGAACCCCCAGGTAATCTGACATGGCTGAACCTTGAGGAACGAAATCCCCGTTAGTGTAGCCCAACCAATCACTACAGCAACCAGACCTACCACTTCAAGGTGAACGCTGACGGTCGCGATTTTATGTGTTAGAAAAATTGGGGGTTATATATTAATATTTGCCGCCAAAATGCGCCAGCTTGAACTAAAGTTTTTCTCTCGGCTCCCCTCCAGTGGTTTTATTCTGGAGTGGGAGGGGACCACATTATTTTGGTTTAGGGAAACGAATAAAATGACAGTGCATATCAGTAACAGTCTTGATGCAAGTTCACCAGCGTTAGCTAATAGTTATGTGTCGGTTAGTCGCGATTAATTGTGGTCGAAGCAACAGAAACCCGTTGTTTTTTATTTCTTCAGAGTATCCCCGCGTTGGTAATCCATCTAGACCTGTTTTGATTGACTCTCAGTAATGGCTAAATTTTGATGGGTGTATCTTACTCTACCAGGCTATCAACGTAGTCAGAATAATGAAACCGGTTGTTTTATTTGAACACACATCGATTCTTTAGAAGGATACGACAAGTGCAAGCCTCGGGGTGTAACCCGATGGGTAGTCTGGGTAAAGGTATGACCTGATGTTGAAAGGTTCTTCCATTCGAAGGCCGAACTCATTTTCCTGAATCTGTTTCTTTCGGAGCTACCAGGATTTTCATGGCTGACTGGCTGAAACATGTTCACACCTTCAGGCTTGTTTGCGTTTGTTACTTTTTGTTTCCGTCGATCTTTGATTCAGTTTCCGTTCGTCTTCCAGCTGGAGCTCACGCGTCTGCTCTCTCATTCCAATGAGAATGTATCTACCACTGCCGTGAAGTTACTCCTGCGGTTGCTCAGTCACTATCCGCACTTGTCGGCGGAGATTGTCCAGTCCTTTTTTATGCCCCTTTTATCCAACAAAATTAACCTCAGTGACTCACTTATCTCTACATTGTTGCTTACACTTCCGGATCTTTGTATTCTTGCTGCTCCGTTCGCTCCAAGATTGATGCATGTGTACGCAGAGCGAATACTGTTTGGTTCGGTGACTGACAGCACTCTTCGCAGTATCAGCGCTGTGGAAGACTCCGTGCGCCGACTTACTCTTGACGGTTTGGACGATGCTGGAATTGAACACGCTGCCTCGGCCTTGATTTCTCGGAGTCACCTGATCCGTGGGAACTAAATGGATCTATCTCTTCCTTAATTCGTCAGCGGAACCTCCCTTCAATGGATCATTTTCCTACAAGCCTGGTTGTATATGGTTTTGTAAATATAACGACCTTCCATGTGATGACCACTGTAATAAACGCTTCGATGCACTTCAGAACTTTTAGTCGTTTATTCAGTCCTTTCGGATAGGCTCGTCAGTGTTTGTTTGCACCCTTTATTATTTTTCTCGCACAGGTGTCCATACTGAGGAGTTGTTTCCGCGGGGTTTGTCCGAATTAGATGTAACCCATCGCGCTAGAACGCTTCTGAAATTACTCTATATAGCACTGCCTGAATGAAGGTTCGGTTTGGTGACTAGTTTTTTTAAGGGTGATTTTATTCCTTTTTACTTCCATACGTGTTCTTTCTTCCAGTTCTAAACAATGGAACCAACAAGTTCAGCGCAGCGACGAGAAATTTCAGTGAGTTTCATTTGGTGCTTCACAACACGTTTCTTTATAGTTTGACGACAGTTCTGAACACGACTTACTCCGTCAGCTGAGATTACTCAGTCGGTATCAGAACGACGTAATTTTTGAGGTTCTTTAAGTTAATTGTCCAACATCAACGACAGCCTGAGATGAAGAAAATGGAGTTATCGACAGAGAAGTGGAAACGAGCGGCTCAAGGAGCTTTGGATGAACTGATTAAGTATCATGAAGGCGGTTCGCAGGGGAAAATGGAGATACTCGGTCTACTTGGCATCGACGCGAATGCCATCGGACTATCCGACACAACATAATGTCCTCTCGTAGCTGTCGTTGTTCTCCAGAAACTTATATACCTAATCGTACTAACCTTGTCCCGTTTTGTTTTTTAAGCGCCTGTCACTGTTGACCAGATGCATACAGTTGCCAACAATTCTACATTGTAATACTACCCAAACATTCTCACTTCATTTCAAACAGCTGGTTTGGGTTGACGTTGCAAAACCGTGCACAGGGATTAGTCCACTTGGTGTTGGTGCATTGTTTCCCTAGAGACCGAGGATCTCTTAACTCGCTTCGACCTGATTTGACAGAATATCTTATTGTGTCATGATGCGAACTGTGTTCTATCCATAGTATGACGCGTAACTACACAAACCACGGAAATTTCGGAATATGGGGAATAACAAAGGAATATGAAATAATGGACGGTACTGACACACTAGCATTGGCACCGTTGTGTGGATAACGAATTACAGGGTTGATGTTGGTAGTTATTTAAGGTCTTGCGAGCTACGAAAAAATTGTTAAGCCAGTTAGGGTGAATAACGGACGGATTCGTATCTTGCATTCTAAAACTGGGAAATCAACCACATGTTAGGAGTGCGTACAATTTTGTTAAGTCACTGGTTTCCTCTGAATGTGGATAGACTCTGTGGAGTTGATATCAACTCGGTCTATACGGAATTTGCTAATGGGACACCTTGGAAGTAGCCGAGGGTTTGTTCCTCGCACTCAACTCTGCGGGAAGCAACACAGGTTCCACTGGATGAAGTAGCTGACGGCGCTTGAGCTTAGTTGAATGTGTTAACTGAAAGATGTTTGGGACCGGTCGAAAACTCATCTCTTCGGATAGGTTTGGTAAACACTCAGTGGATTCATTGCTGAGTAACATTTCACTTTGACACAAAACTCCGTCAGGCCAAGTGAATAAGTTGCGAGGTGGACCGAGTTTTGAGACAAATCGGTTTCCTCTTTCCACCAAGCACAATTAATCATTGCTGAATTCTGGTCGAAAATTCTTTTTATTTATGGGTGACTAATTCCTACGACGGATAGGTTAGGGGGGCTTACACTTTCAGTTTAGTTGAATGTCCTTCTTAGGTGTAGTACGCATACTTCGCTGACCTGGGTGCTTCAGGGGTTGTGGGTAAGTTGTCAATGGGACTTGCAATATCGGGAGAACAATAGGAAGCAATAATAGCGACGCGTTACAAGGTATTTTGCACCGACTGTGTCGCAAACGTACTTAAAATGAATTCATTCTTCCAGTTGTTTGACACTATTGCTGTTTTTAATCCAACACATGACTTTTCTAGTGATTTTGCACGTAGGGGTGTTAATCCATAAAAACATGTCTTTAGACAAATCGAGACACATATAGAATAGGTAACTTACAAGTGTTTCTGCCAAATTGTCATTTATATTTACAACACTTTTACACGAAGTCACACCACGTCTGCTACCCATCAACGTTGGAAGCAAATCCGTGAATCTTATCCCTCTCCCGATGGACGAATCAAATCAACCAATCTAACCTACTTTGAATGGGGCAATTTGTTTGATTATTTGCTTGCGACCATCAGTGATTATGTTAATATGTCGAAGTATTCCTGTTTCATGTGCCTTAATTGATTATGGGTCTGTTCCCCGAGTTTGCTTGCAAACATTTCATCACCAACCGTTGGGAGTGTCATCGGTGCTCGTTTGATGAGTAACCTTGTTTGAAAATGGCTTGTTTGCCCCAGAACCTAGTTTCACGGAAATGGAAATAATATGTACATGTTAGCTAGCGCGAAATAGACTGTGCCTCCAAACTGGTAAGTCCAGCTCAGAAGTCAATCGTCTAGTCAGTTGTCACGGATGAATGTAGTGTTGTATTGAGATGCGAAGCAACGGCAGATGTATCTGTTTTGGAGTTTATTCACCGACGAAGTAGACAGTACCACATGTGGTTTTTCGCTAGGCCGTGCATGCAACGGCCTGTGCGCAGTTTAGCTTGTTTGTGTCAAGGACAGCGGTTTTTAAGGCCAACGGCACGCATACGCGATACACCACGGCTGACAAATGGGGTGCGAAAGGCGGTACATAGAGTATGCCCCGGATGGACTAGTGACTCACACAACTCGCTAGGCACACCAAACTGAGTTAGCTAATTAAGGTCAAATACTACGCAATATGGTCCAAATTATTGCAGTCACGGAACAGTAAAAAGTTCAGCGGTAGGCGAGTGGGGATTCTGCGTTGTTCTCTATGTTCAGCTTTCTACTGCCTCGCTTTTCCAGAACCCTGTCCTGCTCATGTGACGATAGAAACTACTAACGATGTGTCAGTGCCGTTCGAAAACCTTTTGCCCATCTAGAAAGCGCGGCATCAAGCGGGAATAGTTCTTTGAATCAATGCACTCCCGAACTCGATGTGACTCTGTAAAACAATCCGAAAAGTAAGTGCTGAAAGGGTGTGAGCTCAGCGTTCAACAATCCAACAACCATAGAATGTATGAGGCCTGGTCAGGCTAAACAAGGTTTGACGACAAATAAGTACAGGCAACTTTTTAACGTGACCTTTCCATGTGAACCCAGTCATTACTGTGGTGAACTTAAGCCACTGGTCGTAGGTTTGCCCACTGAACTGGGCAATTTGATTTCAAACGTTGCATCATCAACCGAGGTGACATCATCACTGCGGTGTTAGAGAGGGGATCGGAGCGTAGCAGTGCGTCAGTGGTTGTGCACAACCACTTACAGGAGGTGGCATGTAACCGGTCCCTTCCCATTGAACTGCGTCGCGTTTATATGGCACATGACGACGCAGATAGGTTTAACCAAAACTCACAATAAGCATAACCTCAAGCCTTACCGAAGCCAGGCGTGGTTGCTACTTACGGCCGCATCTTCGAACTAAGGATCAGTCTATGCTTAGTCAATTAACCGTGATGCCCCGATTTTCCCCGTACGAACTGAATAAGGTTCTCCATCTCGGGTGGCTTAGCATGCATTTTTTCACGTGGATGTGCCTGGGTACCTCAATCTTTGGAGCAAATCGGGGAAAGATTTTTAAATTGGCAGTGGAGGCCATTTGTAACACTCAAATCAATACCTCCTGGCATGGTACTGTAGTGATGGGAATACCCGGTATTCGGTCGCACTCGACGTCCCAGGTGGAAAATCGGGACGGTGCGGACGTTTTGTCCGCCCATCCCACACTGCAGCGTTCGAAGACAGCAGACACCGAATCAGCGAACGGGCGACGACACGAGCAGCTTCAACTGCATGCAGTAACGTTACCAGCTGTCGTTCCTTCGATTCCAAGTGGAATCCGCTTGGGTACAAAAAATCCTCACAGCTCTAGCTCCCGCTGATCTGCCATATCGAGCGGTGTAGGTGGTGCCACTGCGAAGACGCTGAGCGCAGTCGGGTGGAGTCGGAATGCAGGCATCTCTTTGAGTTTTCAATAGATTGCAATTAACATTGTCCGACATTCTTTTCATGCTTTGGATTTTCAAGTACATCCGTTCGTCGTTGGTCCGCTATCTGATCGACTCTGCGACGCTTGGGGTCGGTCGATATTTGGTCCAAGTCACCGATTGGTTAAAACAACCGAGCGCTATTGATTGTATAGTCGAAGTTCGTGTCCATCTTTGGCGCATACGGATGTGGCGTATTGTACCAGACGCTGTAGGATTCAGGCTCGTGAGGTAACAAAAGATCAACAGAATGATGTTGGCCTTACGAGGATTTCTCTGGGTTATGATTGAATTGTAAACTGCATCACACGTCCGCCGAACGGGTTTTAATCACTGACACTTTAATTACCCAGATCGTATGAGAACCTATGACATATAACTTCAAAAAGTGAGGCACATGTAAGGAATCTTCGTCTGATTACTCTTCCACTCTGTAGCGGACAACATATTACGACGCTGGAGGGTGGTATGAGCAGGATACGTAACCACGGCAAATAACATGAAAAACCAGTGAATAGCAATTCTTTTAGGGTGGCAGATGCCCATATGAGGAACTAAAAATAACAGAAAAATGAGTACGTGCAATACCTTGGAGAAAGACAACAACAATGCTACCCATAGATCTAAGTGCGTACAGATACGCGTCCTGAGACAGTAAGTGAGACCGACGGACAGAGGAATGAAAGTGAGAATAAAACCGGAACAAAATCGTGCACTACTTGATTGTGTAACCAAAAGATATGTCTTCAGACAGCAATATTATCCCCATTGTGTTCCTTCGAAGCCATGCTGTCTAATTCTAACATAACATTCGTCGACAAACCGACGGAATGTGCAGACTGGCATGTTAGTTCGGTAACCTTGTGCGCAGATTCAGAGCTAACCAATCTACAGAGAATGCCACCATCAGCATCACTTTCGCACATCCCGCCGGGATTTCTCTCTTCATCTGATGTGTTCTTCAGGACCTCATGATCCTCGGGATTTAAGACTTCCAGCGGCAATTTGTTCAACGGTTGAGGACAGCGGCGTTGTACTTCTATGGGGTAATAATCCACGTAGTAGCAAGCACCATTCCAGCTGATGGTGAGCAACTGGATGATGATCAGGCCACTGTGGAATAAATAGCTACACCACGCGATCAGGGCGAGACACAGAACCACAACGCTGGACAGGATGCAGAAGACGATCCAGATCAACAAATGCCATCTGTGGTCGAAAAACAAGAGCAGGTATAATAATGTGGAACGAAATTATGAAATGTGTGGGTGATGAGAAGCATAAAACAATTAACTGATAAAACTGCAAGGATAGTTCGTCACCACGGGAATTCGTGTGAAATGCCCCCGATGGTCATATGCGATCATTCTACAGAACCAAAAGGGATGATGCTGAGAACAATTTGCCGAGAAAATTCAGTTAAAAAGTATAAGTGACTTGCCACATGCATCTAGGTGTAAAACCGGTGTGATTTTTGTTTGCCGAATTTTGCTTGCGGCGACTAAACTTTTGCTGATAAAGCTCACTGTTTTACCACAAACCAAATTGTAGCTGACAAGGCTAAGATTTATTCATTTTACTGAACGTGGGGTACAGGTTTATCATCTTTATGTGTAGCTGTACTGTGAGTCGTCACCTCTGTAACCCATTGAACTGTACCGGGGAGAGTAGCAGTCTGTCATACAAGGTTGGTCAGTGGGTAGTCTGATTAACGCTGTCAGCTGGTTGGAACATGTAAATCGTTCAGCTGTAGCACCCTTTCGGTGCCTAACTGCCATGCTACCAGAAGGAAGCACGAGGGCTGGGATACTGCCAGGTTGCCCAAGCCTAGACAGGGGAAGTCGAGAGGCAGAGGTCGGGTTCGAACCACGAACCTTGCGGTCAGTAAATTCGCACTCTAACCACTTCGGCCACTTGTTCCTTAAAAATTTGTACTGGCTTACATCAACCACCTTATTCGCTACATATAGGAAAGCAAATAGGCGGAAAAAGGGTACTGCTGACATCTCTTTTCTCTTCCACATATTCGCTCCTTTTCCCTCCCTCAACCAGTCGCTAGCGAATTCATCGTTAGCCCAATCATAAGCAATGATAGATATACTAGCCTCACATCGTTGTTCGTTGTAACATCTAAACGTAACTTGACCAACACGGCTGCAGACACGTCGAAAGCATTCCTCAAACCCCGAGGTTCAGCCCACCTGACGATCGCACTCTGAAACAAGCTGGACAACAGGCTGCTCGTGTTTGTGCGCTGAACTCGCTTCCTACTGATGTGCGCGGTCCCCCTAAAACAAGGACTGAATACTCATGAACAATGTTGAACTGAGCACCCCATCGGTTTCTTCTCGCTTCTGGTAGCCGAGATGAAACCTTTTCTGTGAAGCGGTCCATAATGCCATGGTGTTGGTTTTTGTAGATGGAGTGTTCAATCGGACAATCCAGTCGGGCGTGCCTGTGATAAATCGTCTGAATTTAACAACCTGTCTTTCAATATGAACAACAGTTGATGACTTCGTACAACTGGACTGAAAAAATAGCACCTCACCTTGCATGGAAACGATTCCAGAGTAAATGGGCCAGTAACTTCTTTTTGTGCATGTATCGATAGCTGTCCAAATGCTTTTCACTCGGTTTCACACAGCCATAAATGATGAGGTAGTACAGGATCTAGAGAAACGACAGCAATGAAAATCCTGGGATACTGTGTAAGAAGACGTACAGAGGGTATCTCTTAGCAAAAGACTGTGGATAGCCAGCCATGACAGCAATGACTTTTCCGGAAGTATGGACTTCGTTATAAGGTGAAATGCATGAAAAAAATGTTGATCGATTGGATGAACTACCTGTCTCCACAATCCTACCAAAAAATTCAATACGACATTATCCCTGGCAGTTAATAAGCCAAAACACAAGCTTACTCCTTAAGTGCATTTTAGCCATCTCGGCTGCAACTCAAATTGCAGGCATTCGTGAGCACGAAGCACTCATTAGCATGTATACACTCCACTACTGGATCAACGAAGATCACAGAAGTTTCGACAGGCTCATGGGTTGTCCAATACAACAGTACACTCGGATAGGAACCATTGAACCAATGGAAATGAAAGGCGATGGAACTGGTTCTATGAACGTCCCGTAAAAATGGAACGCTTTTATTCGTTTCTTCTCGTACAAGGGCAACTACCCCATTATTCAAAGTTTAAGAAAGCCACAAAAAGGTAACTACAGAGGAATCAGTCTTCAAACATTGCCGAGGCTACTCACAAGTAACAAACACTAATATTACTTACTAATTTATTAATTTTACGAATGTAACCCAGTACGACAGACCTCAATGGGAACATAATTGTTCTTTCATTCTGAGAAATGTAAGCCACTTCAAAGCCTGCGATGGCTTATAGGGGATAGTGAAGCAACACTTGAGACGACACATTACATGGCATTTCTGATCCCCCCCCCCCAATGATCCATAACCAATTAGGAAAAACCTGATTGCAAAAGTACAAAAGCACAAATAGTGGCAAGATGTAGATGATTATTCGGTGGTTGCCAGTGCATATCGAGGACTGTTCGTCATTTGGCTGTTTGTTAGCTACGTGTGGGCGCATTCTACGGAGATCCAGTTGACGGAAACTTGTTACCACTTCTTAAGGAGTTTTGACTGGCCGTCTTGGTACTTTATGCATGCGTGCAACGGGAACACTGATGGGACTATCGCTGCACGCATATAAAGTCGCGGCTGATTATCTCAGCAATGTGGCACTCACCCCAAGCATGTTGAAGCGCGTATTGTGTCAACAGCACAAGCTGTAATCGCATATCTGGCCCTAACAACACGTGAGACCAGGCAATTAATTGCCAAAGAGGAAACTGGTGAGGATGTGTCCAATTATAAAAAGATTGAATTAATGAGACCAACAATCTGCAGTTCAGCAATCCATTTCTTCGAAATTTGAGGCCTCCATTGCCCCCGGAATGCCTGCAAGTTCCTCCGATGAGAATAGCCAACCACTGGTCTACAAGGTCATTTCATCAGATTATTTCCTGGCTAAAACGGAGCTACAAGAAGAGGAGTATCCATACGCCAACGTCTACGGATGACTGCGTTCTGTTTACTCATTCGGAGGCAAATTTCGGCGATTAACACCTGCATTTACCTCAACAACATCTCACTTTGATCTAGAAATAGATGCTTTTAAAGCACATATATTTAACGGCTTGCCACGGGATCACAAAAACAGACACCCTACATTCAAACTGGTCCTTCTGCAGATTTTCGGCACCTTGGTACCACCGTGTCTGCAGACCTGACGCTACATACTAGAATAAATGTTTGGATCGCCAAGGTACGGGCTGATTTTGGCCGCAAACGTAAACACGTTCAGAGCAACCATTATCTGTGGACAGCAAAGTTTCAACGCATCAGGTTGTAAGGTATGTACATACAGTCCACTTCGGGTCGTGAAAAAATCCAATACTTGATGGAGGCTTGGCTATCTGTACCAGCTTGAAGAGCTTCGAGGAGCAGGACACCTCAGCGCTAAAAAATAATCAGAAAAGGCCATGAACCGAGCGCAACAACCACCTAAACCTGTGCAGCTTAAGCAGAACCCGACTGGCCGGCAGCCAACGCGTTCATTTTAAGTCACCAAGGAAGCATCATTGAGACGCCTCAAGTTTTACCGGTTTCCTAATCCACTCCTACGGGGTAAAAGTATCACCAGCCATCCGACTACCAGTTAACGCCTGGCTGTCCACTCTCATGCAAATGGTGTGATATTGAGCATCAACCCATCAGAGAGCCGGTAATTTATTTGATGGAATTGCAGTGCTCTGCTCCAACTTGAAGGAAGTGATGGATTATGTCGGCATCTTGAGATAAAACTAGCGTCAGTGCTCAATGTTACGCCATCATGCTTGGATCGGGTGGCTGTTCTCCACCCTGACCTTATTCTTTCAGGCTTACATCAGCATAAGCGGCTTTATGTAGCACCACATTCCGCTTGGCGCAAGGGTCTTGTAGTTTACCAACTATGCAAAGGTGTGCAATGGTCCAACTATTGTTACAGGGAGATTCGATTCGGGCGCCAGCCAACCATTTCGGAATTACATAATCACATCTCGTAGTCTTACTCCTAAGACCATGGCTCTGTGCACTCAACCGAAGAAAGGGAGAAGCTGCTTTCAAGAGTTCACATGAGGCACAGAAGTGGAAAAAACTGAAAAGCAACGGCAACAAAAAATGTACAACCACACTGATTTCCGACTTCAGGTTCGTTTAAGAAAAAGGCCATTTTTCCTAGATCTAGACTAGAGACAATCGAAATCAAAACGAACCAAAGTCGTCTTTGAAAGATTTGCCTACACTACCAGCAATCAAGATATGCACTCCCAGTTGGAACAAGCGACTCCATTCTTTTGTTTCCAGCGCGCTTTAACCAAAACTGGTAATAAAGCTGTCAGATTGTGTCGTTGCCGGCTACCATGTTACCCACAGGAACAAAGTAATTGTTACTCCCAAGTCCAGTTGAGAGGACGTACCTAAATGGGACAGTGAAGGCAGACCTTTCGAAAAGAATTTGGAAATGTTATTTGTAGTATGTTTTAGCTTATTAGATGTGATCCGTTTGCGAAAAACAGCAGGTTTGGCAAATCGACTAACAACTTGAGGTCAAAAATAAGCACTTTTGTAGAGCAAGACGAAATACACCTTACCTCTCGAGCAGTAAAAATTATGAGGGGAATAAGCATCACATAGAACCAATCCAGGTCATGCATCCATAGGTATACGTTGGGCTTAGCGCCGGTATCAGAAAATGCAGTGTACCACAGGATGGATGTCTCTGACGGAAACCACCGCAGTCTGGATGGGAATAGAATGAAGCAGGTAGGAAGCACATTACTGCAAACAGAAAGCGGGCAGAAACAATCAAAGCTACTGCACATGGGAAAATAATGAACGCTGTATTGTGGGGTTGTAGGCACACCTATGGTCAAATGTACCGGTGACGATTGTGATAGAGGTTCGTGAATGCACTGGGTGCCTGCATCGTTAGCAAAGCCTGAAATCGGCCGCAATCCAAATGTCATTTTATGAATTCCGTGTCAGCACAACAAAATTTTCGGAAAACGTACATGTAACTGCTTTCAGCCCTAGAGTTTGAGGAAATGAAAATGGTTACAGTGGTGTCATGCAAAGTTTTCGACTCAGACGCAATTCCCTAATGTCATTGTACGTGATGCTAGTAAAATGGTGATTTTCTAACTTTTGTCCCAGTGAGGCATTAAACACGTCTCTAGCTAGCGAACCCCACTTTCTGAACACTAAATATAAGGCCAGAAACAAAAGTCAGCAACATAGCCGATGTGATATGCATTTACAAGAAGTCGTGCGGTTCCTGTTTGTGTCTGGCTTAGATACAATCAGGGTGCTCAAGATTAAACAGGAGAGTGATAAGAGCCTTTAAACGACGCTTCTGGCTCAAAAACCCGATTACAAGGTAGTAGCGTGGTAGTTGGTGTGATATTGCCAGAGTAGTCCAACTTTTGATGAACGAGTTTTCACACATGTTTCATCTCCCAACCCGGAGGGCCAGGAGGTTGTTTCAGTCTAAGCTCTACCAAAAGAATGATCAACCTGGAACGGAAGACCGCGAATATCACAGACACCTCCAGTATATCTTAATGGGTCAGGAAGGTACACAAGCCGTCACGCCACAATAAGGCCCAGTCCCTTTGTAAAGGGAAACAGTGGTGTGATGCTCGTTTTCACGCCGTCACGTTGCGGAACAACACGCACGAACCAAAAGCTTATCTTTAGCTTCACTCTATGTTTTCATACGTTTTCATTTTCTGCACCAGGGCAAGCGCTAGGTTCATCCTTCAGTTTCGTAGACTGGCTAGGTGTTGAAAGAGTTTTTGTCGATGACATTGGTACAAGACTGTAGAACTCAACCGAAACAGACAACACTAATTATGGTCCACTAAGAATTTGTCCCACTGTACAGAGTACACATACCTTGCTCTTGATTCACAAATTACTTGGAGTCGATGCATCCCAATGCAGTTGCCGAGCAGCAAACTAAATAGTGATCGATCTCCCCAAGTGGTAGTCGCGTTATGTCCTGACCGATTGCGAAAGGACTACATGCGCGCCTTCAGACAAAAGGGTAAAACCTGGGCTCGCTGTTCCAGTACAACATGGCGACTAGCTTTTTGACCTTTGTTAGTTAAACGATATAGGCAGTCCAAGCGACTTCGCCAAATAAAAAGGATATTTGTGGACAGAAATACAATGTGGACTAACTCACAGATAGGAGAAAAGCACCGGTAATATGTGAATGAATGAGGAAACCAATTTTTGAAAATCATGCAGCACGAGGGCGTTCCGAAATAGAAACGCTCCGCTATACGCATGTGCGTTGGCTAGTCCAAACTGGATACGTTGTAGCTTATGACATGTTGGAAACGCCCTGTAAGAGGAATAGGTTTAAAAGTGTGAAAGCACTCATACCAAATAAAACATAGAGATATTAGATTGATCAGATAGCAGGTATCCAACATGAAAAGCAAGTAATTCGACCGCCAGTAGTTTATTACTCGGAAGACCATCGCGACCACGAAAAACCCGGAGAATATGTACAAAATCAAGGCTGGTCGCACAACAAAAAAGTACGTTGAAAGGACAATAAATGCCGTCGCACAGACAAAGCACAACTTTTCTGAAAACTGAAGGAGTTAGGCAACGGAGGAGCATTACCATTCGACAACCAAGTATATTCGCTATAGATGGCGCCATTAATTCATCAAAAAACGGACCGCATTAGCCCATGTGCTCAGCAACGGTGACCGACCAGATGAAATGGACCTTGAACTGAAATCGCGACGAAAGCAAGGAATAAAAGAAAAGTCTAGAACAGCTAAAGGACCACACATGGTACGACCTAAAGTGACTATATGCCGTTCTGCCAAATGCCCAAGAACATATGTCTTCATTCCGGAAGCTGGCCTCTCTAAACAATCGATCACCACGTCGCTTGGACGGATGTATCACGTAATAAAAAAATAAAAATCGTTCAGCTGTAACACCCTTTCGGTGCCGAGCTGCCATGCCACCCGGAGGAAGCACGAGGGCTGGGATATTGCCAGGTTGCCCAAGCCTAGACAGGGGAAGTCGAGAGGCAGAGGTCGGGCTCGAACGTACGGGCTACGGACCAGACGAAGGCATGCCGTGATTTTTCGAAATGTCAGCCAATCGGGGTCGGCCAATAATAGATCGGTATTTCTCCCCCTCACAAAGATTCTAGCAGGTTCTTGTGGAACAGCCTGTGGTAACCCTATAACTACAATAGTAGTAATTTTTCTTTGTCTCTACAAGGAACTGTCTCAAGCTACCGTGTTTTTTATACACCATGGTGGACGGAGCAAGAAGCCAAGGACTCCTATGAGTCACAATACCGTTCTGCAAGACCCAATAGCTTCCCAACGCAGTTGACTGGCGTTAGCTGGATTGTAAGAAAGCCCTGCAGTTTCAACCAACGGTCAACTGAACAATATCCTAATTGCTGCAGGTACTTCAATCTTGGAAAACATCCAGCACCACCGACTACGATGGCTCGGTCATGTGCTACGCATGCCGAAACACCGTCTACCGAGACGAGTGTTGTTCTCCCTGCCTCCTTCAGGATGGCGCAAACCGCGAGGTGGACAACGTATGACTTGGAAGAAGGGCGTGAAAGAGATCACGAAGAGTTTGGGTGTTGTTGGTGTTGTACGCCTTCCAGGATGGGGCCCCCGTGACCCCGCCTGTGCATGGCTGGAAACGTTGCAAGGAATGGCGGCTAATCGATGTCAGTGGCGTTCGTGCTGTCAGTTTCTTTCCAGACTGTCTGATTGAGCGCTTGGAGGTGTAGGCACCTCAGAACGCTTGACATAGGCCAGCACTAGGTCCCCTCCCTCACCCACTCTTTTTCTCTTCATTTCACTCTAGGGCTTTAAATATAATTAGACGAACCTTATGGTTGTACGGCAGTGAAGCATCAGTGTCAACACTGATGTTGCTGTCTTTGATGATGATGATGATGATCCTAATTGCTGACATCAACATCATTACTATAGACAGCAACAAGAGCGTTGAGGTATCACCTCCGGTGACCCGGAAGTGTACAGCCAGAAACGAGTATGGAACGAGGGGACAGTCAGTTCAGTAACAGCCCTGGATTCTCGCTTCTGACAAACGACATACATCAATCCAGACGGAATCCAGCGTACGAGCAACAGCCGCTTGTTATCCTGCTTGCTTCAGTGTGCAAACACTAAAGATAGTCAAGAAGACCGGCTTTCGTGGCTTGAAGTGTCCCAGGTGTTTGAGGTTGTTGCTGAAGACAGACGTGCAGGATCCCCAAATGAGTGTGATGCATGGCGAACAATGCGGCCAGTTCTAGTGCTGGGACCTTCCGCGAGGGGGTAGAATAGAGTAGAAGAGAGAATACGAGTATGAGTCATTAGCATTAGCTTGTTTTCACTTACCCACCCAACTGCATGCAGCAATTAAGGCAAGCCGGCTGATGTGGCGACGCCCGATGCGGCATGACAATATTTCTAGTTATGATGTTCATGATTTCTCGCGAGCCGGGATATTGTCAGGGTGTTCACATATAAACAGGAAGATGACTAGCGTCCGCAACCAAAGCTTCTGGCTCAAAAGCGTGGACGCAAGGCAGCGGGTGGAGAGTGGTAGTACACGTTTTTTAAGGGACAGGTCGCTGTGTCCGTTTCAACCGACCGGGAGACTTCGTCAGACCTCTATCCACTAACTCAACTGGTATGGGAAACCCTCCGGGGCTTCAAAGTGAGACTCCCAGCATAGCTCATTGGGTCATAGGCACGCCGACCGCCACACCGCGATAAGGTCCAGCCTCTTTCTTGCTTTTTTCCTGTGATAATTTGTCAGGACACTTTACCGGCGGAGAATGAGATAAGCTTCAAAGTCTCTATCACAGCGGATCCTGGAATAGCGCGCCGCAGAATTCGTTTTCGTTGGTGACGACGTGATTACAAAACGGATATTTGGTTGCACAGCGGTTCTTCAATCGCATAAAACACCCAACACCATTAAGCGCGGTGGGTCGGTCATGTATTAAGCATGCCGAAACTCCTTCTACCAAGACCTCCTTCAGATTGGCGCAAACCGTGAGGTGGACAACCTGAGTTGGCAGAAGAGTGAAAGAGCTTAGGAAGAGTTTGGGAGTTGTAAGCCTTCCAAAATCGGGTCCCAGTGACCCATCCTGCGCTTGGCTGGAGACATTGCAAATGGCGGCCTACCGATGTCAGTACGGCGTGTGTGCTGTCAGTTTCTTTCCAGACAGTCTGATTGGGCGCTTGGAGGTGTAGGCACCTCAGCATGCTTGACATAAACCAGCACTAGATCCCCTCCGTCACCCACTCTTTTTCCCTTCTTTTCACTCTAAGACTTGAAATATAAATCGTTCAGCTGTAGCACCCTTTCGGTGCCTAACTGCCATGCCACCCGAAGGAAGCACGAGGGCTGGAATACTGCCAGGTTGCCCAAGCCTGGACAGGGGAAGTAGAGAGACAGAGGTCGGGTTCGAACCACGGACCTTCCGGTCAGTAAATTCTCGCTCTAACCACTGAGCCATCTCGCCCCCTGAGCCATATAATTAGAACTTTATGGTTGTACGGCAGTAAAACATCAGTGTCAACACTGACGCTGCTGTCTCTGATGACGATGATGACTGTGTCTGGTCTTAGCTCAGAGAGCTCAAATTATTCGTCGAGCTCACTTATTGATAGGTAGACTCTCAAACTCAGACCACCTGATAACTCACAGTTAAGTGATGCAGCCAGCAATGAACTTAATCCTCGCATACTTACTCAAGTATCGGGCTGATGGCCGGTGTAGCACAAACAGCCGGACAATTCGCAACGGGAGGATCAGCTGAGTTTTCGGTTGCTCAACGGGGATTTCGATCAAAGACTGAGTCCAGAAAAAGCTTCTATGTAAGGCCGTGTTTTACGCATGCCGGATCATCGCTTGCCAAAGAGAGTGCTGTTCTTCGTGCCTAAATCAAAGTGACGCAAGCAGGAAGGTGGTTAATCTTTGACCCGTCAGAGGGATGTGAAGAAGATTGCGGAAAGTCTGAGCACTATCGGTGCGACTCGTCGTCCAGGATCGAGTCCGCGTGACCACCACCTTGCATTGCTACAGACAGTTATGGCTGTTAATCGACATCAATGGAGTTCTTTCTGTCATTTTCACCTAGATTGCCAGAATGGGCGTCCGCGAGTGTAGACATCTCTGTATGATTGTGGTAGGCTACCATTAAATCCTTTCCAGCTCAATCTTTATTCTTTTCCTCACAATAAGGCTCTTGAATGAATTATAGTTGCACGGCAGCGAAGTATCGGTGTTGAACACTGATGTTATGCTGCCGATGATGATCAATATACAACCTTGCATACTGGGTTTCGGGTCATGAGGTTAGCTCACATTGGACGGGAAAGCTCTTCTTGTATCCTGTCGCAAACCTCTGCCTTCATGGAATCACTGTCCCATAATGGTTCCGCAGGATGCATCTTGGCGACCACAACTGGACGGTTACCACGTAATGGTGGTTCTAGCAAGAAGCCCTCTGATATACCTTCGTGCATATGGGCAGCACAGCTAACGCGTTTCACTTCACACATGTCCAGCACAGCCACAGACACAGTAGCCTCACGCGTCACATCATTGGCACCGGACGGTTCACTTAGGCCATGGTTCACCGGAGACCACGGTCCTCGAAAAAGGGGTCTTTATAGGAGACAGCCTGCATTTAGATTTATTTGTAAGTACTGCTGATGTACAACCTTGTTTGCCTACCCGGCTCACGAGATTACCTAGTTTTCTGTCCGCGGAAACTGTCCCGAACCTTTGGAAAACCACTGCTTCAAGGCATTCCCACAACATGCATACTGCACATTTGGTGACCACGCCAGGGTGTTTGTCACTCATTGATAGTTCTACCGTAAAGTATCTGGCTCTACATTTGTGCAGACGGGCCCTACAGCGCGCACAATCCCGGACACAGCAACCTCTGCACACGCTCACCAGCCTCAAACATCCCACCACCAGCATCGGTCAGCTCACGTAGGCCATGGTACACGATGATGGTGTTCTTCAAACAGGGGATATTGTCGTCTGCAGCGCCTACCATTTCCGGTGATTTACATGTAAGTATTGTCGACGTAAAGCCTTGCTGACTGGGTTTCGGTTCATGATGTTTATTTCTGTTTTCCATCGAACCATACCTTCGGAGGACCACTGTGCTATGGTGCTCCCACGGCGTGCATAACACAGTGGCGTGCACGCCACATCGAGGCAAGTCCCTATTGGTCGAAAGTGCGGTCCGAATAACCAATTGCCTACCAGTATCCGTCGCATTCCAGTTCCCAGGTCTCACAGGATTCTAGGGCATCCAGTAAAGCCAAGCGCTCCATGGCGATCCATTTCGGCACAGGAATACGGTCAGATTGCGTCAGAGATTACGAAAGGCTGATAAATTTTGGGTGATAAGAAGCATCTGCTGGTACCTGGGGTTAGCATTTCACGGATTCATGGTTGATATACAGGATCGAGGCTTTCGCCCAAGCTTCCCGGGTAGGCTTGGTTCATGTCATTCAGCGGCCTCCGCTCACCCTAAAGGTACAAGTGAAAGAAGGGTATATCATTGCTCTTTAAGTTCTCAGCGCGGGGCAGTAAGCTTGGCGGCGCGAGGATTAACATAAAAAGCATCTAAAAGTGAGTGGGACCGGGTTCTAGATGCATTTTGAACAACCGTCGGAGGAAGGCTATTCCACGCATCACCTGCTCGAAACCAGAAAAGTTGTTGCCTAATAAAAATGAGCCCTCTTAGCTTGTACATCTTCCCATGATATCCCGCCGTGTATTAGATGGGTCAACGATGAAGACCTTGTTCAAACAGAGCATAAGTAAGTAATGGGTCCCCTCGGAGGTGACGATACTCCTGGAAGAGTTCAAGGACTCTGAGACGCGTTTCATAATCGACGGATTTGAGGCCCTCAGCCATCTTTGTAGCAGCCCGTTAGACACATTCAATGAGGGTTACATCTTTCTTGCCTCCTGAGTAGACAACCTGGTTGATATATTCAAGAAGCAATCTGACATAGGCTCCATGGAGCATCCGGAAGTTCATGGGAGTAATACGCCGAATCGCCCGTAGCACGACCAATGCCTTTTGGGCCGATTTATTTGATTGTGCATTGAGAAGGATAAATTCGAAGGGAGTCGTCTACCTAATCCCTTTTGGTGTCTACCTCCGTAATATCTTCTGTTCCATTCTCACCGTGCACGAAGGAGGCATCTGCTTAGTCTCCTCCGAACTACATTTGGACACACTCTCCGTTCAGAGGAAGGTGCCAGTCCAACGACCGCTGATTTGCAGCGTCCACATCTATTCGGAGGGCGCTGGTGTAAGAACTCTAGGATTTCAAGTCGTCCGTAAAGAGTAGACGTTGAGTTAAAAGCCCATCTGGAAGGTCGTTGGCTTAGATAGGAAACGGGGGTGGCCCTAAAACAGAGCCTTGTGAAACTCCAATGGAGACCGATACCGAACAAGAGTAGTTCGAGCCTACTTTCACTGGGAATGTCATCTGATAGGGACGTCTTAAGCTAGTGTAGTGTTCATCATTGAATTCCATAGGGCTCGAGTTTGTGAAGAAGTGAAACGTGTGGGACTCGGTCGAATGTCTTTGAGGAGTCAAAAACATGGCATCCGACATGAGTCTTCCACCTTCGGTCTGGATTAATCTGTTCTTAAATACGAGCACGTTCATCACGCAAGAACAGTCTGGGAGGAATCCGTGCTGCGCCGGGGATATAAAGTCGTTGGTACTCAGGTGATTTAAGATGGCCCGCTTCAGAATGCGTTCCATGGACTTGCACGGTATACTAGTGAGGCGAATGGACCTGTAGCTTCCGCTTGATAAGCGGTCATTAGATCCATGACTATGCGTGACACTGGCTTCCATCCAAGATGAGGGAGCAACTGACGAAACACCAGGTAGACATGCTTTGCCAGTGTGGGCGACGTTTTCTTCAGGATCCTTGGACGGACCTCGTCTGGCCCCAACGCGTTGAGATTGGGTGTAATGTGGCCACCGGGCTTAAATACAGACCGGCATGGTGTTTTCTGCAGGCTTCAGATACCACTCATGTGTCACTCGCGGGTTCCCCGTTCCTGTCCATAAAGGGGGAGGCGGTTAGCTTATTCATTCAGCGGTGTCTAATGTACGTAAATAGCACATTTTTCCGGGCGAGGTCTTGTGTCGTGGCTTGTTTTCTTATGTTTCATCGGCAGATGTCTGATTTACAGCGGATTCGCATCTTACGAAATGACAGCTCATCTTCTGTGTCAAAAGTGGCTGTCTGTGTGAGAATTAGCAAGGAACTCTTTTCCAGAGTACGCCGAATCCTTTTAATTAGCTTTTGGTCCATCCGACTGCGTGCCGGTTATTCGGGACGAACATCGCGTCAGGCTCGTGAATTTTCCGGACAATGATCCTGTGTAACTCTTCCAGTGAAGTAGGTCCCCGTTTAAATAGATCAAGGAAGCTATGCATTTCTGAGAAGTCTGCATGTCAGAAGTTTTGAATCCACGTTTAGTGTTCCATATTTCTGGCCCATTAACAGATGAAATCCAAAGTCATCATACTGTGGTCGCTGTGTCCTAGTGGAGTCTTAATGAACACTTGTTTTACGAGGTGTCGTTCGTTGGTCATAACCAAGTGGATTAGGGAGTGTAGTTGGCCAGCACGGTGTCTGGTGGGCTTGACGGCATGCTGAGTCCAAGGGTTCTGCTTAGCAACTTTGATCAGTGCCAATACAAGCTGCCCACTAAGCCCCACGTGATTGAACTCCATCCAGGATGCCCTGGGAACGCTAAAAGTACCCACCAGCAACAGATGCGTCCAGTGTAGCCAGAAGCGAGTTGCCCCAAAAACGTTTGAGGAACCGGTCATCTTTTGGCAGACATGAGGGGCAACGGTAGACCACATCAGGAAGAGATTCGGTTCCACGAAGGAGGATTTGAATTAATAATGCATCACGAAAAGTTCAAGCTTTTTGTCGGAGATAGCTTTCTCTTTTTTACTTTTTGCATTGTTTTTCTTAATAGTAATAACAATAATGCTTGTTCCCAACTGGTGGGTGGCACACCATCAGGCACGATCCTTCTGCCTCCTTTCACAGGTTTCGTTTGTCCCCAGGAAATTTTTGTGCAACCATCTGTGGATTTCTGACAATCTGTTAGAGTTACTGGGTTGCTTCTCGCTTCTGTATATACTGAAACGTTTGCCACTCCTAAAAACAGTCCCAGATGGTCTGGATCACCGCCAGATCTTTCGTTTAGGCGCACTGACTGAGGCCCAGTGTGTACTACTGAACTAACCGAATAGTTGCTTTGGGCGAGGGTGTGGCATTTTAATCGCCGGCAGAATCAATGCGACTTACCGCGGGGTTAGTTTTGCTAGAACTGCACCGGGCGCTCCGGCTGTCTACATGACAATATGGTGGACCGATCTCCGGTAATCAGCTGGCCGACACCGGCCAGTTGTCCAACATTTGCGCCCAAAAGATAAATGGCAACCGATAGAAGGGAGGGCCTTAATAACTCCCCAGTTTTATTTCATCCGAACTCCTTCTAATATGGTCCATTCACCACAAATCCCGAGCAATTTTTCACGAATGCCTCCAGTACATTGCCATTTTGTTTCGCTCTGCCGACTACATCGTTATGCTTGGCGCAAAATTATCATCCAAAATCTAATGCCTCGTAAGTTGACCCGTTAGTGCGCACCCAAAGCTTCTCTGAAGCGATAGTTCCAAAAAATTTTATATTCATCTGTAGTATTTCTCGGTATTTATTGGATTCAACGAAAGTTCTCCTGGATGATCAGTTTGGTTAAAATTTGTTTAGATTTATTTAGACTTCCTTTGATGCGGAATACTTTTTTTGTGGCTGTCGTGGCTCAGTGCAATTTATTTATGACTGTGGTGGAAGATTTTGTGGCGGAGTTGCTTTCTGCATGTTTTTTCACTTCGCTGCATTGGAAAATAGATAGTTGAGGCCTCGTGATCAACGGTGCGCTTGGGCACGGCCCTGGCAGTTACGATAAGCGCACAAGGTAAGCGAGAACACATAGGGTCATTGTGATGAAAGGCCATATTTTCTGACGATTTTGTCGTCGTTCCTGTTGCGATTGATCTTGCTTGACGCTCTTCTTTCTACAAGGCAGTAGATCGCATCAGAATAGCTCCAACTAACACGCAACATGTTTGGGAACGCTGGATTATCTTCCGAGATGCTGCACATACCTGAGAGTGGGGATCGTTCAGAGGGATCCGTACGCGTATCAGCAAATCACAACACATCGAGTTGTCTTTAACCATTTGACGATTTCCCTGGCTTTAACTTGTATTGTTTATTACTAGAGCCTGTTGCAGTTTATCCACGGGTATATGTGAAGAGATTCCACCCTAGTATGCGCACTGCAGCAATGAGAACAGGCTTGGATTACGAACCTGGGTAACGTCTCTCATGCACGCGTACAAAGTGCCTCTAAATTTACACGGTCCTGTATTTGAGATATCAGTATACTTCCCCAGGTTACAATTGGATCATAATTGATGAACTTATGAGCTGAAGAGCGGATTGCATAAATCAAAAATCAAACGTCATGTTGTTTGAGAACCCGGGGAATTCAGGATGCATCATTTGATGACAATTTTAGACAAAGCGCCCATTCTTCTGTAAGGAACTTTGGTAGGTATTTGGCTGATTGACCGAGAAATTCATGATCAATCATGCAAAACATGGGATAATTTCATGCAATCCGTCAATAGAGTTTGGAACCCAAAATATGCTACTAAAAAAAAACAAATGAATCAAAAAGAAGCCTGATGAGACCCATCCATTGGTGCCCAACCTGAGAAAGAACACGTAAAACAATTACAGAAACTTTTTGAACACACATAACTAATGTCTCAGGTTGGCTCCACTGATGGCATTTCGGCCTCCTGCGGAGGATCAGGCGCTTCGCAGGGCTTCACTTGAAACTCTTTGCTGCCTGGCCTGCATCACGGACGCTAACTCCTGTGCCAAATTGCATCCTGCTTACCCGCTCCGCATGACCACGCTATCATTCATTTCTATTGCACCATGGGGACGAATTTACACCCTTGAGGCAGCGAACGCTTCACGCCACCCAGCTGTCGAATGCAGAACGAATTGTTAGTGGGCAATCTGTACAGGTTGTAATAGTAGCTGAAAATGGGGTTCCCATATCTGCTAGTCTTCCGTGATCCAGGGTGTGGGAATCAGAGATGACGCCCCCGACGCCACGACAACCAAACTCACCCATGTTCTCCCACCTTATGCATCTCGGGCGCTGGCACTTGACACCATGCCCTTGAGCTAATTAAAGCGTCCCGTCACGACGCCGAATAGGGGTCTACCCTGTGCAAAAACCTACACGTATCACGGGACACTGACGTCTTACTTCCAGACAGCTATTGGACAACCGATCCATATATTCAGTCGGAGTAGCGCGTTGGTAACTGTGCAGACGAAGCCTCACGTTTTTACGTTGGCCAAAAAGGGACCGGATCCTAACTGCAATCCGAGAAGAGCAACAAGCACCTCACCTAAACTCTCGTATACTTCGGCCAAGCAAGGAGTGCCCTCCATAATCCACCTAGTAACTATAGCCCCCACCACTCATGTCGCTGAAAACCTGGTCCATATTTTCGCTTCAGCAACAGGCCATCATCCTACTGCTCAACCATAACCCGTATTTTCCAAACACCGGGCCTATTTTTAACCTCAATCTTCTCATTTTGCGAGGCTTACCCGCTACACTAAGCCTCTAGTTTCCTCCAACTTCAAGTCCTGTGCCTTTCTTCGGCACATCTGCTAACCTATTGCCCGCAGCCCATACCTGTTGCCTCTCTCTCCACTCAATAGTGTATTCACCCCATCCCAAACTTATCGCACACGGCTCCGGTTCATTACTTGTAGGACTCATCTACTGCTCCGCTGCACCCACCAAAAAAGGCAACGCGTTCCCTAAAACAAGTTACGTCGCCACACCCCTACAACCCCTGACTTTTGAATTAGTATTTCTGCAAACAAACGCCCTCATAAGATGGTGTGAAAAGCCAGCAAACCTATCTCTCTTCTTCAGTAGACATTGGCTCCCTTTTCCTGAGTGCCAACATTGACGAACGCCCATGACAGATAGTGTCACGGACGTAACTCTTTGACACGTTGATGGTGCAATGGTACGCTAAAAACTAATCTGTTGTTGAAAATCGTTCGCATAGCCATTAGCCCCATTTGTTTTGCTTTCCTTTTAAAGGCACCTAGACATTGACTAGTCCTAGGATGCCATTGACGGGGTCACGTTTTTTCTTTCTCAGTGGAAGAACAGAAGCTGGTCAAGTCTCCAACAGCACCCTATTTCTGCATCCATTCCACTCTCGTCCTCGTCACCCCTATTCAGACAACCGACAAAAGTATCTTGACCACCATGACGCCACATAGCCCGGCTACCCACAAACCCAACTCCGACTTGATTACTGCAACTTAATTATTGTCCACTTCATCGCCGACGATCCGCACTTCTTGCCAAGTGTTGCAAGCGATTGAACAAAGCTAAAATTTCCTCCGGTGTACGCATTTTAACTGTGGTTCTATCTCAATACGTTGTTAGTAAATTAAAAACCAAACGTGCACCGCTGTCGCTCCTCACCGGCTAAGGCCAATTATTGCCCCTCTCTGATGGAGCAAACCAACCGCTCGCAGAGCCCTACATAATGGATTGTGCTAAAAATAGCTACCGCACATCGCAACCGGGTTTAAGTCTCTCACTCTTGTCACGCATTTTCCAGACTGACAAATTCCAGCTGTCTCCATGCTAGCACGACTCTTGCCCACAATCGTTTCCACAGATTCCCACAAATTATGACCACCGTGCTATCGTCTTATCTTTGCCATGGTTAGTTGGTTTGACCAGCAACGGCGAATTTGTCTTGTATAAACTTTGGTTGCAAACTTTGCCAGCCTCCACAAGGTTCTGAGGAGTAAACGTATGCTATTGGTCTGATGTTTACCTAACATTTAGCAAACCGAACCTTCAGCACTCCCTAGACTTCGAAAACTCCCATGGGTTAAACAGCTCAATCTCTCTGTTTCCACCGGCCTCTTTTAGCGCACTTAGTTTTCCATCTCAGCTGGTGTAGGTTTGCATGCGTGGTCAATATACTCATCCAGGATTATCGAAAATTGCGCCATCGTATTGCACTTTCCCAAGTGCCTAACCTGCATATACAGACATTTCGTTCGTGAACTAAGACAAGCGACATATCCCCATGTAAATTTCAATACACAGCACGCACTAAAGCGACATGTATTTACAACCCTTGCGATGTGAAATATGATCTGTCACTCAGCCGACTTTCATTATGAGGTCTTAATAATAATAATAATAATAATAATAATGTTTATTCCCAACTGGTAGGTGGCATACCGTCAGGCATGATCTCAGATCTCATAGCGCTCAGGGATATAAAATCATTTTTGCAGTGTGGGTCAGTTATATATCTGGGCAGATATACATGATCCGCGTCTTCAAATTCAGCAGTCAGTAATCAATGTTGATTTACAATAAAGCCATCCAGTCACATATGACCCAATTTGCTAGTGCTCACAATTAATGCCATAGAATGGGGCGAATATATTTTCTAGAAGATGACAGTTTTGCGTATATTGAGTGTAAAATGATGGGGGCGACCACCTTGATATTTTCTTTAAACAATTTATTTACCACTTTATTTATCATGCGAAAAGGTGATAACTCCGTTAGTGCTAAATCAGAAAGCTTCAGGCGCAGTTTAATACGTGTAGACAGCTGTGCCAGGGAAGGCTATATTTGTGGCTAGGGAAAATAGAACTTCTTGTGGACTGTCAGTTTGCTAGGCAGCGTCGGTGTCCTCTTTTATCCACGGGACGAATGTTTTCCGATATTTCAGCCCCGTTGGGCCTCATAATAGTAATAGATTTATTCCCAAACCTGTAGGTAACATGCCAATCTAGGCATGATCGGGCCGTTACAACCTGAACGCGGCGGGCGACAACGCAATTAAGAGGATGGCACAACCAATGAGACATGCTTATTACGTGAAAAGTCACCCTAGTTTTGGGACATGAAAAGCTAGAATAATGGGGCGTGACGTATGACTAGTTCAGCGGTGAACCCGGTTTACTTGAACTAAGACTGAAAAATCGTTCCTGGCCATGAGTGACTTTCGGCGGTTGAGTAAATGGCCAGGGTCCCAAAGAGCAAAAATGGAAATGGAGATGGAAGAGTTTGAGGTGAAGACAAGCTAAGCAGTGTCGCTGGTTTCGCTGTTGTGAGGAAGTCGGGTGTCAGGCATATTTTCGATTGGGAGATAGTGCTGATGCATAGGGCCGAACGAAAACCGCAAATGAAATCGTTACGTTTGTGGAAGGGGCAAAATAAAATCCCAGCGGAAAACCAAGATGGCTGAACACAAACGATGGGTTCAGCGGGTTACAACGAACTCATCTCAAGGGCGGTTGAGATGAGTTCGTAGTCACAATTACAGGCCAGATTGGGTGAGAGGTGTTGGTCGAGGTTAGGAAGAAAATTGTTACTGAAGTGCGATCAGACTGGGTATGGCAGCAACGTGCCATAATTGCACTGACATAATTCGGTTTTTGGACAACCACGTAACCGACGTCAAGCTTGCGGTATTTAGACAGAGGATACGCATTCCTGTGGTGGCTGGATGTTGGTTAGGGTAGGGAGTTGACACAGGTAGAGTCAGGCCTATGTAGAGTCACGGGCAATTTAGAATCAGTTGGGGGACAATGTGGGTGTAAACTGGAGACCAGCCAGATTGAATAAATGACGGTCATACGGAGCGTTTGGAGCGGCTAGCTCCGAAGTTTGAAGCTTCGATGTAGGGGGGAATGGGGAAAGAATGGGATGAAATCAGTGGCATCTGGTGAGTGCTGGGAGGCGTCAGATACGACGGTGTCAAATCGAAATAACAATATAAAAGAGGATGCCAACAAGCTAAATGAATCTATGAAAGGGAGAAAGTTTTGTTGGCTGAACTGCGTTTCGGGCCACCAGCGGACAAATCCGAAGTTGATTCAGTTCAAAAAATGAATCCGTTAGGCAAAAAGGAAGCAGAATTTAACCTGGTACTGAATATTATGGGAATTCCAAGCTTATATATGTCAACAACCTGGCCGCGTTTGCTTAAACCTTCCGAGTCTCTCTACACCTAAAATCCTTTCTTCGCTCAAGAATTACGCAACCACACCAGAACTAGCGCGGGTTTAGCGGGAGTGGCAAATTTTCCAATTGTTGACGAATTTTGAAAATCTAAGGGTAATGTTGAGATTTATTCCTCTTCCACTGCCTGAGTCCAGTTTTCGAGGGTGAGAGAAAATGGCGAGACCACTTGCCAGATGCATAATCCTGTTGCTCTGCAATGTAAGCTTACTTTGGCATACATGTGTCTCAACCCCACACTTAGCATTTTTGCAGTGTTTTGTAGAGAACGGACCTCAGGCAGACCGCATGGAAATTCTATTGTATCGCTCTTTCAACGGATCGAAGCAAAATATGGGCTTCTCAAACTTCGGGGCTCCACAGGTGGCCGATGATATTTAGAAAAGATCAGCGACCAGCTCAACTAGTTAAGCATCCCGGAACGAAGACTAATGCATCCTCCATCCGTGGAGATCGGAGATTTGGGCTTGGTGAATTAGCTCAACAAATGCTCGAATTGGTTTCTGCCGCAGAGAATAAACAGAAATTGATTTGTTGTGGGTGGTGCAGGGCCTTCGTGCCACCTACCGATCGCTCCAGGTGTATCGCGCAGAATCCAAAGAAGTCGACTAGAAGCTCGGGTTCTCGTCCGTTTTGGAAGCTGATGTTTCCGCATGCTTATCCTCCTGTTTTTTGGATCACTGTCAGATATGCCCCTGCATTTTTAGGGAGAAATTTTTTTGGAGCGCAAAATAAACCGCTCACTGGCTAATTCTTAGAGAGGTATCTGCTTGAAATCAAGTATATAGGGTACAATACTGCTCGCACCTGGTACACATTAGCAGTGTCATGACCAGGTAAATTGAGAAGCATTGATGGAGGCTACTATGTAAACATATGTATGAAAACAAAAGATATAAATGTTTGGCATAAACAAAAGTAAGTAAGTATTTTTGGCGTAAATTAGGTTTTAAAAAAGTGATGACCAGGTTACTCTTAAAGCATTCGGGCCTACCGCAGCAGGTGGCTGTGGGCAGGGAAAGCTTTGTTTGGAAGCGATACAGCGTAGAAAAACTGTTGCTGGGCCGTATTTAAAAAAGTTAAAAATTCGAGTTCACTTGAACAGAACAGGCATTTATCGCTGGAGATAGGTCTTTTTGAACGAAATGAAAAGGAAGGAAACTTTCTGGTGGCCGCTTAGGTAAGGCAAACAACCACACACAAATGTGTTTTGGGGCAGTATTCAAAGAAGGGGTTGGGTCTAAATGAAATCTTGTTTCCAAACGATCGTTCGAAGACAATGGAACGTGAAACCGCCGACCGTCACAATGACCTTTGATCGTCGCTGCATCAGTCTGTTAACAAGGGACGCTTGCAAGCTATATCTTGAGCGAAGAAAACGACGATATTTCGTTTGCAAGTAAATGGCTTAGGCATATGGCAGCGAGAACGCCTCTCAGGGTCCTCGGGCACCTTCGGCACAGGCAGCACAAGAGGGTTTCCTGAATACCGTCTGGCTTAGCCCGTGTGCTTCAGCCACCCAAGCGTCCAGGTTCAGCATCTAAGTCTTTAGATGCATGTGGCTGATAATGCAAACGGTTTTGCAGACAGGCAGGCCAAAAGTCAATGCAAAAGGAGTGGGTAAGTTTATGTGCGGATACGGGAGGATTGAGTGGGTAGTGAGGGACAGCTGTTTGACTAAATATTAAAGGCAAGCACACGGATTTGTTTGTCCCGGAAGGCGGTAGTACCCTACGTTAGAAACCGCCGGCAAAAGGTAGGAAGAACAGAGGAATGATCACCCGAATGGCTCCGTGGAAATGCCCCCTGGGTCTCAATTTGAGTGCTTTCATAACTTATATTTTTTCGTGCAGAAAGGTTTTTGTTTTTGAAGGAGCTCAGAATGATGTTTGTCTGTCGCCACGGGAAAAAGCAAGCTGGTCCGATGAAGCTTATGAGAAATGAAATGAGTCTGGTTGACACACAGTTTAACAAACCTTGCCAAATGGGTATGAACTTTATTGAAACATCAGTTAAGTTGTCCCGACTGTCCACCCTGAAAAAGCATGTATTTTGGGGCGAATGATCTCGGGTATCGAGCACGTGGTAAGCACTGGGAGGCTTGCTGAGTCTTGGACAAACGGGGTTAACTGGACCAGTAAGGTGGAAGCGAGGGGTTCGGAACCCTAAAGCAAGTGAGAAAGACTGGAGAGGACTAAACAAAAGCCGGTTGACTCGGTTACTGAAGCCAGTAGTGGATATATCACCTTCAATGAATTCAACGTGCTGGTCAATACCGCACTTTTCATCGAATACTGCTGGTGAGAAGGCCTCAAAGGGCTCGGATACGGTTATATCCTATCTAGACACGCCTTAAGACTTGCCAGAAAGTGAGCGCGGCAGGCAAGATCACAGTTGGCTAATGGCATCCGAGCTTGCATGTGGATAAAAAACAATGACATTATGAGTTTCAATCATCCTATTTCAATTTTGTGGGCGTCAATGCCTAGTTGGAAGTTGTACAGCTGTAACGCATACAGGATCTGTTTGTGAGGGGTTATTTTACGGCACCCCTCATGCCTAGGCGAACCAAAGTTTGTACCTTCGTCCGTGATAGGGAGCTACTGGATGCACATGGAAGGGCTTCTAGCTGAACATGAAAGCCTTCCAACAGTTTACTAGCGGCATGATGCTAGACCGCCGTTTGTATCCTATGAATACCCGAAATTGTCTTTAGGAATTTGGATAAGGAGGAACACAATCCTGGGCCGCTTTCGGTTTTTATAGTAATAGGGTAGACACACTTCGTTAACTAGGGTTCAAACAACGCTCATTCTACGATCTCTGTCAGGATATCGGCCCTTGGCCAATAAGCAAAATGACTGACGCGCGCCAATAGATAGATTAGCTAATTCGAAGGTAGTAAGGGTCCAAAGATATCGAGGTTGACGTGGTTGAACCAGACATCGGGCGCTCCGAATGAACCAGAAGAGATGGTGTGTGTGGACCACGTCAAAGCTTCAACAAACTAGGCAACTCCCGGCTAATTGATAAACGTAGCGGTTGTTGTAAGCAAAACAAACCGCTGGGTGACAAAACTGATAAACCCAAGGATACCAGGGTGTGGCAACCTGTGCAGGCCATCAAGGACCGTGCTTGACATTATTATTAGTAATATTATTAGTATTATTATTATGTCCCTAGGTACCGCCGAACGCGGAGTTACCGGTGGCTTATCAAGCCGGATGGTGCTCCCTAATTGTCTGGGAGAGCCGTAGGACTCACTTACAAGGACGTAGACGACGGTTCGGCTTAAACTCTGCGCCATCCTGTTGTGATGCCACATTTTGTTTAGGGTCAGTTTATGATAGACGACTAGCGGCATTGATACTTGACAAGATATGTGCTACGGCCAAAGATGCGTCCAATGTCACCTGCGAACTTCTGGGTGAAGTTCCAATGGCATGGGCCACGGAGGCAAGTAACTGTCACCTAACTAGGTGATAAAATACGTCAGCAGCCAATGGTCAGCAAACATCATGATGGACATGCCCCCAACATAGCTGGGAAATGAAATGTCATCCAAGTATAGATAAAGGGGTGCAAAAGAAATGGTGTGGGCAGCGCGCAAAGTGAAAGTTTTGAATGAAGTCATGACCTTGGTTGGCCGCCGCAGATTGCTTGGTTTTGTTCACGGCCTTAACACGGTCGGGCACCCCTTTTAGTCCGAGTAAGAGCAGTGCGTCGGCAAAATGCAGCAGTGGCGCTCTGAGTTTCTACACTGCCCCATCACCGTGCACACCTTTCTTTTTATCGGGGGCCCCGGAACTGTAGATGTTTCCCTTCTACTCGGGGCTAGTTGACTGCAGAGGGAAACAGGTTTGTTTCGTGTGATGTTTTACGCCCCTTCCACGTTAGGTTTGTCTGCGGTGTTTCTGTACTGCCTAGTTCGTTCGGACAAAAACGACCTTAACACCCCTCATTTTCCGGCACGTCGGTTCTAATACCGACTCTTGCACCTGCAAACTTCCCACTACCAAACAGCGACTGCATTTGCATCCGAAAAGGAATGGCAAAATAATTCCGGTAATATCGTGAGGGCTGCTTACGTCCGCTTATATTGAGGGTAAATCCACGAACCCCGGAACATACACTTTTCCGACCGCTCAGTATTCGCACAATGGAATCGATTTCTTGAAAGCTACATTTTCAGGATTGCCACTTCATAGTGTAGAATGTATATGTAGAATGTACCTGTGCATGTATTATGCAAATTATCTACACTGGTGATTTGTTTAAGTGAGCGACACTTCAAGGTCAGTAAACACCACTAACTGTGAAGAAGTGGCATAATGTAATGAAAAATCGCGAATTTGCGGAAAAAGGTAACTCACGATGGACGGAACTTTCAGATAGCTTTACAGCTGAAATAATGCCCTCAAAATTCTAGAATCAACATGGCCCCTGTGGATGCAAAATATGCGGAGATGCAATTCCTGCAAACAATTTTTGCTCGATAATTCCTGTTACCAGTTAAAATTGTGTGAGCTGCGTTCATTATTGTGAAAAATCTTGCAAGTTTGTTGTTAAACAACAGAGTGTTCCATTACAGCTCACGAAGTATGCCAGGAAGACCGTGACGTTGAATAACTAGCTACGCGGAAGCTACGTCGATCATAGAGGACAGCTGAATGAACCTAGCTGACGCACACGACTAACATGCGGTTAGGGGTCCACGATGCCTGATCCGCCGGCAGGAGCGCGCCCGCCCACCTCTACCGGGGAAATAGACGACAAAAAGTTGAGTTGTATTGGTCATTTGATGGGTACATATGTCCTGCCTGGAGGCGCATGAACTTCTCCGCGCTGAGTGTTCATTTGGCCATTGACGTCCTGAAATGAGAGGGAGATATAAGTTAGGTTCTCGAAGTATCACCATGAGGCAGGCGGCCGAAAAACTGGGAGGAATACTTACCCCGAAGAGCATCACCGCACAGCGAGCAAGGTCCACCATTACAACAGTCGGCATGATGATATGCGTGATACTTTACACACCAGCGGTCACTGATAGTAGTCGGCCGGTCACAGAGCACATAAAAGCCTAAGTCTCTGTCCCTAGACCGCCATCTGGGTTGTGGTGCAGTATCCTCGACCAACAACGACAGGCCGTCAGTTGCAGGCTTTGAGCCTTGACGAAGCAGGATTTGCCCCTGAACAAGGAATTGCTTAAAGGTGGATGTGGCCCTCCTGGGTTCCAGCTTCTGAAGCTTATCCACCACTCGGTTCAGTTGTTTACGAAGGCCGTCCAAAGCTGTCGGCTGCGGTTTGGGAACAAGTGTAAGGGGTATACCTTTTTCCGGTAGGTTGTAATCCGACAGCCACTGTTGGTGGTTTGGGAAGCAAGCTAATAAAAAATACATTAAGAATACTTCTTACTGCTTGGAACCAACCGATCTCTGAATGCAGAGAACAAGTGTATGCAGGGGAGCCACATCTCCTGGTAGAAGGGGCATGTGCATTCTCCAGAACAGGTGCCAACCGTCTGTGAGCACCTGGGTGTTTGCACCAGAAGCATGAGATAGTTACCGTAAGTTGACCTCACCTTGTTTGTTCCAGCGCTATCATAGTGCAGCCATGGCGGTCGCGGCCCCAAGTGCCTAAAAACGAGAGAACATTCGTAGGTAGTTATTCGACATATCACGTTCAGAACGTGGCTGTCGCCGTCCAGGATTTGCCGTCGGTCACAATGATACGACGTATGCATCTAGAATTCTCGCATGAGCCACTCGGCCTGCCGGGGTACCTTTTGTATGGTGTGCTCCAGTGTTTCGGAGTGCTGGACCCGGTCTTTAAGGCGGCCGTTTGCATTCTTCGGACGGCTGTTTGTCATATTACCAAAGTGAACCATTCCGGATTGTGCGCGTACGGCCCATTTTCGGGTTATGTACAAACGGCGGGCAGTACGATAAGAGACAAATCGTGGGTCCGTGCGACATAGAAGCTGCAGAACTTGCCGGAATCTGTGTTTTTGTATTACGGAGTTGTCCAGGCGAGCCATGCGTTGGAATATGTGCCGGCCGTTTGTAGAGTTTGTCTATGACCATCGATACATGGATATTATGTGATACATACGTGCTTCCAGATAGCTTTTCTGATATGAAAGTAGCCCAGCATTACGTCGCAGCCGACCACGACTCTTGCAGCCCTCATTTGCACTGACAGCCTGTCCATAACGGAAGTCTTAACTGGATACTGCTCTCTTATTATTTCCTTGAATAAGTCGAACAGTTCACGCATAGGAGCAAATTGTTCACTCTCCACGAATGCATGCATAACCGGACGCCCGGTACCTATGCCGTCCCGTTTTCAGGAAGGTATACAGCTTGCACATACAGGCCGAATATTAGGTGCTTTAAAAAAGCCTACCCAAAATGGTTTGTCGTGTGCAATCCGTCTACATCTACTACATCTGGAACGCACAAAAGCGTTGGTGCTTCGATTACTAGGTGAACGCACAAATACCACATATTTATCCTTCATGTGTTGATTTAAGGCCTTTTCAAATGTTGTGAAGGGCGGAAAGGGTACAGCCCCAAATTTCTTGACAAAATCGTGTAAAGCCACCTCCGAAGACATAGCACACCAAGTTCAAAGTTGAATGTGTGCCAAAAATTTCGACGGGAGAGTAATTAAAACAAATCGCAAAAATGACAGCAGATGGGGATGGTTATTAGTCTGAGCACATGTTCAACAAAAAGCAACATTTTGGCGTAAAAAGTTTTATTTCATTTGCAAGGGTTTTGCAGAAAAAAGCATTGGGCGTCCAAGGCACGGCACTTCTCTGGGCGCACTGGGGTGGGCTGTGAAATCTGGCGGTATACAAAAACAGCGTGAAAATTTTAAATTGTGTGACCTGTTTAATCTCTCTGGAGTCATCTTTGGAGTGTCGACCGTCCGTGTTTCTTTTAAGATCTGCCTTTTTTTAAAACGGATGGCCCGTCATATTAGCGTGTGTGCCATGGTCAGTAAACGAGTCTTTCCCCCACCTTTACCGGTGTTGGTTTGTTATTATCTGGGCTAGCTGCACCCATCTGCCCTTATGCTTCCACGTTCTACTTAGGGTTGTTTAGGCCTCCATGAAGGTTTGTGAACTGAAAAAACTCAGTGATGTTTTTATAACGATTGACCGGTGTTTTTTCGACTTCATAAGCGCTGAAAGAACATTTGCCCACAGACGAGAGTTCCAAGTTGACCTGTTGTCAAACATGCCAATATCTTTGTTAAGAGTGGACCACAGTTTATACCTGCATCTGACGTTACCGGAATGGTTGCCGGAGATAGGTAGCTATTAGCCAGCTTGGTAGCTTGCAGATGCTGCTGCGCGTGCCTTTTCTTCCGATGATAGACACGTTTTCTTCCTAGTGCCCTTAGTCAACGTTGATTTGCAGATTTCTACAAGGAGGAGTTTTTGCTGCCGTTGCAGTGAGCTTCTACCTATTGTTTGGTGCAATCAGGTTCCATAGTGTCGAGTGTTTCATCGACTATTACCCTGTTTCTATGAGCGGAAACATACATCACAGCTTGTTCCGTCGGTGTGATTCTTGTCTATTAAGTCGTCTGCGTTTTATGTTTGTAGGCTAGAAATGCCATCCACGGAGAGACTAGCATTCAGTAGTAGTCTTATAACCTACCAATCCTGCGTTGGCGGCAGTTCGCTCGTATTCCTCATCCGCATTTCGTTACGTGTTCGCTGCGCATTGATGGAATCTGCTAGAACTTTCAGCCGGGAGCGCTTATTAACAGCCGTTTACAGGGCCAAGGTGTTTTAGAAGTTTGCAAATGTCTCAGAGCACGGCTTGGTGATTGTTATCAATTTCAATCTGCATTCGATTCGTACGTTGCATGATCCATTATTCTCATCAAGCACGGTGGCAACTCTCGGCGATTCTTCGCGAAAAGTGAATTCGTCGCTGGACAAACGTTCTTGGCTTAGATCTACAAAAACTAAGAAGTAATTTGGCGGAGGGAAAATTGGTCTCTACGACACATTCATATTTGTTACTGACGGAAATACAACGGTTTGATCTCGATATTTGCATGTTGGAACAATTTCATATATTAATTTTTCGGTCGCACCGGTTTGCTCTGGGCCATCGTGAATGGTGCACAATATCTCTAAGATCGATTATTTTTCACTTTAGTATTACTAATGTATCCACCAAACTTAAATAACCTTCGGGTTTGCACCACCACACAAAAAGAGAATAAGACATCCTGCAGCACATGCTTCGGTTTTCATATTTCCATGAGGTTTGTTAAACTTGGTATCCAAGAGGAATTTCACAACGCAGATGCATATATTGTAGGCTTTATATGGGAACTGTGTAAGGCCACGTAGACCTAATACCCACATGCAAACAGAGCTTATTCATGCGGACACCTCCGACCCACACCGGCATACGCTACTGTGAGGCCACCCATAACCCATATTCCATGACCATGGACGAATGGCACACCGGGAAACGTTTTTTGACATCTTAGTTGTATACATTCACGTTCTCTTACGTGAAAACTGGGGAAAAAATTCGTAGACTTACATCGCAACGAATCCATAACGGACATACGGGAGCTGTGAGACATTGAACAGAAAGCAGCTGCCACTTCAAGTAGTTCGAGATGGGCGTCTGATGGCAGAGAAAACAACCGTCGTTCCATTGAGGCTGGCGAGCACAACGAAATCATTAACATTTTAACGCGATCAGGAACACGTTGCTTGCCTTAGTTCACGAACGAAATGTCTGTATATGCAGGTTAGGCACTTGGGAAAGTGCAATACGATGGCGCAATTTTCGATAATCCTGGATGAGTATATTGACCACGCATGCAAACCTACACCAGCTGAGATGGAAAACTAAGTGCGCTAAAAGAGGCCGGTGGAAACAGAGAGATTGAGCTGTTTAACCCATGGGAGTTTTCGAAGTCTAGGGAGTGCTGAAGGTTCGGTTTGCTAAATGTTAGGTAAACATCAGACCAATAGCATACGTTTACTCCTCAGAACCTTGTGGAGGCTGGCAAAGTTTGCAACCAAAGTTTATACAAGACAAATTCGCCGTTGCTGGTCAAACCAACTAACCATGGCAAAGATAAGACGATAGCACGGTGGTCATAATTTGTGGGAATCTGTGGAAACGATTGTGGGCAAGAGTCGTGCTAGCATGGAGACAGCTGGAATTTGTCAGTCTGGAAAATGCGTGACAAGAGTGAGAGACTTAAACCCGGTTGCGATGTGCGGTAGCTATTTTTAGCACAATCCATTATGTAGGGCTCTGCGAGCGGTTGGTTTGCTCCATCAGAGAGGGGCAATAATTGGCCTTAGCCGGTGAGGAGCGACAGCGGTGCACGTTTGGTTTTTAATTTACTAACAACGTATTGAGATAGAACCACAGTTAAAATGCGTACACCGGAGGAAATTTTAGCTTTGTTCAATCGCTTGCAACACTTGGCAAGAAGTGCGGATCGTCGGCGATGAAGTGGACAATAATTAAGTTGCAGTAATCAAGTCGGAGTTGGGTTTGTGGGTAGCCGGGCTATGTGGCGTCATGGTGGTCAAGATACTTTTGTCGGTTGTCTGAATAGGGGTGACGAGGACGAGAGTGGAATGGATGCAGAAATAGGGTGCTGTTGGAGACTTGACCAGCTTCTGTTCTTCCACTGAGAAAGAAAAAACGTGACCCCGTCAATGGCATCCTAGGACTAGTCAATGTCTAGGTGCCTTTAAAAGGAAAGCAAAACAAATGGGGCTAATGGCTATGCGAACGATTTTCAACAACAGATTAGTTTTTAGCGTACCATTGCACCATCAACGTGTCAAAGAGTTACGTCCGTGACACTATCTGTCATGGGCGTTCGTCAATGTTGGCACTCAGGAAAAGGGAGCCAATGTCAACTGAAGAAGAGAGATAGGTTTGCTGGCTTTTCACACCATCTTATGAGGGCGTTTGTTTGCAGAAATACTAATTCAAAAGTCAGGGGTTGTAGGGGTGTGGCGACGTAACTTGTTTTAGGGAACGCGTTGCCTTTTTTGGTGGGTGCAGCGGAGCAGTAGATGAGTCCTACAAGTAATGAACCGGAGCCGTGTGCGATAAGTTTGGGATGGGGTGAATACACTATTGAGTGGAGAGAGAGGCAACAGGTATGGGCTGCGGGCAATAGGTTAGCAGATGTGCCGAAGAAAGGCACAGGACTTGAAGTTGGAGGAAACTAGAGGCTTAGTGTAGCGGGTAAGCCTCGCAAAATGAGAAGATTGAGGTTAAAAATAGGCCCGGTGTTTGGAAAATACGGGTTATGGTTGAGCAGTAGGATGATGGCCTGTTGCTGAAGCAAAAATATGGACCAGGTTTTCAGCGACATGAGTGGTGGGGGCTATAGTTACTAGGTGGATTATGGAGGGCACTCCTTGCTTGGCCGAAGTATACGAGAGTTTAGGTGAGGTGCTTGTTGCTCTTCTCGGATTGCAGTTAGGATCCGGTCCCTTTTTGGCCAACGTAAAAACGTGAGGCTTCGTCTGCACAGTTACCAACGCGCTACTCCGACTGAATATATGGATCGGTTGTCCAATAGCTGTCTGGAAGTAAGACGTCAGTGTCCCGTGATACGTGTAGGTTTTTGCACAGGGTAGACCCCTATTCGGCGTCGTGACGGGACGCTTTAATTAGCTCAAGGGCATGGTGTCAAGTGCCAGCGCCCGAGATGCATAAGGTGGGAGAACATGGGTGAGTTTGGTTGTCGTGGCGTCGGGGGCGTCATCTCTGATTCCCACACCCTGGATCACGGAAGACTAGCAGATATGGGAACCCCATTTTCAGCTACTATTACAACCTGTACAGATTGCCCACTAACAATTCGTTCTGCATTCGACAGCTGGGTGGCGTGAAGCGTTCGCTGCCTCAAGGGTGTAAATTCGTCCCCATGGAGCAATAGAAATGAATGATAGCGTGGTCATGCGGAGCGGGTAAGCAGGATGCAATTTGGCACAGGAGTTAGCGTCCGTGATGCAGGCCAGGCAGCAAAGAGTTTCAAGTGAAGCCCTGCGAAGCGCCTGATCCTCCGCAGGAGGCCGAAATGCCATCAGTGGAGCCAACCTGAGACATTAGTTATGTGTGTTCAAAAAGTTTCTGTAATTGTTTTACGTGTTCTTTCTCAGGTTGGGCACCAATGGATGGGTCTCATCAGGCTTCTTTTTGATTCATTTGTTTTTTTTTAGTAGCATATTTTGGGTTCCAAACTCTATTGACGGATTGCATGAAAATATCCCATGTTTTGCATGATTGATCATGAATTTCTCGGTCAATCAGCCAAATACCTACCAAAGTTCCTTACAGAAGAATGGGCGCTTTGTCTAAAATTGTCATCAAATGATGCATCCTGAATTCCCCGGGTTCTCAAACAACATGACGTTTGATTTTTGATTTATGCAATCCGCTCTTCAGCTCATAAGTTCATCAATTATGATCCAATTGTAACCTGGGGAAGTATACTGATATCTCAAATACAGGACCGTGTAAATTTAGAGGCACTTTGTACGCGTGCAGGAGAGACGTTACCCAGGTTCGTAATCCAAGCCTGTTCTCATTGCTGCAGTGCGCATACCAGAGTGGAATCTCTTCACATATACCCGTGGATAAACTGCAACAGGCTCTAGTAATAAACAATACAAATTAAAGCCAGGGAAATCGTGAAACAGCAAAGCAACCTCAAATGGAGTCCCGTTTTTTCTTTCATTACTCACTTTACAATCACCGGGCACAAAGCTTTTTGACTCTGCATAATGAAGATTTCCTCAATACAAAGCCAATGTACAGAAGACCATTCTGTGTGGAAAACGGCTCCTGGGACGATCCACACAGCATGCGCTTCGAAACGAAATTCCAAGACCAAAAATGGAACTATGACACTGTTTGTTCTTCCCTTACAATGGTAAAAATGACAAGTTACTGTCTCATCAGCGGCGGTTGTCGAAATCTGAACAAACGCAACTGCGTAATGAAGGATCCACAAAAAATACCAGGTTTTTAATGGCCAACGGAAAACGTGTAGTATGTAAAAATGCCATTTTCTAATATATGAGAACCGGAAGCGGTGATCTAAAGATAGAAAACCGAAGCTCAGTTGTCGGTGCGCACACAGTGGACCAACAATCCAAAAGTTTCAGCCAAGGGGAGACAGAGGAATTTTAGGGAAACCAACCTAAATTGGATGTAATTTATGTGCAACTTGTCAAGTTCCGAGCCAATTTAGTAACATTACTAGTACTTGCACTGCAGTTTGCATGCTGACTGCACAAGGGAAATTCCAGTTCGCGAAGCATAAAACGTTATTTGGGGATTTCGTCCTGTAAGTGAAGCCAGCCTATGCTGAAAAGCCGAGAAGCAACGTACAGCTGTTTCATCCTTATTGGCAATCATCAGCAGTGCGCGTCTCACGAACCTCCGGAGAGTCTCGAACCCACGACCTCCTGGATAGTAGTTTGAACACTCAACCGTTCGGCTACGGGCGGCTGATCAGCAGTGTGATTGGCTCGCACTTAGATGGGATACAGCGCCGCTCATCCTTCAATCACGGGGTCCACATCACGCGGTCACACATGCTGACTGGCTCCTAGAGTAACGACTTCTCGGATGGAAGTTTCGCTCATCGGGTGAAACTTATTCTTCCAGTGAGCTACTTATAGATTGTGGGTAGTGTGCTGTAAAGTGCTTCTCGGCTTTTCAGCATAGATTGGCTTCACTTGCAGGATGAAATGACAACAGAAATCCCAAATCTTCTCACACTACCTAGAATAAAATGTTATCTTCGGATATAATGCAGACTGTAGTTGTGAGCCATAAAAGGAAGGAGCAGGCGTGCGCTTAAGACAAGAATACTGTTAACATTCTAAATACGCTAGACACCACGTTTGCCCCACCTTCCACGATGGATGTTCCTTCCACAGTGTAAGATCCGGGCAGCTAAGGACCTAACAGTACGGTTGTAACTGTCGGACTATACGCGTGTCGTATCCAATGGGCAATAGAAACAGACGGATGGGGGCAGTAGATGATATATTGAGGACTGTCAAGAACCGGTTCTATAGACTAACAGGCTATTAAATATCGTGAATTAGGCAAAACGTATAATCAGTACTGGCGCAATCGGTAGGAGCGGGAAAATGGTCGGTGAGGCAGCAGGGCGTTCTGGACAACAGCAAGTACAAAAGTGTACCAACGTGCAGATACGGGCAGTCAGTCAGTGTAGATTGGCAGTATAGAGAGATAACGGCGCAAAAAACAATCAGTACATTTCGGAGGTAATGAACCGTCTTTGGCTGACGGCGCAATGCGGCAGCTCGTGTCACGTGACAAATCGGGTTGCGCGCTTTTGTCCGGTTAACAACAAAAGCTATTTGGTTCATGCGGTATATATGTAATACAAAAAACGGTCTCTCGAGGCGTCGAGTTGGTGTAGCAAATAACACGCTTGCCTACCATTCGAGTAGCTCTGAGTTCTGTCCCCGGTCGGTCCGTTTTTCCGTCAGAGCGAGCACTAGAATATTGGTAGAGGTGATACGAACTTGCAAGCAAAGACGAACGGGCAGCAAAATATTGATACCAGTTACTAGAGAATAAGTTGACCTTAAGAAAGAGCAAGAATCCGGGAGACGAGAAGCAAGAAAACAAAATGGTGTTATAACAAACGGTCGTAAAACACGCTACTCTTGAGTAGTCATAACACAAAATAAAAATAACCGCTGGTCACCGTTGATTCACAGGAGAAGTCAGCACACAGTTTAGGAGAAAGCTCACTTCTCGTGTAAGATTTTGGAGTATTTGTGGTAATTGTCATGAATTCTCAAACCCGATTTTAATTTCGAAGACTTGCTTGTCTTCCATAACCATTTTATGGTGGGGCTCACATTATTGGCCTGTTGAAGCCTCTATCAATTTTTTGCTCATGGAACTACCAAGAGCAGAACGCCGCATCTTGTAAATAGTACCTGATAAATTTTGCTGTGCCCTTTCTCTGTAAGGTGAACGGAATCTCTTTTCACAGTCAATCTCGTTCCCACATTGTTTCAAGACTCCCCTCGATCAAAGTTGCTCCCCATTCAGCCAGATTTCACCTTTGTTGGGGTAACTGCAAGCTGCATTAGGTATGCATTAACTCAGAAATTAATCGCTTAGTGCGCACTCTCCAGATGTAAGTTTCGGGCAGAATGTTACATTAGGTTTTCGCGGTACCACCAACATCACCAGTCTTTCATTTAGTGAAACCAGAAGCTGATCAAGATTAGATAGTCCTAAAGAAATATACGACCAATCAAGGGTCGTCTTAGTATAAAATATTGAACCTACTAAGGCCTTGCTGCTTAAGAGTTGTAGAAATCCATCTGGTATGTAAGGGTAACCGAAATCATCCGAAAGTGTCAACGGTCGTGCACCAGGGCAGAAATCTATTCACATAGAGTCGCTGCCATTATCCGTCACATTCAAATTTCGCCCCACCCTCGCTGGAAATCTTACCGTAGGCGATCAGATTGTGTCGGACGATCTGCCTGGCCCTTTGTGGAAACAGCTGAACAATTGACCTAGGCCCAGGAATTTTAGCGCGCCTAAAACCCCCAACCACAACCATTCATACTTTTGTCTGTCTATCAAAAATCCACTCCGAGAAAATAAATTCTTCTGCTAAGCGAATTTTAGCGGCTCAAACGGACGTCACTGCAACCTCACTCACGACACAGCTTCTTCTGGTAGCTCCGCGGTAACATCAAAACACCATTCTAACAGCCTGTTTGGCGCTAGTAAAACTCCGATCATAATCTATCAACCTGACACATTTCCGTCTCCACCCAAATTAAACAACCGGAAACCCAGGCAGTATATTAACACTAACTGATTAAAAGCCCTGTAAACCAAAGCACTCAATTGCAGGAAGGGGCCCTAGGACTGCTGGATACTGGAGGATGGCAGGGCTGCAGATGGTACTTTTAACGAATAACATGGCTGAAAAATAAAACCACAGATGCCTAGCCACACTACCAAAGCGCGCATACACCCGACTACAAATGACGCCACAGAAGAAGCGGAGTCGCGCTCTGAATGACCAAATCTCTCAACCCTGGCGACATCGGTTTCTGTCTGATCAACGACGATTCCGATATTACCTGGAGAATTTTATGTTTGAAGCTGCATACGGGCTTTTATGTAGACTTTCAGACAACTCTTCAGAAAAACATCAGTTATGGATCTTGTCATTCGGAGATGATGCAAGATGTAAAATCCTAAACTGACCGACCGATTTTAAGCTCAACTTTGTGAAAAACGTTTTCTGAGAAATAACGGTATGGTTGAAGAGTTTCAGGCTGAATGGTTAATGTTCGGGTGTGAGTCAATCGAGACAGCTAATTTTATATCATTCCTGTATAAACCTGATTGACAAATCGAACGGCCGGTCATCCTCTAGAGCGAGAAAATCGCTCGAAATAAATTATACTTCCAATTACTGCAACACCTTGGAGCGTATACTGCATACCCAAAAACAATAAAAACAGTTTCAGTCAACTAAGAGGAGGCAAGATTCGTCTCATGGTAAGAAGGTTTGCAAAGGCGAATACTCAAGGAACTTGGCAGGATTTCAACATAGAGCAGCCTTCTTATTCAAATAAAACCGGACAACCTGCTTAGTTGGTCTGCCAACATTTCGCAATCTCTTGGCCACTCAGCTATGACATCGTGAACTGACCAATAAGAGGGACTACTCGTAAGCTGGTAAATACATCACAGTCACACAATTCTTCGGGGGACGGAACGGGTATATCGCATCTGCTTTAGGCAGTAAGACGACAGCGGGCGGCGAATGTTTACCCAAAATTTCTGCGAGAAACCCTGGTGATGTCCTAGCGGGACTGTCGCCAGCATATTCGGCAAGAGTTCCATCCTTGAGCCCTTCCCCCAATTTTCTGTCCCCGGGACTTCAGTTCCCTCAAATTTTACCGACCGTTTACTGTGATAACAGCCTTCTCCGGGATAGTGAACAGTCATGTTGCAGGCTCACGAAAGAAACCATTCTTTCACAACCTTCAAAACAAGACTTCGAAGGGTATTTGCCCACGCATTCAGGGCGGAACAAATCTTGGGAATAAGGGTGCGTTCTAGTTCCGTCATTCCTACTGATGTCGTATATCTGGACCAGTCCATCTTCATGTGGAAGTGTGTCAAATGGGGTATTAAATGTTTCATACTCATCCATCTCGCAGCATAGATCTCAAATACTCCTCCTTTTTTGGATGGATAAGGCACACGGTATACACGCTTTGATCCGGGACTTGATATTAGGGCCCAGCTTGTATGATTGTTTCGCAGACGATGTCCTCACGGTAACCCTACGCCATTGGCAGCTTAGGAAACATCCGTAATAGGTGGTGGCCTCACCGTCACAAAGAATAGCCTACAGTCTATATGTTAAGTAATTCGTAGTCCTCTAATAATCAAAATATTCGGATTTACTCTCCGTGAGTGTAAGTCCGTCCAAATGACAAGCGTAAATTTTCATTTACGGCCACGCAGAAGGACATAGATAAAAAAGTAATCGTTCAAGTATAACACATTTTCGGTGCCTGGCACGAGGGCTGGGATACTGCCAGTTTGGCCAAGCCACACGGCATACCACTACCCCAAGTGGGGCGAAGACCAGTACCCATACATGGCCTAAGCCCAGTAAAAGTAATCAAATGACCATCACGAATAATTTCATAAGGTCTTGTACACGACACCGGGTGTGTTGACCGTAGAAGTCTGCTGTTTTATCACAAGTCTTATTAAACCTAGGACTAGAAAGAACGCGCAGGTCCCTCACCGGTCGTTCAAAATACAATTCAAAAGTTTTCATAAAAAAGTTGCGACTAAAACCTCACAAGTAAGGGTTTATTTAGCTAAATATGTTTGTTCCGCATTAGTGCGGGATCTGTAGGATTTTTTGTAAAACTCTCAGCACCGAGGTGAAAACCTTTAATACCACTTGCATACTCAAATGCGCGGCCACTCTCTAACTGCAGGACGTAAAACAAACTGTTTACATGGTCGCTAAAGGGTTTTTTCAGTTAGGGTAGCGGATATTTGGAACCCTACCCGTCACCGACTTCGTAATAACCAAGGGGACCTTGCCATTCGAGATTTCGCCCGATCCGCACTTGTTTGAGCGTCCCAAAGGCCAATAAACTACGGTACTTGCTGCAAAGGAACCCTGTCCGTGTGGGGAACCAGTATACTAACAAGCAAATATGCAGAGAGGGCACTCCAGTATCCCAGCTCACCTCTGTCTGGAGAAGCCTCCGTTTACCGAAATTATGAGATCCAGGGCGCCTTACTTGCCTGTCCATCTATATTTTCCATTCCAGCACGCAGTTTCCAAGATCCCGAGAAGAGGGGAAGTGCAAAAGTGGAGAAGTGGATAAAAACGATCAAAGAAACCGGAACAATAATAAATAGCACAAAAAAGTTAAAGGAACAGATAAAAACGAACAGAAAATTTTGATGCTGAGCACTTGTTTTTGTTCAGATAATCACCCAACACCTCACCAACATCCCAAGGGTCCGGTCTTCAACCCATGAATCCCGTCAGTAAATTTAGCTCCTCCGAGGTTCATGACGTGGACTACCAAGAAGCTGCCGTCGTACTGGATCCCGAAAAAGCCAGTTAATATGCATGTTCTCGGAGTATCGTGTGAGCGTGGTTCCCCGAAAGCGGGGGTTCAGGATAACTTCTGCGGGCAGAAGTAGGAAGCAGAGACATCGGCCAAAGCTCAGTAAGCAGGGCTGCACACCATTAGCACCCCTTCGGGAATCAACCAATCTGGCTGGTACCATGCCCTATACCTGGAATCCACGAGAAGACCTTGAGCAATAATTTCGCGCGCAGTTCTTATAATTTACGAATTACCGCAGGACCACAGATAACTGCCAGATGTACCCAGATCTCCTGTAGAATTAAGGTGGACTTTTGGATTGTCAGAATTTTGAAACTTTTATGACGAGAGATTTTCAGGAAGATATTTCAGTTTTCTTGATCCAGCCGTACTTAAAATACTTGCAAGGGAACACTGGTAAGCATGGCTTCAAGATGAAGACTGAACAGCACCATTTATATTCAGGAGACAACAAGCATCTCACATCTTTGGGCAATGTGGGAATAAATTAGGATACTGAAGTGTCTTTTAGTAAGTCTTGGTTTCGTATCTTTGAACCGTTGACATTTTAATTCAGTGTCAGCTGATATCATTTAATAGTTTTCTCCCTAATTATGGGCCTCATGTAGCGAACATCCCATACATGTATTAGCGCTTTATATTTTCACTGCGAGATGAGGGTGAAGCGTTCCTAGACGGCTGGAATATGGTCTAGTTCAGAGCTACCTACCCCTGCACCGAACGGATCCGTTTGTGTATTAGAGTGGATACACATGAGGTAGAGAAGCATACACAGATAGTGATTTTGGACCATAGAAGTATCAAAGATAAGTGCCCCAGCATAAAATGCCATCAGTGAATAGTTGGTGAAAATACGTAACTGTAAATTTCGGTACTTGGAGCTTTTAGAAGGGTCAGTGAAAACAGTAGGACCTAGAATAAACGCATGTTTTTTCCAACTCTAAAAAAATTTGAAAGACACAGGAGGCCCGGAAACACATGCAATACATCAAAGCGATGGGCAAAATATAGGTTAGAAACGTGGTTGACACACCAAGTCATCCGAAATGCGAAAAGGTTTTATTGCTATTTTTGTCGTACGCGCGGATAAAAAAGGCAGGTCAGAGGAGTTGTCAAACGGAATACTGGAAGTTGGTGGACAGCGAGCTTATTTTGGAGGAAATGCGTCGCTTTTTTATTTCAGTCATTCGCCAAGGAGCGATACTTGTGACCAAGACGTCATCACCGGCGCATGTGACCTGGATCGCAGAATTTTCATAGTCAAGATGCATAATACGCCCTGAACTACAGGAGTTCAAAGAAGAATAGTTTTACAGAACACTGTGCTCAGGATGTTTCTGCTCATTATTCACACCATCCACTCATCTAATGGGCTGCGTAGCACTTGTCTGTTTGCTTGCGACGTAAAACTCACCAGTCATTTAGGCGAGAGTTGCAGTTCAAAGATGACTTACAATAGTCCCAATCATGGGACTAGTAATTCCGTCATGTTTAACCAGGGTGTTTTGTTAAGTAAGCTTTAGTAAAGGTTACTGAAACCAAATGTGGTTTGCTACAAAAAAAACGCTACAACTTGCTACTAAGTGGGCAGCCAAGCCGCAGTGACTTCCTCGTTTGCAGAGGCCGAAGACTAAAAGCTTTTCATTCAAAAGGCTGACGCTTTTGAAGTGACCTATTAAGGGTTCGTGAACAACTGGGCAAGGCAAGAGCGGTCACCAAGGAGAAAAATCTTCCAACTAAAGAACGGTAGACAGCTGAAAGAATTGATAAAAGTCTGATAAGGAGATGATGTTCGCATCATATTCAGAATTGGTCTTTCGCACATCAGGTGGCCAATACCTGGAAAGGGTTAACAAAAGACTTGATAGAGGCACATTAACTTTCTCTTTTCAAGAAAAACCGGAGGCTTGCTTGACCATTTACATTACGGATCATACTTAACCACCATCGATTCACTTTCTGCGTTTGCCTGCGTTAGGTTGTGGCCGTTTGTTACCAGCATATACAATCTGTAGCACATTCTGCGATTCTAAATGTCGGGATATGCTGTTGTGTTTTTTTTTCACAGAGCAAGCATAAAGAGCAGTATATGCCCTGCTGCTTGTGTTTACATTTTTGGTGGTTTCCGTATATAAGAAATGTCAAACTCCTCTGTCTCATCTCTCTGAGGGTAAAAATAACCTGAGGATTTCGGATCACTTTAGGAATGTTGGTAGCGACAAAAACCCAAGCCTTTTTGAAGCGACCTCAGCACGTGATGGAACCGCTAATGAGATTGTGCTTATCTGTCGTAGAGTAGCATTTGAATTCGGATTAGAGAGGACATGTGTATGAATCTGGTTTAATCCATCAAGTGATGTAACTCAAGCCCATTCCGGGTAGTTTTTAACACTGCATTGTAGACTACATAAACTAAGTAAACAAATGTGCAGAAGGCAAAGGAAGTATAGGGCAAACAGCGCAGAACCGCCATAAGTCAAGCAGTATATAATGCCGGTAGTGATAGGTGATGAGGATAAGCTTGAATATCTGTTACCTATAAGTAACATTTTTCTTCTTTAATATTTTGCAGGTAATGCTGATAGTGTAAAAGCACATCCGTATTCGTATCCAAAACATGATTTTGTGTGATCCTAATGCAGAACTGGTTGCAGTCGTTTAATGAGTCATCCATTCAGGAAAATAGCACGAGATCCTGAAAACTTTTGATGTATTTTGTGCAAGCATGATTGGGCTGTAGTACGCTGCCATTTTGTTGAGCTTTGACGCGTAGCATCTTGTGGGTCATGGCAGTATATTTTTATATCTCTTCCTATAATTATGTGTCTGTCACTTTCTTGAATGCACCGTATCGATGATTTATTCGTCATCAGTAAAGGATAACGGAAATGTTCAATTACGGCCTATTTTACCTGAAGAGAGGTCCACTAGTGGATGCGCTGTTAACAGCTGTGTAATGTTGCTGTTTCTTCTTGCAAAGTACATTTTGCAGCATCTTATGTGTACACTATAGACCACTTAGAGTTTTAAGATGTGTAATTGAAGATAAATTAAAATTCTTGCACATTTTAAAGCATCTTGTTGCTGCAGTAAAATGATGTGAGAAATTTTAATTTGTTTTTTTTCTACTTAGCTAAATTAGTTATATGGCAAACGGCCACAAAGGACTATACAGCAGCGCGCGACTCCCGGCTAGCAGCTGAAGACAACTATTTGACCAACAGTGTAGGTAGCTTGTGCGTAGATAAAACATGGCACCAATTAACTTCTACTGACAAAAGTCAAGTCATGTGGTTATCGAGTTTCATAGAGGCGATATTGTAGAAGGAAGATTTGAGCAATTTTTGAGTTATTACTTCCTCTGGGAGGCTCGTAAATTGTTAAAATCGTAAAGAGTATTGTGATATTTTAATAAAGCCTTCTCACTGCAAGCAAAACCATTGCGCCGTTAAAGAGCAAAACGCACTGTGTGGGCGTTTTCATGTTGAAAATTATAATTACTGCACATTTCACGGAGACATCTGGATGTCTTTTGCCATGAACTGTTTCCTGTCCCTGAGTCTGATGAAGCTGCAAGATATATGTTTTGTAGAATGATGAATAAAAGCGCGATACACTGCTTATACCTAACGTTACACTAAATGACCACAGAATATTGGTTGAAAGGCCTTATTTGATCTTACAAAAACCTACGCAGGCGTGACGAGGTCAACCTTCCTTCTTTTGTGTCTCTAAACGATTCGAGAGCTTGCATTAACCTAACCAGTTATTTTCTTTTAGGATGCATTCTTTTGGTAGCTATCCGCTGATGTGATGCACATCAGACAGTTATGGACGTGCAACTTGTGGTACGTTATGGTCAGCGATGCGGTACACAGTACATTTCCTTACCTACGTTTACTAACACGAGAGCAGTGATCCATTTTTGTCCAGGATTAGGTTTAAATACCATGACTTATATTTATGAAACCTCTTTTGGTCATCCAGCCAGAGGCCACATATTTGGAAGTGGTACTCAGTTTTGTTCCCGAATCACTTTGAGAACCACCTGCTTTGAACTCAGTGGTCCGCTTAATGGCGATTTGGAAATATTTTTCGCGAGATAATTCCAAAATAGGGGCATAGTTCGTATAGAGAAAGTGTAACTTAGCAACGCAAGGACCATTTTACTTTCTTACGTTGTTTATTGAAACGAAAACCTAATTCAACAAACTGTTAGTTTGCAGGTACTTATTTTGTTAGAGAAAATTTGGGCGTCCTGCGAACTAAGTACTTTGCCCTCTACACAATAACTAATTGTAGATCATTTTTGTGGAAGATAAATTCCATTTTCATGCTCATTGCCTTTTTATGTTGGAAAGCAAAACGTTTGTGATATCCACTTAGAGATAAACTGACACATTTGTCATATGGTTACATCCAGTCATTTTATTCTGTGCGCACTACTTGCTGTAGGCTTTCCAGGTATTAGGATGTCTTCGTTATCAAGCAGATGCCTGGATACCTTAAAAAATAGAACTTTCTCCGTGTTTCAGTTTAATAACAATTGCATATACACCTCAAAAGTCGTCATAGAGGCAACAATTATTCAGCTGTACCATTGGCGTCCAATAAGGGAAAAGGTTTGGGAGAGCCAATTGTTTTAGTTACTGATTTTCATGGAGGGTCACCTTGTACTAAATGCCTCAATGAATTTAAGTATAGAGATATTTTTGATTCACTAAAGTGTTATAAATGTGGATCTAGTAGGTCGTCGATGGCGGAAGGCTTAACCACCCTCAATAGTCTTCTAACTGAAATTGCATTATTCAAGTGGTGCGCATGTTTTGGTGGGACGCCAAATATCCTGTAGAAACTGAGAGATATCGTCAATAATGAGCATGACGCAAATCCAACTAAGAGAAATAAACACCACTTAACTGCAATTCACGCAGTTAACCGTCAAAAATGACGGCATCAAACGTAGAATTTGGATACTGGAAGTCCTAAGGGAGAGGAGTTATACTGTAGAGAACAACTATGAATGAGTCATTGGAGATTATATGCCAGCGCAATGTGGTCACTGAGGGACTTAAATCAATTAAAAAGAACATATATCTGCCATTACATCTTGTTATAGCAGTTTCATTGGCCTAGATTAACCAGGTGTTCGTGATTCTTGTATGATAAAGGCCATCTCTGGAACTAAATTTTCCACTTTATGGGATGACAAATTGGAACATCTGAGAAAGTCAAAGCACAAAGTCTTATTGGGAAACGCCTTCCAGGATGGACTTCAAGGCTGACTACGCTGGAGCTGGAAGATCCAAGAAGAGGAGATTGCCTTTAAGGTTTTTACTTAATAAAGGAGATCTTTCACAGGCAAGCAGGTCTATCCTGTAAGAGGAGGAGCTACATATAGAACGTGAACGAAATTTACCCTCTTACTATCTACGATTTTTTGTATACCCCATATGAACGATAGCTGACTAAAATTATTGCTAGTAGAATAAACAAAGTTTATATTGGAATATGTTCCCCCTTATTTCTCGGATACTAGGAAATTGGGCCTACCCAGTATAACCATAATAGCCTTTGAGGTTGTACCGTCTAGGAGATAACTCAGTGGTAGGTAGGTGGTTATATAAAAAAAGAACTTCCGTAGCATAAGAAAATTATACAGCCCCATGACAAAATTGGAGCAGGTTTATTGCCGTCCATTTAGGAAACATCAAGGATGCATGGTTACTGCAGAGCATGCGGACGAAGATGGAGGAAATCTACCTCCTTTGGAAGAATAAACATAACTTATACGATATAATCAAGTTTTTGAGGCCAGTTTGAGGGACGACACTTACAGAAATGTCTAATAAAGCCTTCCCTATGCGGAAAAGACCGTTGGCTACAATGGCAAATTTGAACATACAGATGCTTAGCCCAGGACAAACATGTTTTGCCACCAGCCTGAAACATGAATGTTGCTGAAAACTAGAAAAGAAGACAATAGGTCAAATATGACTGCAGTTTTCATACAAAATCACCTGCGACATCCAAAACAAGCTACATGGGCCAGCTCGTTTTAGAGCACGGGTGGATATAGGGCCGAAGCTTGGCTGAGTGCTTAACACAAGCATATTTAGACCCGAAACTCCCGCAAGTGACTGCCATGGCAAAGCAGATACCCACCCCTCATAGCCTCAAGTACTGGCGTGAAAGAATACAAGACCCCACACACTTCCGATCAGTATAGTGTAGAACGATAATTGCTGTAATCCTTTGGTCCATTCCAAGTGTGCGCAGAATTCGTGAAATCACAATCTTTACCGGGCTTTCAGAATGAACATCTCGAGTGTTGTCTGTGGTAAACTGTAACTCAGTAATAGATGTATGAGATAATTTTGAACGATCTTGGCTTTGACATTTGGCTTGACAACAGCTGGTGTCAACGCTGGAGAGACCAGTACAAAGTTTTTGAGTGCCCTTGAGCAACTCATCATAGAATTAACTTTGGGTAGCAAAAACCAAGCTGCCTTTAAAATCTGATTGTCCAACAAGCACAGGTTCTTTTATAGATGTAAAATAGCCAAAGAAGATGTGAAGGCTTTTCTTGTAGAACCAGAGGAAAAGTGACATCTTGTGTGCGTTTTCATTGGTTTATTGAATTATTACCAACTGGCTTATTATGGTCTTTTAGGTCACATGTCAAACCACATCGTGCCGAAAGGATCTCGCAATGACAAACCGTTGTGGTTTGTTGTGCACCAGAGCTGTTGTGTGACGGGCGATTACACTAAGTTTTTACGGTGCCAGTAAAATGATAGGTGATGAAAAAAGCTCACAAAGAAGCGCCTTAAAAAGATGATTCCTGTAAGATCTCAAAGTAGCTCAGAGTTTGGGGTGCGAACCACCATACAAAATGTTTGCGCATCAAATCTAGGTCTTATTTTCTAAGTAGCCCTATCCAGGATTAAGGAACCTAGCAGTATTTTAGCCTTTGCGTTTACCTCAAGTTTTATGGTAGCTATTTGACAAAAATGGGCGAAATAATAAGCCTGCAACCAAACTATATAACAAAAGGCGAGGCTTGGAAAACCTATTGCAGATTAAAGGCAAGAAGGTAAATCTCCGGCCTCAACGATGCATCCAGAGTGGTGGCACTAGCCTTTGTCGTTACAAAGGTTCAATTTTGAGGCTGGGATGATCTTGCCCCAAAGAAGACTGCGTGCACGTTTATTTATGGAACAAAACCAAAGCGGGCCTGCGCGAAACGTCATGCTGAGAATGTTGCACGGTCTTCAACCTCAAAGGTCAAACACTTGATTGCCTTTAAGCTATAGATTTAAGTGAACCACATTTCTTTTGATGATCTCCATTTATAACTTTTTTCTACGTACTAATTTTGGAGTTACAGATTCTTTTCAAGGGTTCGTTTTCCTTGTGTCAGAAACCGGTTCCCGTTACACGAAAACGCTACAACATATTTTTACCATTCTGAATGTGAGTTATTGGGTAAAGAAGTGTTCTTTTGGGAGTGCAGTCTAAAGTTCACGTACTGCATACAGTGAGCAATATTTTTCTGTACATATTTGTGTATGAAAACATAAAAGCACACAGCAAAATTCAGAAGGTCGAACGAATAGTTTGCTTTCCATTGTAAGGCACACTTTATGCAGGATTGAGCCAGGCTGAGTTGATATAGAACAGCACAGTCTCGCTGTACGTTAGTAACTGCAAAAATGCACCATTTACCCGTCGGTTGAAATGGCGTCTATGGCTGATTGGTACATAAGATAAGTGTAGGGCACCACCGCTCTGTATTACATCAGAGAACAAATGAAGACGCGATCGAGGTAAAGAAATTTCAAAGGTTTTAACAAGGCACGAAGATACCTTGTAGACTAAGAGGAAAAGCTAGAAATACGGTGCAGCCCTCTATTTTTTTGGCCAAGCAGGGTAGCTTTCAAAGATACTTTGCTTGAACGGTGCACATTTGTTTTCCTTGGACCGTCAAACCTGTTCCAGTGCATTATTCTGGATAAGAACAGCAAACGTAAACACGGCAGATGACTGCACGCATAATTTTACTATCTTGTGTGGAACGCATTTTTAGGTATGCCTTATTCAACTTGTTTCCAGTGTACAAATTTTCATACCGCAGACAGTCAGTAAAGTTCGAGTAGACAAGTATACTGGTCTTACGCCACTGTTCCAAAATGACGGCTCAGAAACTCTTCAGGAAAACAAACAGAAACCAGATCTCCCCAAGTCAGACGGAATATGCAGACATGTACGTGCTATAGACGCAACGAACACAATAGTGACGACTGTCATTCTGCAGCATTATTGTGTGGCTTCAAAGCAAGGCTGAACTAGCTGTTCCGGTATGATCGAGAAGTGATCTTTCAAGAATAAATCCATCTCCTGTTCTCATAAAGGATCGTTAAATCTACCAAAGCACTAAGGAAGCTCGAAAGCACTGGATATATTCAACTTCTTTGTTCTAGCCTAAAACCCGGGACCATAAACCTGCAGATGAACTATTAATCTCAAACGAAGACCTGTGAGCGGCATATCCTGCCAAAATTTCGCCTGAGTGTTACATCTTTAGTTGATTAACTTTTTAACCAAACGTAATCAAAGAGGCCTACCACACAACTTTAGGGCGACGGTCATTGAAAGATGATAAAATTAGTCATGTAAATTACTAAGCCATAAACCAGGTACTGCTGATGGTCAGGTGAATGAAAAGTAGGTCAAACAGATGATGCTATACTGACGTTATATTGAACTTGGCTAAATCCTTACGGGTTCATTCATTTTTGTTTGTGCAGTAGCAACCTCCAAAAGGTTCCGTGTAGTAGGACATGCGTGGTTGAGGGCTAGATAATCCTGGAAAACTTAAGCCAACTGGTTCATCTGATGAAAAGAATAGTGAAAATAAATCGAAGAATGCTGTTGTGGAAACCATGCCCCCAGGAGGCTCAGGGACCTGGAGGTCAGCAATAGAGTGAAAAAGAAAGCTGTAAGGGTTAAAACCTATTTAAAAATTAGGTAATGCAAAAACCACTGTGCTTCAACCAAATGAATTTCTGAAAATGAGCTGAGGATATGGTTGCATTGCAGGCTGATTTTGATACCATTCAGCGTCTGTGAGCACCCTAGGTTTCAAAGTAAACCAGGCACAGGTAAGTTCATTCCTAAGGAGAATGCAAACCAGGTTTTTGTTTTCTGGATTTGCACTGTTACCCGAACATTGGACCATCTTATTTACTGTGCTGTTGAGGGATCGTCTTAAGTGAAGGGCTTTGAAATAGGCCTCAGTCACCACAATTCTAGACCCACCCACATACGCACATATATTTTTCCATCACCGAAGTGGAGGATTTCTAATGAAAATGGTCCGATGGCCGACAGACTGTAGAAAGTGCGAGCGTGGCTATTTTGGTTATATGTGCCACAACGGAAGTGTTTTGGTTTGGAGGTCCGAATGTTCTCCACAAGAAATGTGCATCTGTTCAAATACCGTGATGCTTTCCACAAGCTGTTTACTAACTGTTATTTTAAACTAAACGTTCCATGTTCCAAGTTGCACTGATGTCCTGATACGCTAGCTATGTCAAAAAATGTAAACCAAGATATCTTTATAGACATATAAAGCTAAGAAAAGCCTCGACTGCTTCGGGTACTTGTGCTTACAAGACGTGTCGTCAAGAGGCCCAACAAATCCTCCCACTGAACAGCTGACGAACCGGAACTCTGGTTTATTTTTCTGTGAATAGCTGTGGTATAAATTACTACATACCAAAACATGCTACAGAGTTGTTCTTTGTACCGTTCTTAGACAACAGTTTACTGTACTTTGGGTTGCCGAATCTTTTCTCACTCTCTATCATTGTGAATAGCAGTAGTTTCTGTGCGTAAACTTCATTCTGAAAGGTCACCAAAGGCACCCGATGGATTCCCCAATCAAGATCTAAACCCAAAGGTTGTTGGCAAACTTGCGCAGTTTATTAGGCACAGGAAATGGTTCTAACATGTACCTGCAACAGAGGTGTCAGCGGATTCCACGAAGTTGTATTGGGTTGACGAAAACGTAACATGTGTCACAATTTTCCACCCTGTTGCAGAATTAGGAAGAAGATGCCAAATAAATGCTATCTTTTGTGTGCCCGAGAGCTCAAACGATTCTATGGGCTGCGATGCACATACAAAAGTACCGAGCTATAAAACTGTCTAACAGGTTTAAAACGTCCGCAGCGCCGCCTACTTGGTAAGTTCTGACAGGCAGGTCAATCGGCTGGCACTACAAGGACAGTTAATGTGTCTTCCTTCGTAGCGTCGGGCGAACTGACCACATCTGTCATGCTCACCTGTTCGGACTGCATAACTCAGACTTTCTCATTTTGCGCTGGCGGAGAAGTGGTAGAACATCCGCCTGGCGCGTCTGGTATTTGGAGTGTTGGACAGGGTTTCGGTGTTAAAATCCGGACAAAACGAAAAGTATGCATTAATGAAGGCGAAAATGGGATCCACTGCTTCCCCCGTTTTGTGTGAACTAATTAGAAGAATTGCATCTAGGCAGGAAGATGGTTATTTGAACAAATCATAGTGAGAGTAATGTAGACACCCATTTGAAATTAACGTCAGGAAGATCTTTTGTGTTTTCCCTCATTGTCAGTGGCATCAAACAAGTGCTAAAAGGTCATTGAATGACTCGTGGAATTGCTTCCATTCTACCTCAGTAACGGAGCTACATGAAATTCCACGGGAATGTGTGGTGTATGGTAGGACTCCTTATCTAAATTAGGATATTGTGTTGCTTTATAGTGCTACTTCCTGGCATAGAAAATGGTGATCGTGAGTGAAAGGAGAACCACCGTCCGATATTGTCTTCTGTAAAATAAGGAAGTGAGGTGACCGAACACACACACACAAAATGGCAGCACGTTTGTCGATCCTCGGTAGCAAAAGAACTTCGAAGGTAAGAAAAAAGCAGATTCACGAAACTCTTCTCAGATGATCGAATAAGGCACACCAAATTTTACAGATAGTGGTTAACTGTAGTACTGAGCAATCATAGTGTACTTTTAGAGCTAGTACACGTCAGTTTTAGTGCGAGTTTGTGAACTATGGTCTACAGCGTTTGCTAAGCTGTTTGTTTGTTAAACTGTTAATGCAGTGAGCAAACCACAGGCCTTGGAATACTACTGAAGTTTTTGAAATGCCTTGGGATATACCTGTTTGATCTTCTGTCCATTCACTCCATTGAGGTTATTGTTCAGTTCGTTTATGATTTCTCTGGTTTTCGTTTTTCAACAGTGCAATCTTTTTGAGATCCTACTTTGCTTTCCACACAGTTTTGATCCTACCGGCTGTTTGCCGTCCCACAACGGAATGCGAAACTCAATCTGTAACATGTGCACAGAACTGTTGCGGGCTGGCACTCGTTTTTAGTTTTGCTTATCGCATCAATGGGAGGCAGAATATGTAGTACCGCAGTCTGAATTCATTGAGCTGTATGAAAAACTTTGTCAATGATAATTGTCCGGCTAAACCCAAGGAACTGAAGCTGGAGGGCAAATCGTAAATTGCTGTACACAGAAGCGCACATTTGCGTATGTGTATACAATTTTTAAATAATTTCATCTGGTGGTGCTACGTGTATAAGTATACGTTGCCTGGACTTCAAGGAACGGGGCATTTGCATAATTTTGACCCCATAAATTAACCTACTAAGTGAAATGTCAAATAAACTTCAAACAGATCTTAATATGTGTATGTTTCCGATCAGAATGTCCATTTGCAATAGTGACTTACGTTTGTACAGTTTAGACTGGAAAATGTAGCTAACAGTTCCTTAAGAATAGTTTCGTAATTAAATTTTCCGGTGGGAAACACGTGTTGTTTGAATGATAAATTCCGTTGCCTAAACTATGCCTCGACTACAACTGGATTCAAATTTAGCGAAAAAAGACACCACAGCCTGCCATCCCATGATTCATCCTCGGTGTACTACTTAGTGTGATTTCTAGCTTGACTTGCAAGCCGATTGTCAGGCTCGAAAAACAGATCAACACCTCTTTACTACCAGTAAGGGCAGTCGAACTACACATATTCCAACAGATTGTCATCAGCAGCCCTGGTGCATAATGTACGGGATACTGTAAATGCCGAAATCATTTGACGGTGACAATAACAATAGACCGACTCAGATCAAAACCAAAGCGTGGTCATTTTAGGACCACCCGCTGAGCCCTTGAAGTACCCTGTTGCTGGTACGCGTTAATTTGGATTTGCTTATGATCAAAACCATGTGAATAGCTAATGAATTAGAGTAAGAAAAGCCCCAAATGATTGGGTCATTAAGCTCCGAAAACCGTGTGAGCACACATAGGGTTTGATTGAAGGATTCGTGAGGAAGACGCCTAAGAGATGGTAGTAAGTCGATAACCGTCTAAACAAAATCACTACGGGGTAGAAACACGTTTCTTTACCTTGGCCGTAATGCCCAAGAAATCACCGTTTTTTTGCCTTACGGGGTCTAGTTCATTTTCTTGATATATTTACCGCCTCTTTTGCACCCATTTTCAGATGTTGATTAACGAGCATTTTGTATCCTCAGCTTTTCAAATCCCAGTAAATTGCCAAAAAGAATAATCTTTCTTTGTATCAACAAGGCGCTTCTAATCCACATGCTGAGTAACCGCAAGGGTTATCTTATTACTCATGGATGCCGAGGTCTGTTTTTAGCTGTCAAAAGAACGACGGTGGATGTTTTGGACATAGTATTTCGTCTACGGTCTTCGATTTCAAATTTATCAATTTGGGGTGCATTTAAATTTGCTTAGGTCGCCTCAACACGCTTTAGCAGGGATGCTCTGTGAACAACTGAAACCGGGGATGGATGTAAAAAATCTGCTGTAGATGACGGACGCTGACATTACTTCCTACATTAGACTACTTACACTGGGTCAACTATGGAAGTTCCACCTTAGAATAGCGAACACAATCGCTAACTTCCCACGAGTGTGAATTGCCTTGTAGAGGACAATTTAAAACTTCCCGAGTCAGATAAAGTAAGCAGATCTCCATGGTCGGCAGAATTCGGAAGAATATCAAACGCGGCAGAGCGAGGGCTAGAAAAAATGCCACAGATGTCGTACAGTTATCCAAACTCACCTGACATCATTGTTTGCGTCCACACTTGAACAAGGCTTGCTTTTTCCCAACAAACTAGCTAGAAAATTAGTTATTTAGAAGATTTCACTGCAAACATCAGCCGTTCGACCATAATATCACTCCAAAATCCCACTAAGTTTATAGGAACAAAATACTCGGCCTTTTTCTCTGAACCCAAATGAATCATTTTTAGTCTCTCTTTCAGCCAAGAAACTCCCTTGTGTAGTGACGTTTTAATGACTTAGTCATCTGGGATAATACTAACAAATATTTACGAGTAATGTTTACAAAGAACCTCTTGCTCTTGTTTAAAACTCGAGCCAATGTATTGCATATGGGCTCTGTTAATAGCTGAACCCATTCAAGTCCGCTTTTGCTTACAGACAGCATGTTGTATGCATGTACTTTTAACTGGCACAGATATGGGACCTCAGTTTTCTTGAAACTGAAATGCGCAAAACAACAGTGAGAAAATAAATGAATTTTGCCTACGTATTACTGCTTTTTGTAACTTGAAACTAAGAGAGGACTCCATTGTTCTCGGCTTTTTTGTGAGTTCACTGGCATCAGTGAAAAGGACTTGTATTGTCGCGAACTTTTTTTAACAGAAAAGACGACCTCAACCGAACGTGTAACGTAAGGTAAACTTACCGGGACAGGCAGCATTTAAAGTGTCGAACTACTAGGTACTGGAAATCCCCAAACGTTTTCATGTCATGCTTTTGAGATCCGACTGAGGCCGGATGCTATCTGAATTCCGTGTGATTCACTAGGCTCCAGTGGCCTTATGTTACCGTCTTTTGGATTGGGACTAGTCTCCAACTCTACTGCCTTCATCGCATACGTGAAAATTCGCAGCGGTTTATGGGTATACCCCATGGTTTCTGCACCCATTTTCTCAGTAGCTTAGGTAACAAACTTTTTCCCGGTAAGCTGATTGTTTGTCCTTTTTTAAGTGGCCTGAACAGCTTTATATTAAGATGTTCATTTTTTGCTCCGGTTTCACTCCAACTCAATACTTATTTCGTTTTTATTTCTGGGAGGTCGAGGGTAAGAATATTTCTCACGTTCATTTAGGTAGCATTTTGAGAGAGGCTCCCGGATGTTAGCTAGATTTGCTTCGCAGAAGAATATTGTGTGCCACTGGCATCATTTTTTGTCAGTGCAAAATATATCGCGGATGCCCAAGAAAGACTTTATCTCGGGTGGTTTCTCCCTTAATGTTCGATTGAGCTTGATCTACCATAAACGATGCATTGAATGTGAATTTTCCTATCCAGCGAGAGCATAGTAACGGACTGGGTTACATGCTTCTTGGAATGGTGGCAATCGTCCACGAAGCTCAGTAAACCCGTCACCCAACTTGCAGCAATTACTCCAAGAGATGACATGGTAACGAAATATGCAGCCATATTTAAACGCCTCTTATCGGCTGTTTCACAAGTTAATGACTCAAGAAGAAGCTGTAACCAACCTACAAGACAGCCAACGGACTTTATAACCAGATACATACTCTTGTCCTTCCTTCTTGAAGAAACACTCGACAAAATTTCGTTATTAAAGTCTAGGTGAGCAGCATATATATATATATATATATATATATATATATAGCAAAAAGAATTCCAGGTAAAGTATTTCGTGTTTACTTAGCGATTCACCTAGATCTCTAGTCTGCCTGAATGGCTACGGTACCTGTAAGGCTGATGAGACGTTCGGGTGATTACGGGACATATCTAGGCACCACTTATATGTAAATATCTTTGCTGTATACTACTCTTATGACAAAACTTGTCCACTGAGACATGGTCGAAAATCATTGCTTCCAACAGCACATATTGCACTATCTAATCGGCGTAGTTAACAGCGCAGTGGGTGGTTGAATTGGACCAGTTAAGTTGGTATCAACAAGTGTTGAGCAAATGGCACTAAACATTTTCACAAAAGAAGTACTGCATTACAAAAAAATGCTACTCAGATAGTTAACGTTTGGTCGGCAGTACAGCAGGCATACGTTTGAGGATCAGATCTATGATGTCAGTAATGTTTTAACAAAAACGATTAATAACTAATTACGCAGTACTTTTTCAGTAGGAAAAGTTTTCACTCGGCCATTCATTACCATTATTTCACCGCTAAAGAGTCACCCTGTATTCAGAAAGAATCGAAATGAAGCTCCATTTTGGACTGCTTACTCGCTTTCAACTGAGATTCGTTTGGATGGACAACCGTTTACCAGAATAAAACTAGCATTTCGTGGAAATTCAAACTGAACGGCCGCGGATCCTTCCGGTGTTCCGTCCCTTGAACAACGGTTTTTAACAATAAATTGGGTTCCAGAAGTAACAAAGGATGAAGAGCAAGTCATTGGTCAGAAAGTGCTTCATTAGATCCACAACTCACAGTGAAGTTGTTCACCTCTATCTTTGCGCAAACCGGCAATATTTTCTCCTTTTTTACTCCAACACAATGTGTGACAGTTGTGGGCTAAAAGGATGACAACTGAATGACCACTGATTTCGTGTATGCGCTAAGGTTGAGTAAATATGACGAGAAATCAGTTATGTCGTGTTTTAATTGGCTTACCTCAACGATAGTTAGAAAGATCTGATCAAATATCATGCTGCTAACTGCTGAAAAATGGACTGTTAAACGCGGATCAGTGGAATTGCTGTCCAAGTGAAACCAGTCGGACGATAGGCTTTTAAACTTTGGAATTTTGTGGTAAACTTTGAACGATTATACGCAAGCCACACAAACCTCGGACTTCAAAAAAAGTGTGTACTATTCATTCAATACAGTTAACGGAAACATGTCAGGAGGTCCGAAGCTTATCAGTGAATGTTCCTGTCCCAGTCCAAGCACTGACGGTATGACTTCGATTCATGACTGGCTCTCAAGCCTCGTGCACACACCAAAGTACCACGTCAAGATGACCTCAAGCAATCAACCAGTAGCCATAAATGAATCGTCTTTTCCACCAACTTCTTCGTGCCAAGATTTTTCAGCACCCCATATTACTGGACACCAATCATATGAATGGAGGGAAGATTGCCTAAACATCGTTGATGATCAGTATGCAGTTCCGCCACAACAAAATTTTTTGAGTACCTTCCAGCAGGCGACAGACTGGAATAAATGTCATACCGCGATGACAGCTATTTGCCAGCCTTCAAGTCACCCATGCTTCAACTTGGTAGCTGGACAGAATTTCATTTCAAGCTGTGACTTTTCAACCGAGAGTTTTCTGCCTGGTATTCCACATTTTGCTAACCGAGTAACTAAATCCCCTTTTGCTGCACCTTTTCAATCGCTGGAGACAAGCTATCGGGTGCTTACGGAAGCAGAACATGTTACTCCTGCTAATACAGGCGAGTTTTTAAAATTCTTTTTATACCGATTGCAAGGTTGGACCACCCCGTACTTTGTATTTTGCAACACATTACGTTACACGTAACGTGTGTTCAGGATTGACTCATTGGTAAATAAAGTTGAGTAAGGCCAGTGAATACCCTTAATTCCAGTGCAGGACAATATAGCCCAAGCCAAATATGCGGTTAAGACTCCCGTATAGGAGGCTGAATACTTTTTTAGAAGACACAGGCGCAAAGTGTGCTGAGGATTGCAGTTAGCCTGAGACTCAAGTTAACAATACAACTGGTTTCTAGAAATTGGTGATGGAGGCGCGAATTTCGTGGTGAATTCTCTCATCATCAGGTTGCGACTATCTGGGGTTGACCAATCTGACAGCATATTAACCGTCGTGCTTCTTTTGGTTTACACGGTAGCTCAGATTAAATGATTTAGTCTCACTTTTAGGCATCTTGTTCTACGAAGATGACGAAAAATGTAACGAACACCATGGGAAAATGCGTGTTTCGTTACCAGAAGGAGTAACGCAAAGGCTAATTCAAATTTACTCAGTTTGTTTTGCAGTTTTTGAAGAGTCTTCAGCACGTTGAAATTAAAATATCCGAACAGTTATATGAGGAATATGAACCCTTAAACCTGGCCGCCACTGCATACAATGCTGACAGCTCGTTTGCTACGTTATTCTTTAATTTTGAAATCACAGTCAGTGGGACTCTTGACGATTGCGAACTATTAAGGTGGTTAGCTTTAGACGCACAGTAATAACCTAATCGATGTGGAATTTTCTGACTTACCTCCAAAACACCAGCGGTATGACCGAGTGACAGAATACACTTGGGACCGCTCCAGAAATCAGCAGAGAAGCGTGTACAATTGACCGACTGTTTTCCAAAACGTCCTGAAACAAAGACGTCCCTTTCGAAAAAATGGAACAAATTTAAAAGGTTTACTAATACGCTATTGACTAAGGTGTTCAGTCTTATAAAAGCCCAGCTACTTGACGTCTTTTACCTTCCGTAGTGCATGTCAAGTAACCATAGAAGTATCAGATATGTGATTCTCTAGTGAACAGACATAAAGCGCTGTCTTCAGGACGACGCGCTCGTTTTGGCTGTAACTTAACTAATTTCCAAAGCAGATGCATTTCATCAGGCTCTCTGGGTCAAGTAGATAGATAACTGGCATCTAAATGGGATTTACCGGTCCATGTTGTAGAAAATGCTGGTATCAGTGACATAGATGAACAAACACAGGGGTTTACACCTAGCAAATATAAGGTCATTGCAAGCTCTTGACATCAATGTGGAGAGAATAATGTCAGCATATACACATGCGCAGATCTGTTGCAGGTTAATAGTCGGTTCTTAATGTTCCAACCGTAGGCACCGGCATCTGTTGCTCCTTTTTCATTAGGAAACCGATGTGACTTCTCAGTTCTCCCAAGTTTCGGCGTCATACACACTCTCCTGACCATAGTACGGAATAAATGTTCCCGGGATCCACCCACAAGAATAAAGTAGTAGATAATAAGCTGGTCATCTAAAAGACGTTAAAATTTCAAGAGTATAATGGTTTGATTTGACAGTATAGAAAATTTGTATCTGTGCTGTCTATCCAGCCGGCCTTAGGTGGTTGACAGAGCCTAATTGGTCTCAATCAGTGGATAATTCATTGAGATGATGATGACTACAGTTCTCCTTTGCGCTTGTTAGTTGAGTTCAATGGCAGTAAGCGCAAGCAGCACCCTCAATTATACACATAGTAAACCATCAGATTGCTCAGATTGCAGGGAAACTGATATTTGATTTCTGCCTCAGCTACATCAGTTCTCCGATCGCTTTGTATACCTTAACAAACTAAAGAGAGAAGAATATACGCTGAGGTAGATACTGTTGCTTTCTACCAAGAAGTTTGCTTCAATACATTTATTGTGATGACGAATTAGTAGATACGAAGTGATGGAAGCAAAGCTAATTGTGGACTATATACTAACATTATCACGTCATGAGATTTCAAAGATATGTTTTCTTGATAAAAACCTCTTGGAACTTCTTAATGCGCAAAGCGAACGAAACAGAACGACTCGGTGAACTGCCTCACTTTTTGGACATTCAAACCATATGCCGCAAGTGACTGGGAGCGGTTGATGTTTGAATTCGGCTTAAATCGTCAAAAGCTTGAAAGGAATGTGAAATTCGCCGGATTCATTTGGTATCTCTCTAAAGGAACTGCTGTGTCACAAAGTATCAAGTTAGGATCGTGAATAATTGATTTACGGGAATCATTCTGGCCGTGTATGACTTGAGAATGATGACTTTAAAGAAGGCTGTTAATTCAAGGAGAAAATTGTTGCGGGCCCAGAAAGACAAAGCGATCCTTCGACTTTCGTGTGTGCTTATTACCGAAGGATTTACATGTTGTATACCGTACCTGACAAAACCAGTGTCGTTAACTGACGTAAGGTTATGGTAGAATTAGATGGCATAGGGTTTATCTATTTTTAAAATTGTTCAACACATCAAACCTCCTCAGGATTCTTTCCCAGCCAGTCTTTTTATCTAAGTGGGTAATTATAAAAGTGACTTATTTGTCCCCTACATTTAAATTGCGCTCACGAATTCATTCCCTTGCACCATAAGCCTGTTGATCTCAATCTGATTTTCATAGTCCAAATGCTACTTGGGGGCACAAACAAGACCGAGGATGAATACGCTCGGAGCACTCTAAAATCTGGGAACTACACCTGCAGCAACCCCTCTACCGACTTAGCTCCAAAGAGCTATGATGGATCGGCTGAACGCCCAGGGATGTTGTTGTCTCAGTTAACGAAGCCGCAACAGAATTTGATAGACAGACCTAACAAAATGTGCAAATTCGACCTACCTACGTCTCATACATTCCTCCATTGTGATTACGTCAGTGACTTGCATGTTAATTTTGCACGAGATTGCACTTACCCACATGATCCAGTGATAACATCTCGGAAGCAGGTACCTCAGTCGGCTTCCAACGAACTAGCGTGCCCTGGAAACGAACAAACAGTTTATGAAGCAGCGGACAGCTCTGTGGATGTTGCTGACTTCAAGTGTGAACGCATAAAGTCATGCAGGTCTTCAGCAGGAAAATACCCAATGAAATCGGACACTGCGTATCAACATGACATGTGTCATTATCTCACCAACTCCCACTATCTTGACCAAGCTCCGGACATTTCAGGTAAGTAAAAATGTTTATGCGTGTTTATACACATTATGGTTGGCTTCACTGATATTTGTCTCCTAGCTCTATTTGGATTAAAGCTCGAGACTTAGTCTGAGCTTCAAGTGACGGGTTTTTGTTGTTGTTTCATGCTGCAATACATTTTTTCATCTTGTTTTATAGCGCTTCAGTGATTGCATGGCGTATGCACTACTGTAACTCGCAATATGGTTGGGGCCTAAACTCTAGGTGGATGCATGGCATGTGTTCCCAGGACGGTAAATCACGACTAACCATGAGTGAAAGTGCCGAGAGTAGCCTTTAGTTGACTATCAAAAGGGGGGCTTATTCAGCTAAGTTGGGCTAAATATGGGCATCGATTCTAGCAGAGGTTTTCTTCTTGGTAAATTCAAAGCACGTGGACCGTTAACACAAAATAAAAGCTCTGAGGTACACTTCTTCAGATTGATTATTGCCACAAAACCCAGTTCTGGGCTAAACCCTGCCAAAACTCGCCCTTTTGGATGAACACAATCTTGGAAGAAAGCTAACAAAAAGTTTAGACTAATGAACAAACCAACAAATCTTTTTCTGTATGACAATCGTCGTGCATACTGAGCAGGTGCCTATTATGATAAAATATCACCTTTGTCCTTCTCTCAGTGCCTTATAAATTTCTAACTGACTATTACACCGTTTATTTTTAAGGTGCCATTTGGAGGAATTAGGCTCGGAATTATTTAAGTGACATCTTTGCACCAAAAAAAACTAAGTACACTAGCCCATCTGATTGATGGATTTTTAATGATCACTCCTCTGGAAACCCTACAGTATTGTTCCCTGTAATATACAGCCAAGAGTGAGCCCCTGAAGCATCGAGGCCACCCTTCAGGTGATACGGCAGGTCCATTTAGTCGTAGTGGTTTGTTTAAGGTTGTGATCGTAACTGAAAGCACAACTTGGAGCTGAGCTAGATTTTACTACTTGTCATTTCATTTTTATTTAACTGCCTAATAAATAAAAACCGTGCGCCAATTTGGTGAATTTAGCTTAATTAAATCAATCCGAGGAGGCGGCAGTATAATGACCCGAATCTCTTGAATAGCGCTCAACATTAAGCCTTCTTCTCACATGCTGCAGTTTTGTTTCCACGATCTTACCGAGGTTCTGAGGTGACGATCTTGTTTTATTTGAGCTGTTGGGTAAAATACTAACCTTATTAACTCCATTTAATCAGGTTTTCACTGTAGTTTTGGCTGCTGCTTGGAAACGCAGAAATAAGTAACGGATGTAAGTTGAGCACAGTTCACAAGGAGAGTTCATCGATTCACATCGTCCACATTGCTGGCCTTGAAATTGAAATAACTGACGGGCTTCGCCATACCTACTGTTGGACAGTTATCAGGTGATATCAGCGTACTTGTTCAGGCAACTTTAAACATTACAGCTCATATTTCTATAAGCAGCATCGAAAGGACATTCTGTAGACTTGTGCTTACCAATGGTAAAACGGTTCTTGATTACATGTTGATGATTGAATTGCTATTCTACTTCCCAAGGCAAACTTGGTTTGAGACCGCGGCGTGGAAACATTAAATAGTCACGACATACCCCCGAGCTGCCTTCGTCAACCTGATAAATTCTGAACAAACTGTCATGGTGCCAGCCATCAAAGAACCTAAAGTAGCACCAGCGTAGCACAAATTTATCTCAAAGTGGACCGCTGCACGTGAAGCAACATACAACCAAATTAACTTGCGGTCCCTTTTCCCAATATCTTTTAACCTATTCTAGTTTCTAGTTCTGGTTGGGTTAAATTTTATATAACCGGTGGTACGCGCGGTCTGAAATAGTAGATTAGTCCCTATTTATCTCAGTCAACTGCCACAGAAATTGTGGATAAGCTCTCCAACGTCCTCTTGACCACCAGTTATGAGCTTGATTAAAAATCACTCTACCAAGGCAAGATGGAGCAAGTCAAACAAAAAAGCATCACATTTCTATATTTTTCTATCCTTTTGCCCCTCATCCCTCGGTAACTCGCAAGGGAGTAATATACACAGTCTGCGTTCTCATGAGAAATCAGCAAAATCAGAAGATCATATAGGGAAGACTGTTTTTTTGGCAAGTGCCAAATTAATTAAGAAATCAAAACCAGCTACTCTGATTGAGTTGGGTATGAAGGTGGAGGATGGAAATTCTGCTAAATGTTTGGATAGTTTATATATACATAACTGGATGGATTTCGCATGATGTGTTTCGCACCATATTATGCCGTCAAAATTGCCAATCCTTCCTTTGTATTATTTAATAAACAGACTGGTTATACTTGCAATTTTTGTTGCCACAGACTGTAATGCAGTTGTCTTTCAAAGTCTTCTTAGACGGGAACTATCCTCCTGTGGAAACCACTTTGTGTATGAAATTCATTAAATTTCAAGATTATTGGGAGATCATACGCTACGGACTACATTTCTGATCATGACCTCACAGAAGAGACCACACAATAAGTTTACCAATCAAACCCGTTTTGTTTGGAACCCTAAGAATACTTCACCAAGTAGAGTACACAGTAAAGTGATGTTAAAGTGAGATTACGATGAAAAGCCGAGAAGCACTGCACAGCTGTTTTATCCTCATTGGGGCTCATCATCAGTGCACATCTCGCGAAACGCAGCGCTTCCATCCCGCGACCTTCCAGCCAGTGGTTGATTACTAACCTTCCGGCCTCGAGTGGCTAAAGAGCAGTGGGATTAGCTCACACCTAGACAGAATATAGCACCACTAGCCTGAATAACTGGATTGCAGAGTATATCCTTACTTTAGCTAATACTAACTTGAGCGGTAAGCACATTAATCACACGTTCGGGGTGGTTACCGAGTGTTTTCCCGTTTTTGGAAACCACACCGAAATTCTTCTGTAGAATTCGTGCGTGGTTCTCCGATGTTTGATGCTTCTCCTTATTCGCCTGCAGTTTTACGCAGTATAGTCTCCTTAGAACATCTCTAGGCAGAATCCGACTTATCATCTGATGATACAATATGTTTTTCAATGGTGCTATCTACTCTGCTTAAGCCTCCAAAGTCAACGTTGGAATGAGATGCTCAAGTGTGTTCTGAAGTTCTTCCGTTTTATGTGGCCAGGATTATTGAACGAAGAATACGATCCTTCACATCTTATTGTGTATTGTTATTTCACTGCCTTGCTAGTGCAGAAGACGCAATGAAAGGGTGACTTTAGGAACTTTTAAGTAACTGATTCATCGGGTGTTTCAATAAAATAAGTTCATTAAAGCACTCATTACAGTGTATTTACTCCAGTTATCCACAATTAATTACAAGGCTGTTCCTTTGTAGCACAAATGAAAGTAACTATCTACTAGAATGGATTAGTTTGCGGTATATGAGCACTTGGTTGCGTGTTTCGCCCCCGTGAGGGGGCTAGCCCCCGTCTAATGGGCTAGCTTGACGGTTTCACAAGTGAAGGCCACACAAATGAAAAGGTAACTTAGGATGCAGAATAAAGTGGTACAGTCGTTACCTAGCACACTGCCAAAAGTGCCACTTACATAAGGCTACCAGATACCTGGCAAACATTCAGAATAATGTGCAGCTTTACACTATGAAAGCCCATTTATAGGTCCAAATGATGTCGACATCTGGCTATCTTATGCCCTGTTGAACATCGTTCACTTCAAAGTAAGCTCCTACTTTCAGGGATAAACATTTGCACTGACGATATCATTTCGATTAGTAATGAAGCGTTTGAAATCCAAATGCTCCTGTTCAACGACCACCTGTTTAGAACTGTTGGGCTAATCTCTGTGCACAACAGCAGACCGGCCGAAGTTATGCTGTTGCTATAACCAGGCTTTAAAAGGTTAGGGATTTTCAAGGTCAAGGGATCGTTGCTGAACGAGGAAAACGGCTGCCGTGGGCTAAATGAATCCAGAAAAATGGTTCCACGTAGGAAACTGAACGCACAACCTAAACTACAAGACGACTGTACACCAGTAAATAAAAAGCTTCCATCTAGTCCAGCGACGATGTTCACCACAGATCATAATATGAAGCCCGCACCTACCGAAACAACCCTAGGTTTGGCAGTCGTATGTAGAAGATTACTCTTTTCCGACACAAATCACGCTAGAAAGTAAGCCCCTCAGTCAATTTTTTGAACTTTCTGGACAAGATAAAATTTGAGCACGGCTTAATTGCTTTGACCAGGTCTTTGAGTGAGTTTACAGTAATCGACCTGGAGAAGAGCCGCCGAAAAAATGGTTTTTCAACACAGGTTGGGAGTATGCTATTTTTACAGGGCGCGTAAGTTTGTTCCATCACCAGTGTTTCAGATAAGCGCGAGATAGCGCAGACTAGTGGGAATTATTTTTGCAAAAAATACTCTTCAGTCCGGTCACACGGAACATAATGTTCAGTTTGAATATGCCCTTCGCGCAAAACGTCTGTTTGATGCCTTGAAGGAAACTTGTCCCATTACTAAGTGGGGTGAATAGCCTTTAGTAAAACAAAATATCGCTTCGTTTCCCTCTTGTTTTTATCTGATCTTCCGAATCATTCTTATCAAAATCTTTTAGCCCCAACTTTCTATTTGTGCAAGCTATGTAGGTTAAATTGGTTTTCAGTCGGCCCCCATATCCTTAAAGGAATAAAAATCCCTCTGGCTCTGTACTTGGGGTCATCACATAAATTAGTCATGGCCCGGAAAGCTCGGTCGTTATTATGTTATTCAGTAATTCCTGGTAACCAGTAAAAATGATTTCCTGCGTTTAGTCAGACTCAGAATATTTGTTTAAAGATAAAAGCGCTTGCCGCAATTGATCTACGCATTTCTATTGGAATATTGCTTGTGCAAATTCCAAATGAGAATGATCTCTCTTAGAAAGAAAAATTCCCGCTTGTCCTACTGAAGTGCAATAAAACACGGTTAAAATGGGTTGATTCTGCATGTTTTAAAAAAAAATTTCTGATCGAAATCTCCGTTTAAATGCATTGGTAGTACAAGTATTTGTAATTCCGATGGTAACATCCACGCTTCAGAGGAAAGCGAGATTAGTCGCATTTGAAAAATGTTAACCAATTCTGGTTTATGTCACGGCTTATAAAAGAGGTTATGGAATTATCACCAAAATTATCAATTTCATAAATGTGCTGTTTCAACGACTGTTCCGCGTCACTGTTCCCTTTTCGAATCCAGGTGTACCCTGGGAGAAGAAAACTGGATCAACTTAACTGTACTAGTCCTGCTAATCATTTAGCAAGTTTTCTCATAAACTGGACCACTAGTGTTGCAAACAATCCAAAAGGAATCAATGCCATATGCCTTATTTCCCAAGTCACTTTCCGAAGTTTAGATCTACTGCATATTCAAGGGTACAGTTACTCTTTGGTGAGTCTTGGACACTCTAGGAAGACAGTTAGAATTCAATCTAGAGTAAGCTAATTCTAAAGAAAATTGATACGGAAAGCAAGCTGCTCACTATTCTGCGAAATGGCTAGTCTTGAAAAGCCCCATTGGTTTGCTGCTGTGCTGTGTAATGAAAAGAAGTGGGGGAAACTTGGCATTCGAACTCTGTAAAATCAGTCGTTTTGTGGCAAGTCTTGCTCGCTTTGGGCAGAAAGCAATATCAGTATGCAGAGAAGTCTATATAAGGATAAGATTACGGTAACAATCCAGCGAACTTATAAAAGAGACAGAGAAAAGCAAAAAACCATCGTTATCAAAGTGTTCACAGTCCACGCGTATGTGGATATTTTCTCTTAAATGCAAATCGTAAATCTAAACCTGACATATCAATCTTGAAAATATCTTCAAACTATCAGTAAAAAGAAGCATCTTTGAAAAAAACGTGAAGATTAATTTGATTTCCACCGGGGACTCACATAAGTCTCAGCTGAACCTATCGTTTATGATGTGCTTAAAAAATTTTTCTGCATATCAAACGAGGGATTCTTCTGGAATTCACCTCCCGTAAAAATCGGATTGCTGTGCAAATGGATGTGTTTGTCGAACATCTTGCAACTTAAGTTCAAGTAGAACGTAAGTTTGACGGAAACTCGGGGACTGCGCCTACTTGATGAGCTTCAAGAAGGGCGCAAACGGTTGTGGACTATCGAAGTGTTTTCAGCAAGCTTATGAGCAGTCACGTTCATTAAAAGCAATATGTTTCCTGAAATACCCCATGAGGAATTGAGTAAACTGTCTAAAATGCCATAAGTCACTTAGTTCCAGAAACGACGGTATAGTTGTTAAGTGAGTTATAATAAGGTCACTTCTACTCAACAATTTTTGCTAGAGGATAGTCCTGTTATAGACGTAATAAACTACTCGTAAGGTTAACAACCCATAACCGGTTTTGCCCTCCTTGGGGTTCATCAAGTGGGCGCAATCTCCGAGGTGGAACAAACACAATAAACAGGAGATTCAGCTGAGTTCCAGGTGGGTCTCCCGTCAAAACTACTTTGCTAGGCAGTTGAGTTTATAAGTCGGATAGCTTTGCTACTTCCAACCACCGGTCTGTCAGTAAGGCAAAATCTGAACATTCTGAGTGACTACAAAAATCCAAAAGCCTTTAAAAAACCCAGCATCAATCAGCGCAAAAGATAGTAATAGTTATGTCTGTTAAGTAGTCTTGAAGTTAAAAGCATTTTTCTGTTTTATTTCCGAACTACAACAGCGGTTCTGAAGAAGTGGATCAGAAACGTGGATAAGCATTCATTAGAAATAGCAGGGTGCATGTATATCAGTCATGACAACCATCTTGTGCTTATAATACTCACGGTACAAATAAAATAATTTTGATGGAACAATTTGATATTAGACATTAATTAATGGTTGTACGGCCGGAGGATGGAGTACGATTTCTGCTGGACAAAGGCTGATACAGCGTGAGCACGCTTGATAATATGAAATGGCATCTGAACCTGAAGCCTACCAAAACCAGCAGGCCACACTGAGAGGTACTTAAAATCCAGCAGTAGGTTTCGGTATCCCGTGAAATTTCGTAAGCGTTTCGTGACCATCATAACTACTATCCGCTCTTAAACCATTGGCCTATTTTCAGTGTGAAAAATGCAGCCAGTATTTAAAAGTGAGACAAGCCATTTGAGAGAACCCGGATAGGGAATATTTCGTTTGCCATTCCAGGCAGTTAATGTTAACAGACACCGGGTCTGCTTCCGCTATGATTGCCTTCAACAGTTCCTAGTCACTGGATTACTATGAGAAATAAGCCGAAAGCCGCCATCCTACAATCAAAAGGAAAGTAAATTCGAACATATACGATTTACAGGATAATACGTTTCATACTAGATAATCAGGCAAATGCTCACGTAAGTGGTAAAAAACATTGTTCTATTTTTTTCACGCATCGGAGTTTACAGTTCTCATTTCATCGTCCGGTGTGATTTAGCAAGCATTTGCTCCAAATTTTGTTTCCTCCAACTGGAGGAACAGGACCAGCAGCCATAGGACTAATTTCAGTGCACCTTAAAAAAGATGGCCTGCATGCACATAGTGTGGATAAACTGGATGAGCAATCACTGTGCCGGACTTTTGTTTTCAGTTCTTCGTGTGCCGAACTGGGTCGATTAAATTTAGTCTTAAAGTAAAATAGTGAGCGTCAGAATTCATCGTATTTGCAACCCACCGAATTCGTTTCTTTGTAAACGAATGTGCTTACGGAGATAGCAGCGTGACTGCTGTTTCTGTTGTATTCTTTTGTATACATTCTGGAGGTGACAAATACTCTCAGTTCCAGTTCACCGGGACAGATAAATTTTATACTAATTTTGCTCTGTCTGGGTGTGCCGAAACGTATACATTATTATATGTCATACTTTATGTTTAAGTAAGTCAAATTAAGTCTATCCATTGCCCGAGGATTCCGGACCCTTATTCTCCAGCAGGCACATTTCGCTTTGGAAGTCAGCAGCAGCCTGCAGTTCAACCCAGCTTGACACAGGTTGATTAAGGGTCAAACTGCAGTTATGGGCATCATACACTAATTACACAACTGTAATGGGGATTGATACCATAGAAATTTCTGGACTTAAATAACAACCAATTATGGGAAAACACTAAGGGATGCGCCAAAGCGTGCATGGTTTATTAGCGACCGCATTCTCATTCGAGCGACCTAAGACAAATGACAACCAATCAGAAAGTCTGATTTCATTGCGATATAAAGTTAACGTATAACTCACTAACGACTGTTTGTATGCAAATTTACGGAGAAATGTTATCAAAAAAGCCATGCATGTATATTTTTTGCAAAACTTGATCTCAGAACCGTTACACTCATGTGTTGATGGTATCGAAGTGTTCCGTATCAAAAGCACGATTGAAGATATGTCCAAATTAAGACGACGTCGGCGTGGGTTATTGGCAGTCATGCATGTGCTTTGGAATGCTACATCATCTCAGTCAAACACGGAAGGACCACCCACAAAGGCAGTTTGTTTTCCAGAGGGCTTAACAGTTGTCGTTCTGAAGGTGCACAGGAGTCATCGTAGGCAACCCACAGGTGGTGAATGGTTGAGCGTACCGATCCGGCTTCTCACAATTAATAGGGTGACGTCGATACAGGGAGATAGGGTCCTTAGAAAACACTTTACAGGTCAGGAGGGAATCCCTGGATCGAACGAATACTAACACGTGCATTTATCTGAAAAACGCTCCTCCAGGATTCATAATTTTACTGAGTCTATCCTTAGTTGATTAGTAATGATGGTTTCGTCAACCGAACATCACGGATCTATTTCATGTTTCTGGTGACCTAAGACGCAATATACAGGAAGCTGAATTCAATTGCATTTAGGTATGCACTGTTTAGGTTTTGAATTATTTCTAATATAGACGAACTAATGAACCTGAAGTTGTTCCCGTTATACCGTCAGTAATGTAACCGAAATCTTTTCATCAATGACGGTTGGAATAATTCGAGTTACCCTAAATTAGTTTGAAATTCAGTATATTACGCCTACTGCCTAGAATTTGAATTCAGGTAAAACAGACTGTCGTTGGAAACTCAGGAAGTGCGCCTACCCGGTGAGCCTCAAGATAAGCGGAACCGGTTGTGTGCCGTCGAGGGGTTACCAGTGATCTAATGTCTAGTTTTCTGCTATGGAACTATACCGCACTATCTCGAATATCGTAGCAATCAAAACTTTAGGTGACCTTTACGCACTAAATTCCGTTGAAGAAAACGATACCTAATGGCCCAAATTTAACTTACATGTATGGAAAGCGTACAATCCGCACAAAACCGACGAACAGTTGCAGCATACTTTTATGGCCACCAAGATTTTTGGCCTCGAATTTGCTGCTGACCAATTGAGAATGACCAACCTAAGTGCTGCACTTGACTTGAAATCAAACAGAATAAAATTGATTTTGAAAGGCTTGTCATTGGTTGCAATACCTAGGTTTGTAAAGCTTATTCCATACATTTTGCTCAGCTATTGCCGAACGATCATAGCAGCAAACTAAAACAATCATCGACATGATATCAGTGACAAATGTGAGGTGACAGTCTACAGCTAAAGTCTGAAACTAGTGAGTGTCACATTTCATCTCCAAACTTCAAACACGTTACGATATAATCACTCTTTGAACAGGACTAGCGCAAATGTAGAGTTGAAGTAATCTTATGAGATCCACTGTACTCATCCCTTTGGTAATCAGCAGCCTGGAAAAGGCGTGGGCGTTTAAACTTCTCAAGGGGTGAATTCGGTCACAGCATCGAAGTCAGATTTTATGCCGTAAGATTAGTCCAAAGATGAGTCATCACAAGTCATACAAGGGGTTGACGGTTGGAGTGATTTTAATTCGTCCGAAGCAAAAGCATTGGTGCTTTGTGGGTAGCTTGTCTAAAGTGCTTGTGTTCTGCTCATTTTATCATCAGATAGAAATGCAAATTTTGGATTGTGGCTACAAGGCATCTATTACTCCACGTAGTGCTTTCCTATGTCACATTCGAGTCTAATATAACGCTTTGTGGTTTATTAGTGAAAAATCTTAACAAGGTAGCGCTCTTAAAAGCTTGAGTGTTAAAGCCTATTTTAGATGAATTAAAGTGATGCTGTGTCTACTGGTACAAGGGAACCGACTCCTCCTACCTGGACTGACAACACGGTGCGGTTTATATTGTAGCAGATTAGTGAGTTGACCTGAATAAAAGTGATCTGAATGTAATAATATGGACAAACAGGCTTTATCATCCGTACACTGACATGAACTTCGCAACACGCCCAACTAGCTATCCAATGACACTGTCTTCTAGATTGCGAACGACAATCTTAGAAAACAGTTTCTAACACTTAGTAAACAATTCTCTTACTAAAAATGTGCTTTGGGCTTGGTTGTGTGTCTAAAACACAAAAACAGAAATGCTATGAATAAATAAAGTATAGTGCTACTGTGATGGGCAGGCCTACGCTTCTAATCTCATCATCGTATTCTCAAAGTCTTTTGCGTTACCAATCGTATGTTACCTCAGTGTCACAGCTATGGCTCCATTGTTCGCCCCTGAGCCGCAATACTGTTCTTAACTCAGTGGGCTATCCTTTCCAGAGGGTGGGATCTTACTCCGACCCTCGGGTTAGTGAAAATCAATTACATTGCCATCCTTAAATTTTGTAACTGAACGTTACTTGGAGCGGCGGTGAAGCCAGCACCGTAGTGTTATCCTTCGTTGAAAAACATCTCGAAGCAGGCGTTGGTTTTCTGCCAGTCAGTGAATAGAAAAAACGTGGTACTCTAGGATACAATGGTTTGGAATCACTTTTCAAAAGAAACTGATTCTTCTGCGAAAGCACTGCCATTTCTGCTCCGCAAATTTCACAGAAAGGTCTTGAAAATCATGTTAGTCACGATGTAGACGGCGAAACAGAGAGCGTTGTTGAAACACTGAATCAAATAACATGGTTTCACGACAAGTAATCGTGAGTACTCATCACATAGCGGCTTTGAGTGACGCCATTCAATATACATGGACGAGTAGCAGACTTGTATTTTGAAGAATGGTAAAGGATACAGCTTGCTTAATCACTGTTTCTTCCACTTCATTTAGGCCTGTGTGTGTTAGATTGTTGCAGTATGGTGTTTGTCTGTACTGTAGTAACACCATACACATTTCGAATTCTTTCAAGTCCACCAACTTAACCCGCTGTCTACCCAGCACTTCTTTATAAAATTAAATCTTTGGACCTGATCGTGCAAAATTTCCTAATGAGAATAATCATACGGGGAATTTCATCCTCAGACGGTCTCGTCGAAGAGACGTGGTTGTTTGGCTCGTAGTCTCAGTCTGTCGGCTCACGCGTCCACCAACTGGTATTATGCAGCCATCATATTTGGTCCGGGTTGATTTAAACATGTACTAACCAAGCTGATAAATATGAAAACTCATAAAAACCAAGTGGTTTAACTTGAGCACCGGTTACCTGTATTCCCCAAAATCTCCTATTCAGGTCCCACAAAACAAACACTTGCCTCTAGTAGCACATACTTTTGGCAGTATAATTCGCAGTGCAAAGGACCCAAAGCGATACGACTCGTGGATCTTGAAGGACCTGTATTGCATGGTGAACAGACAGTAACAGACCAGCCGGACAGTACTGCTGGCTTTCTTGATGGTCTTGCTCTGTTCGATTCAGGGGACCAGCCAGTGATCTCAGTGCAAACTACTTCAACAGCATCGTTACCGGAATATCCATTTGTAGTATTCGAGGATCCTGTCCAACGTCGGTACGACTTAGTCCATTGTTCAAAACTACGGCGGGGAGACGGAAACGATGTAACCCCAAATTTGCCACGACTGCGAGCAATGGGAGAAGAGCTGGAAACTCTCAATCAACAACTGATTGAACACGGTGAGATAATCGTTGCCGGAACAGCTGGTGGCCCAACCTCACTTACATCCATGTTCCTGGCTCAACCCGAACCGTTCACCAAGCTTTCTTCTGGATTATCTCCGCTTCCGCTGGATTGCAAAATGATTGAACAGGCAAAACGCGAAAAGAACAAATTGGCAAGCAAGTATGTCGTTCGGCAAATCTACTTGCTCACTACTGTGTCCGTTACTTAAGGTTCCGGACAATATATCAAGGAACCATATGTGTTTATATAACCAGACTGTTCTTAAAGAAACTCTGAGTGATACACCAATAATAGGCTCTCAGAGTTTGTGCCTAAAGCTTTCTCCGGAAAGTCTCGTTTGTTCAAGCTATTTTTCGTCACCGAATGTATCACAATCCGCTTCATAATTTCACCGATATTGAGCCGGTTCTTAAAAATGATACTTCATTTTGGTGCTAATGAAGTAACGTAGATACTAACAATCAAATTCTTATATTTCAGTCACGCAGGCGGAAAGTGTGACCATTTATCATTTTTCCGTAGTGCATATCTGAGAATAAGAGAATTCATCCTTAGTCGTTACTTCGTACGAGAACCACAAATGAGACAACAAGTGAATATGCACCCTCTTGTAATTAATTTGAGGTTGTAACTCCAATCTTCAACAAGGTTCGACAGTTTCTAATTTTTAGCTAACTGTGCCGCCATTTTTGCAAGAAAAGTCTCCATTTACAAAAAATCGTACACTAAAACAGTGGATCCCCTCATATTAGATTAAAATGAACGGATCTCTTATCAGCACTACTTTTCATGCACTGATCTACTGAAATGATCAAATAAGGTACAAACTTCTTAAAACCTGACTGTTTAGACCAATGAAAGTATAATCCTATTTCAAATAACATTGACACCTTTTTTGCCCGGACATTTGTGTAGAGAAAGGAATAACTTACAGTTTAGGCTTCAGCTGAAATA
>SJOL01006370.1:2111967-2171958 GCA_004794785.1 Opisthorchis felineus | reverse complement strand
ACTGTGGTTCCTATCTCGTCCGCTACGATTGAAAATAAGAGTTGTTGACGTAAGAGCAACTCAATAACCTAAACGTGGTTAGTATCAGTGGTTCACAGTGTTTTTGCCTCGTAATGAGCTTGGTTTTGAATACCTATTGGGCCTTCCTTTATTTTTCGTCATTTCAACCGTTTTGAGACGGAATATGTCTGGTAGATACGTGCATCCAAGCGCGGACTGCTGAAGGCTTCAGACGAATTGAAATCAGCAATGAAAACATCTAGATGCTTTCTAACCTTTAGGTGCAGTCACTTAAATATATTCACTTTAAAGAATGAATCAAATAAAATAGCAAGCGAATCATTATTTCAGAGCGTTTAATTTGCATGGGTTGGAATTCTGTCGCGACTTGCTAAATATTTGAACGCTTTATCGTGAGACGCTCAATGGGTACATAGCAACAGTGTGGTCCGCTGATCCTAAGGAACTCTTATTTGAGGTATTGAGTGCTTTTTATGTTTTGTTTCCAAAATCCCTGTTTGGCAAGAATAAAGACTAAGCTGCAGCTAAAGTACTCAATGAACTTTGTTGTATTTATGTTGTAGCATTCCACGCAGTTTCTCAATGAACGCCAATAAGTATAACATCATGTCTTATGGCGTTATGTTCTTATCTGTTTGAGTGTCAAGAGGTTGTAATACATTTGTAACTATTTGGCAGATTCATCCATATTGGAGAAACAGTTGTAGCCTAAATAGGACAATATTTAGAGTATGCAATTGTTTGTACCTATCACAGCAGCTGAGTGCACCTCTTACAAACCAGCTGAATTTCATACATGAGTGTTAATTGAAAAGAATAAAATTCAGTTCCGCTTAACCGCGATAGTGAAGCATTTCTCCTGAATGACCTACCGTTCGCGTATTCCTTCTTTGACTACCTGTCGTACAGTGCCCAGATCACTTTGAGTGAATTCATAGGCATGGCAGATTTTGAATATGGAAACACGGCCACATATTTTCCTGCGGATAGGTAGTCATTTAGAACAAGTTACCCTCAAATTCAAGGTAAATATTGAGTTGGTTTTTCTCGTACTCAGGCTGCATTTGTGGTCAAATATTCGTAATTCAGTTATGTGCAACTTTCCTTTTTGCGTCAGCTCTATTTAACCGTTCCATGAAGTTAAGCGCCAAAAACAGTTAGCTTTGATACTGCTTCACGGTAACCCATGCCGTTTTTTTATTAAGACTGGAGCCGCCAAATAATGAAAACACCAACTGATCTCACTGGCCTATTCATTTATCCATCCGCTGACAATATCTGAGTTGTCTGCCATTGCGGCGACTTATTTAGACAATGATAGTCAAAGAATCAACCAATGCCACAGACGTCACCATAAATTAACCTAATCTGCTTAGTTGTTTGATGTTTTTGACCGTCATGAATTGGATTGAAACGGTAAAAACTTTGGGGGCATGACGTTTTATTATTATTCAGCTGATAGAGAGCTTATACGAACATGGTCGGTCTCTCTCAAGACTGCACGTAATTTCCAGAAGTATCGTAGTTAACTTGCAGACTATTTTGTTAGAGTGGATTGACGCCTGTGGGACATTCCTTAATTGTAATGGTAGCCATATTTAAGACAAAAAGCACCTCAATGAGACCAGTTTCAGAAAAAAGCGAACATACCCTCTAAGTGAGTTGGATTTATCAGTTCCAAACTTGCATTGTTCACTGCTTTAAGGCGGAGCCACAAGGCGATTCACAGAATCACATCAAAATCCAGTGGTTGCCCAAGTGGACAAGGGAATTGTGTAACAGTGACAAGATGCATTTCGCAAGCTGAACTTGTTCTTCCCAAACCTAGAAAATGAATAAGAAAATAGTACACAGGAGATGAAATCTTTATTCCTTGTGGGTGCAAACGATTTGTTGTAAACGTGTTCTGCTGGATGCGAGTTTACTAGGGACATCAAATGAAACGTTTTTAGATCAAGTGGTTGAGGATGCCTGTAGAATCCATGAGCGGAACACTTGTTTTGATTGACCTTGTTTGCTTTTACTGAAACCAGTAATAACAATAGTAACCATAATAAAAGTCAGTAGGTGCAACAACAGAACACGTGACTTTTTTTCTACGTCTGCTCACAGATTTTAAAACATTTCAGGGGATAGCACACAACTCAGCTTCGATGATTTTTGGTTACGAGGCTTATTCCCTGTTGGCTTGTACTCTTTATTTAGACAGAATTTTTGGTACTCTGTCCCTGTCACCCAATAAAATCTTGCCGATGGAAGGAATTGCTCTATTTATAAATAAATCTTCAACACTGATCTTAGTAGTAACAAAGATTTGGCCGGATATTTAGGTACCCCGCCAAACAAGACCTTTTTTCTTTACTGAATATCATCGGTTGGGGTTTAGGGATGGATTATGTGACCTCATCTGTGAATTCGTATGACTTCATCTGTTTTATGTGGTTTTACACAGTATCACGCTTTTAGTGAAAGCCAGAAACATGGCTTTGCTCAGTATTAGGTTATTAGCACATCCCGTGCGGGTATCCAGGTCACCACAACGATTCAACAGTGGCTAGATCGTCCGAAATATAGCACCTGGCTAGCCCCAAATTTATGCATATGGACTAATCTATGAGAATATGGCAAGTGATGCACTGCCTCCCCATATAAACCAAGTTTATACGTCCGTGGAAGTTAGTCGACCTGAAACTTGCTGATAAAAAGAAAAGGAGTCTGTTCGTTGAAGCCACTAACAACAAGGTTAGGGATGAAAGTCCAGCTTACAATGGTTGTTCATTTCTAAAAAAACTGCAGCTTAAGGATCGAATCAGTTAAATGAAACGATCGTTTTGTTTATTGCGATTTCGATTACTTCTCTAAAGCCACTACGTCTGTAAAGCCACAACTAAGGGTGTATTATTGAGGGCGCTTTAATAATCCTGAGGAGTGTTCTTCGATTTAACTGTCGAAACGGTCATACACATATCGTTTATTCAGTTCTCAGGATACGGTTTCGGAAAAAGCATAAAATATGTGCACTGGAACGGTGCAACCCAACTCCGCTCAGTCCGTTGCAATTTCTATTCGCGATTATTAACCATACACAGTGCATTCAAAATCGATACTCATTTCAGATCAATTCAGATAAGCTGTTTGGAAAAGTTTCCAGCGGTATCCTCGGAGAAATTTGATCGATGTATGTTTCGCTCTTACAACTTGCCAATCAATCGCCAAGGCGTCTGATGTGCATATCCTTCCTCAGGTTGTGTCAGATTATTGACTAGTGACGTCGAATCGCTTAGCTCGACAGCTCTTCCTACACGGATGAGGTGTTTCTCAGCTGAAACTGAAAGGTATCCGGTTACTTCAAGCCGATCTTTTTGACGTTGAGTCCAAAACCTGATTGATATACTTTTTAGCAAACAATGCAGATTCGGTTGTGGGGCTAGTCCGATTCTCTTGGAAGTCGGAGTTGCTTCGGTTCTAAATCATTTACTGCACTTAGTGAAGTAAGTCAGTGAGTAAGGTAGCGAGTATAGATTTAGTTATATCCATCGGATTTTGATGAAGAACACCGAACCAACAGTTATTTTTAAGTGGAAATGACCTAACATAGCCATTGAAACAACCAAATAATCACAGTTAGCACTTGAATAGAAGTATTTCTGCTAACGTTTCATAATTTTAGGTCAAATATACAGCAAAAATTCCTCTCAGGCTACATCCTGTAGCAGTTACAATTTTAAACAAAGATTCACCCAAGAATGCCGTCCCATCAGACATTTGTTCACTTGTTTATGTTACCGTGACTGACTTTACCTTGAAATTTAGGTGGTGTTCTTGTGTGGATGAACACGTTTCTCCATTCGGCTTCTTTATTTTATGGTATGCATTGGCCCCAGTCAGATCATCAGCACCACCCTGGGGACTAATGTAGGATTATCGCATTTTGCATCATCTTTCGTCACACTTTGGGCCTATTGAATAAGTTTAGACATGCATCAAAAATTCGAATTAGCTTAAGTTTTTCCCGTAAACCACCAATATTTGACAGCCTCACCTAATAAATATTGCTCGTCCAGTATGCAGGATATGCATCACTGCACACGTGTTCGCATATTCTTATTGGTGGAAGTTTCACAGTGCCTTACTTGATCTAGACAGATTAACAAGGAGTTGTCGCTAGAGATAAGCATCTGAAGCTTCGTAAAACATTCAGCACATTTACTGCTTGTGTTTACCAGTTCCATCAATAACTCCATGTGACCTCCATGCCACCTCCATGTGACTGGGTCACTCGTGAGCCGTTCTGTCGCTTCAAGTATGACAAGTGAAACGGAAAATGCAATTGAGACGCTGTGGTTTTAAAATTCTGAGCAATTAAAATGCAGGCAGGCTGTTGGTCGGTAAGCTGCACTACAAAAACAAGGTCTTCCGGGATATTACTTCATTTATGTGCTATCAGTGTGCGGAAAAATGTTTACAGTCCTAATTTCCAAAGCTTCTCTACCAAAACAGCCTTGCATATATTTCCTCTCTTATTACTTCGGACTCACGGAGTTGCTCACCAAAGCTTTCGGTAGAATAGCGATATAAATCGGGTTTGGTTAAAATACAGCTATCTTTAAAATTGCAACCCTCAATAATCGCAACATCTAAAATGTGCATTCTTACTATGAAACAATGATCCGCAGAGCTTAAACTCCACCTTTTCCAATTTGAACCAGTCAGGAGGTGAATGAAAACTCATTCACCAAAGGTGCTTTTAACCGTTACATTAAATGAACTACAGGTGTTCGAAATGATGAATGGTGTTATTCGTACAAAGATGAGCTCTTTAATCCCGTTCAGATAAGGTCTAAATGATAGTTACGGCAAAAAACAGAGTGCTTTACAGAGATCCTTGGTGTTAGCTCATTGAGGACTCATCTTTTAGATCCGGCTGCGCACTATGAGTAGCAGCCTAGCAGTCCTTTTAATGTGACATTGAAATGCCATTAAATTAGTCCTTTTTGAGAGAGAAATCCACTGCTTTAAAGTGGCTTTTGTTTTTTCTAAGGATTTCACGTTGCAGCCAATGCACATCATAATTGTCACGATGTCTGAGGCGCTAAGCTGCTGCTTGCGTTTAGGTTTTTTTTTTGCAAAACCAAACCTACTGGAGCGCAGGTGTTCCTGGTAAGTTAGCCCATTCAACAATAATCTTCTGCTTTATATCATTAACGACATAAGTGAAAGCAACTATCGCATGAGACAAGGTGAGTCAGCTTCAAGAAATTCACAAACAGCTTGATTCACCATGCTCAGATTGGTCCGTTTCATGGGTAACACATTTATTAATTTCCAGAGACAGGGCATACTACAAACAAACGTTTTTGCCATATTCGTATGCTTGAAACCAATCAGAAGCTGAAAGTATTGGGCTACTAATTCCCAATGTCTCTTGCTAGCAACTTCATGGTTGGTGACGGAGGATTAATGAATTCAGCTGATTTATTCACAGTATTTTCTGCGGAAGAATAATCAGTAGAGGCCTTTCAATGGGTGTTCCGGTTAGCATGTCACTTACAGCGTGAAACTTCGCCTGAACACGAGTCCGAGAATGATTTCGGTAGCTAGCAGCGCAACACGTCAGGAGGGTTATTACATGGAATGAATTCTGGTGGCGGTCAGCGGTTGTAGTTGCAAAATTGGATTTGATGGCATAACGGGCAAGTTCACTTCCGTAAACGGGATTTAAGGATTTACACCATAATAAGGTAGACTCGGCCCAATTTTCAAAACCTGGTCACACTTTTCAGTGACCATTACTTTATTGTTCATACATAATGTGCGGAAAAACGAAGGTTGGTTAAAAGTGCGATGTATTGTAGGTGCTTTTCTTTGCCAGTAACTGCTGTGTTTAGCTTTCTACTGGACGCAGTGTAGAAAAACATGGATGTTATTTACTTTTCCGAATAGCCACTTTATTATTTACATTAAACAGAAGGCGCAGACAAACTCAGTTGCCTGTCTGAAGGAATCTGCGAAACCAGAAACCTGTCCATTGATAACCTCCTTCAGGAGTCCAGCAGCTGCCTCTTCTAGCACTGTTTACGTCAGTAGGACGTCTGTGTTCATCTCAGGTACCCTCGGGAATCAACATGCGTAAGGCAGCTGACCGAACGGATAAACAGTCCCGTAACAGGGTGGTCACTGACGAGTAGTCATCGCCAACCATCAAACAGAATCACTCTTTTTCAATTCCGCCACGCAGATACATTTTGAAGTTTGATGAAGTGGTTCAGAATTTTTGACCTATTTTAGCCATCAAAGACAGGTTACTTGAGCACACTTATCTAAATAAAGCCCGGTGGAGACATTTTGCTGCACCACCTGTGAAGGAGAACAGGATAAACAAAACACGATGCTTCTTGGAAGGACCTGCAAGATTGACCAGAAAGCTGAGAAGAAACAACTTTAGTGCCGGCATAAACTTCTGCTAGTCAAACGGAGTACATCGTTCGATCCGCTTCTGAAAGGCGTAAAGCAGATGTGCACCATAAAACATAACACTGATCTCACTTATAAAGTTGAACTTATGTCTACCAAGTAATTTTTTGGATGTTTCACTGTACTTGGTCGATAAGGCAGCCAACAGAATCAGTCGGTTGAATAGAGTTCTAATTTTTGTGACCATTTATCCATCATATATTCGGCTGCAACATTCTTCACAGCAACATACAGAGGCCGCTAAATAGGTGTTTTTTGAATTGTTCTCAGGTTTGGTGGGTCACTTTTGCTGATTGAAAAAATGAAAACCACCAATTCAAGAAATCTTGACTATGCGCTTTTCAGATTTTTAGCACAGTATCTTCAAAAAGTCTGTCTTTATTTTACTGGGACTCATACGAAGCAATTAGTTGGGGACTTCGAAACACTGTTTTGAGTTTTGATAGATTATATGATGCTTTACGTAAATAAAATAAAGCAACCACTAATTACTTTGTGGATGGATAGAAGGAAATAATAGGTGGGTAGATAAAACTCCGTTCTGTAAGCACTTAGCTGCTCCTAAAGCGTCACGGTTTCTGCTGTAAGTTAGGGGATATCTTGGTTTGCTGCTGTCCAACAGCCCTTCATTATTCTCGGAAGCACATCCAGCAGAAAACTAACATATCCGCATAAAATAGTGCGTCCGTGGAATTGATCTTCCGGATTTGAAACAACATAGAGTGCTTGCAAAGAACAGTAAGAAATGATGGACAGTAATTTACCGTTTTCGATCAACTTACGGCTCGTCACTTAAGCTGAGTCGATGAAACGGTTTCTTCGCAGTGCTTATAAGGAAAGGAGCTTTATGTTAAACCTCAATCGGAATGAATATTAAGGTGGCTCTTGTGCCGCACATTCAACTACAGAACAACGTAAGCCGCAGATATGTCCAATGCTGAACAAAATTTTCGGCAACACCAAATTAGTGTGTAAGTGAGCGGCTTATTCATTGTACAAGGTACTTTATTCCTAAAGAGTCCACTAGAAATAGTTCCTTGAGTTATAAGGGTCTTCCATGACTTAGGAAGCAAGCAGTAACTGAAATTGAAGAGACTTTTTCACCTGCGAGTATAAGGAAAAAGCACCGTATTCTTCATGGATGGGATAATTTACTCATACCGATGCAAAAACCTTCGACGGCAAACGAACGCTTTCGTTTATCTTGGGGATCATCGGGTAAACGCAGTTCACGCGTTCCCATCAACACTATGATCTACGTGAATAAAAATTGTACGCAATAGACTAAATTCCTGCAAACTAATCTGATGCTAATGGAAGACTCATCAGAATCGTAGATGAATTTCTCTATAATAGCTTTCTTCGTAGGCTGTCGAAGTTTTCGGCAACCTGATAGGCAGTGTGCACCTTCAAGAAATGTACTGCGGTATCGCCAGCATTGCATCAACCGAAGCATTGGACGGCTTTTCTACAACACATTTAGTTGGAGAATATCATAATCGAGTGATTCAGCTAGAGATCAGTTTCGTTTTCTGCTAATTCTAACACAATTTGCAAATGAGCGTTTGTCTCCAAAACAGCACCGTAATTAAGGCCTCTGTCGTTGTAGGAATACTACGCCCTGAAAGGTCGGATTTTGTCAACAGAGAACACTCATGGACTCTCTCAGAAAATATTCTTTGAACAGTTACACATCTTCGACTATCCTAAAGTGCTTAGTTGTTAATTTACGAAGGAGCTACTCGCCTACTTCTTCTCAAAACTCTTGTTTGATCTTTCTTTTATAGCTGTGCTCGCCTTCGCGGTAATCCGTTAGCTCACAAGAATTATCTGTTTCCTTTATTTTGTCAACATTCTCACTGTTAAGACATGGATTGAAGTACTTGGTACGTTAAGTGGGAATGGGGCACAATTTCACTTTATGCTACTCCTAACATGTTCGACACAAAGTGATCTTAAATGATCTGTCCTCACTGGATTAGACCTAGGCTGGACTGTTTGGACTATTTTGTACCGCAGTCTTCATCGTCACCAACATCGACGTCATTGGTATACACAAGCTCATGCTAATACTAATATCACTGCCACGGTTGCCAATAACAACAACGTGGAGTAGTAATCATCACTAACATCATCACCATCTCGCTTTCATCAATATCTACGTGTAAATTCTGCATCACTAAGACCTGTTTCGTTTCATTGTATTGGAATTGAGAATGAATGTGATGATAGTTTACTTTCTAGGACACCGGCAAAGTGAAACTCAGTTTTAATTCCTCCAAAAGTTTTTGAACACATTTTTTATCTTTCCGATATGTTTACAGGATTTGTCGGCTGAAAAAGAAGGCTTTTCATGAAGCCAACAAGATAAAGTACACCGGTCTAGAGAAGGAATACTGTAAGTCCAGTTCGCATGCTTTTCGTGCTCATTTCGCCAGGCTTCAGGTAAACTACTGCTAACTGTGAACATGAACACTTTCGTTTGGTGATATATCACTGTAAGCATCGGTATCCTACCATCTGGTATTACAATTTTTGTGGTTGAGCCATTCGGACAGCAAAGTTCTCTGCGGATCTATCTTGGAAGACTACAGGCCACTTCAATTTTCTTTTGAAATTTGCAAGTTTGTGGGGAAGAGCGCTGGGTTAACATAATATTGATCTTTTTTACTCTTACTTTGTCTATATGCACTGCGAGTTAGTCGATGTAGTTATCTGGCCGTAGAACTCCGTCCCTTAGTGATTCTGAGGCTTTCAAAGTGAATAAATACAATGACCGTTGAAAGAAACTCTAAATAAAGAACCGGCTGAGGAGAACCCAGAATTCTTTCCTGAGCGATGTGATTTTTATTAAAATGTTTCCTAGTCTTAACCTGAACCGCCACGTTCTTATCTTCAGAATATGCAACGTTTTCGTCCCGCCAAACATACACTACATAATAAGACCCTATCAGGAGGCTCCCTTTTCCAAACAAACCACTTTTATTCATTTCATTTGGATAGTCTTTACGAACAACATAAGTCATTTGCTATTCGAAGTTCAGCTGGCATTTTTCATTGAGTAGGCTTTTTGATATAATACGAACAAATGCAGAGAATAAGAATTCCGGAGTGTTTTATTTAATTTGGTCTAGCATACTGAAATAGCGAACGGTCTTTCTGGTTTGCTGTTTCAATAACTTCCATTAACTCAGACGCGGGCATGAATAAAAACGTCTGCACAACGCATCAATCTGGGATGCACAACTAGAGAACTTCACTTTACAGCATACCAGATTTTCAAGAACTTGTAATCTCGGATTAGACGACCAGGGATCTGCCCCTCATTGCTTTCGCTGCTTGAGTTTTACTTCTTTTACTTCTCTTCACAAAACGTTCAATTTCCTCATTGTTATCATTTTACGCAAGCAATAGAGTATGGCAAATGCATTCCTTTTAGTGCAAACTGATTTCGAAGAATATCCCAGCCACACGCTTAGTTTTGATAACCTCGCGGAGTAAGATAATCAATCTAGTAAGCTTCAAGTAGCCACAAACAGTAGACAACGATGAAAAAGCACAGGCAATGGTAAGGGTTTACGGTAGTCCCAAGTGAATTTATTTCTTCCTTGGTACAGTTATCCTTCATAATGTGGCTAATTTCCCGCCGGCCCCTCGAATTTTACTCTTAGATCCGTGCAAACTGCCTAAACAGGACCGAAATCTTTTCGGAATTTTTAGTACCAAGGCTACTCAAAAGGGCTTACTTTGTTTTATAAATAACAAAACACAAACATCGCTTGGCCTAGTAATTGATTTTTTCTTAGCTTTGTCGGGCTTGTATGTTCTCAAGCTGAGCCCAACTTTACTGGCTACCTCCGGTGCTCAACCTCGGTACCAAATAATGGGCCTGACAGTTGAACTTCCCGTAAAAAAAGAGTGGTCCCATATCTTGTGTGTAGTGTAGCAAATCATACGATACACCCTGAACCCTGGCTGAACTGTTCATTTGCATCGTGCAACTCTAAGAACAGATCAAATTGGAAATGAGCCGATATGCTTGCCAGCGTCTCGGATGTGTGGCAGCAGATGAGTAGGTCATAAGAAATAAGGCATCATAGTCACCAAAACGCTAAATGCAGGTTGTTCAGCTACGTCAATCGGCACTACTGAACTAATGTATAGATAACCAGTGAAAAAGGTACAGTATCGTATAGAAATAGTGAAAGCGTAAAAACCGTTCGTCTGTCGTTTACTGAGGCCAGATGCCTAAACTTTGTGTGGCTCAGAATGCACAATGCTGTTGTGCACAGCCTATGAGTTAGGTATCACAACATGACCATCAGCGGTGATTGGCCGCACAAACCTCAAATCAACATGATTTGGCTCCCTGATGTCATGATCCGCGTTCTCTTCGAAAGACTTGAAGAACACTAACTTTGGTGAAGCTTATAGCACAAATTTTATGTTTCCAAATGACTGACAGCAATGTTATCATTTGATAGTTTTATCTCATCCTATATCAGGTTGCCTTTAACGCTCACTACAAAGTCAGTTACCTTTAAAAAGTTAGCGCCCAGCATCTTGCAAAGGAAGAAGCTGTGCTCTGGTTATTCATCTATGTTGTTGCTTATGAGGACAGCTTGGCACAGATTGTGTGCTGCTGGTCACCGATGTCGCCCTTAGCCGAATTAATAAAACGGAGATATGTATTGAGGTGTCCCGATTTTAACCCTTTTCTACAAGTGGCAAAATAGTTACTACTGTCTTTGGTCTCCTTATGTAAATTCTCCGGGAATTTGCTTTTATCTAATTATGCCTATATGCACAGTATAATACGTCAGATTTCAATCCATCCAAACAATGTCTCCCCCTAGCTCGTTGTCTCCAAAGTCGATGTGGCATACTTTTTTCATGGTTGTGTGAACGGACTAGATTGGAGACACGATTTCCAACCGGTTTGCAGAGCAGCAGCGCTGGTGCCTGTCAGTTTGCACTACAAACAAATGAGAGGCGTGCACCAGGCACAATGGTGCAAATTGGATCGACCGTTAAACAAGCTCATGTTCAATATTGACGTTTTGCTTACCGAACGGAAATGAAATGCTGCCTCCCCAAACGTGGTTATGATAGACTGACTCAAAAACTGCTGAATGCACTTTACTGCCGTCCTAAGAAAACATAAGATTTGAGTCACCGAGGCATTTTTCATTATTTAAGGGAATATAACAGTCGTTCACTAAAATAACACTAACGAGCAGCTACGCTGTTTGACAGACTGGCTAGTTGGATAGCCCATTAATGCTCAACTACAGTTATGCTATTTCAAGGAGCTTGAAAATGAATAATCCAAAAAGACTGGGTCGCACATAAACAGTTCCTCTAAGCTACCCCAATGACTCTCTGATGAACTATTTGTAGGTCTCCGCCATTTCGTGCCTTAAATCGCTTGCTGAATGATGTGTGAAGTTTCCCACAATAAAGTGACTCGAAGTGATATTATGTCATATTTGGAAAGACGTGAACAGTTCTTACGGAATATAGATTGCCCCCAGAAACATTGGCTCCTAAGAAGAGAGCGACTCGGTCATACAGAGTGAAACGTGTTTTTTACTGTGCCATAGCATAGTGAAAACTAAAACTTTTGACCGCATCAGATGAGGAGACCTTGGATAAGCGATTATTATTAAAAGTAATGATTTAGTTTCAAAACTGGTGAAACAGTGAAATGAGGAACTTCACATTAATTGGAACTGCTAATAACAAGAACTTCCCGGCTCAGGGATTCTTAAGTTACAAAGTTCGCGTCATTGAACAGCACAGCGAGTTTGAGCCCTTGTAGTTGGTCAGAATAAGCCATTAAATAGATTTCTTCGGCATCGACCCCTGCGAAAGAGGAAGTACACAAAGCTCACAGTTAGACTTGGGAACTGGTACAAAAGTTTAGTTTCCTATTGATTCTGTCTGCAACAACTCCTGCGCTAATATAGCCGTCAGTTTGCCAAATTTCGTTTCCATGCTGTAATCCGAAAACTATCCCCATAGTGGACTAACCATTTCTGGACACACCTGCCATTTTCGGCTGACTAGAAAGTATAGAACAACGTTTTTACAGCAAAATATCGGGTGTTTTTTTCTAAAACATGACTAAAACGCCAACGTTAGAGGCAAAGGTCTCGTTGGCTGGCCTCTGTTTTTGGATTGGCCCCTCACGCCGAACGATGTTGATGGACCGCCGCGCACAAACGGTCTGCGCTTCGTTTCCGCATATGTAACCAACTGAACTCCATATACCAGGTGTAAGCTCTAGGTGAGCAGGCGGAGGCAGTTCTAGAGCTATCAGCATGCCTAACCGATGACTTACTTGTCAATTCAGGTGAGTACAACAGAACAGTTGTTGAATGTGCACAAAGGATCATCTGGTGATCTGTATCGTTCATGAAGGGGCTCTCCAGGTACACATGGTTAACTAGTGCTATTCGTCATTCAGCCCCGTCCGTACGACAGATCCAGAAAGTCACCTCTACTTTGAGAATGCAGAATAACCAGGGCATTAAGTTGAGAATTCGCGGACATAGATGGGAAAAGGTTAGAATCTGAACCCAGCGGTATAGAATGAATGTGGGTCTTAATTTGATAGACAGGCCCTCTACACCAAAACTTCTACCAAGCCGATAGCCGAACAGCATGCCGGCATCCCTGAGTACGAAATCCATGTTCAAAATTGAAGGGCGCGGGTGCAAGGATGTCCCCTGCTTTTATCCCAGTGAGGATTTCAAAACCACCTAAATTTGATTCATTCTTTTGCACCTTTGATCGCATTCCTTCACGCAGATTCCGGATAAGGTTGGCGAATTTTAGCGGATTGTTGTATTCGGAAAGAAGTGTCTACGGTAGTTCGCGGTTGATGGAATAAGGGTCTCGCTAAGGCTAGGAAGAGAACACGGGGTGGCTAATGATGTTAACGAAATTCTTCTCGATGTTGTAGTGTCGCAACTGCGAAATCCACCATACTGCAACCAGCAAGAAAACCAAAACCTACCGCTGGAATATCTGTTCCGATCGTTTCATCTGTCAAGCGGTTGAATAGCAATCGTTTTAGGAGCTAGTTGTCACACGGTCTTCCCTTCATTCTATAAAGCATATGGATCTGGATTGATTGCCAATTTATATTGGTCAGTTGGAAAAGTATGTTCTTCATAGTCGGGCAACTACACATAAACAGTTTTACTTCAAGTATATCCTTCCAGCTAACGCTCTTCCGCAACTGCACTTCCGCCAGCCGTAGCTATTAAGTGGTAGCAAGAAGGTTCGGGGACAGTTTCATCTCTCGCTGAGGCCGTCTGTCCACTGGGTTTCGATCGACGCTCGTCGGTTGCTTCAATAGTTAGTTAAAGTATTTGTGCCATAAATCCAAAATGTGTGCAATTGACGTCTACTTCAGTCCAAGGGCAACATCCTGAAGGGTTTGGGTCGGCTTTATTTCCAGATCATAGACGGCTTTCACAGAGTAAGTTGCTGCACTGGGCAGCAAATTATTTGATCTGCTTCTTATGTTTCATGTACCACTCGTCACTGATGTGGTTGAGCTACTGAGTCAGGTCATCTGAAGTATCCTTTGGCTTTTGGTTTTTGACCTTTCTCTGCTACTGGGTAAGATAAGCAGCAAGCTTTTTGATAGTATAAAAGCAGCCTGGACCACAGTAAAGCGCTGACCTAGTAAGCCAGACGTTCCTCCCATGGCTTCTGCCTCTTCTCCTGCATTATGTGCATATGATGTGTACATAACCCGACACCACCGGCTTATGGTACTTTGAGTTTACATCGCGGCCTACTTTCTTTGATTATCTGGCTTTCGGAGCCCAATCTGGCTTCTAAGTTGCAAGAACTAGGGAAGCAGCCTTTAAGTGCTACGAATTTTTTTTACCGAATTCGGACGCCATAAGGTGTCAGAATCAGGGATGTGGCCATCATAATGCGCCCGTTTCTGGCGAAAAGGAGAGAAGAAAAATGCCTAGTTTATTCGAGGAGTGGTTTGTTGGTTCTGATGCCGTCATGCTGGGCTAGAACAAAGATGCTATTTTTTACTACTGAACGACACACATAATAAACAGCAGTTTCGCAGCCTTGCTTTGTGGCGGCCGATGAATACGGAAGCCCCGTTTCAACCGCTCGAAGTTGGCATGGTGACAGTTTTTACTGGGTCTTACAGAAAGTGATTCCTCAGGTCTATTTGAATGGAAAACCATTGAAAAGCTTTAGAGAAGACTTGGAGAATCTGCAACCGTCGTCAGCTATTGTCGTCAAGCAGGTTTACACCGGTCAGATTACTATTGTACTGGAAAGGACACCTAACTGCCCATTAAATAATTAAGATGGATGATCCTAACGGTATTTATCGATGCTTAGTCAGCATGGACAAAATTGGAATTGGCGACCTCAAGACATCTCGTAAATTCGTTACCAATAACATGGCGACTGGTTATTTATAGTAGGTACTGGGTGAGGAGATCGTGATCAGCAAGGTTTCCTTGGATAAGCCAACGTCTGGATGATTTTTTTCTAACGTTACGGCTACAGCATGTCAGAAGATGTAAATATGATTAGTAGGCTGCTGAGAGCAGTGTAATTAGTTTCTGCAGCTGAGGAAACGCGCACACTTTCGACAGAATTCTGTAAAGAAACATGGTTAGTTCGAAGTCCCTATTTATCGAAGGACAAATCTATTATTTCTCTTTTTATGGAAGAATATATTCCTTCCGTTTTGGGTGCTGAAAGTCCAGTCACCAAATTCGGAAACGTTTTTTAGCAGCCCGAGATCGCTATCGGCCCTTTCTGTAAAAACATCGACGATACCAATAAGTTGGAAGAGCACTGTACTTTGGTTTTTAGAAACCCGTTTATTCCCTATTTATTTTCACTGTTTCATGTAAAGTTTCCAGGTCATTATACACGTATGCTATATATGAATGATTTTATGTTCGCTGAGCTGGGTAATTTGGTGACGAACGTTTCGTTAACAGCAGAGTTTTATTCATGAGTTCGTGGTGGATTAGCAAAACATCGAGAGGTCCGCTACGGAAGTGCCAAGCTTAGATTGCTTACAACAAGTGCCGTGAAGGACAGGACAGTCTTATCGTTTTATAGTACCACCGTCCATGGTTTCAAACGCTCGTGTGAGAAACTGTGACATTTCGAGTGACTGTGTGTTCCAGTCCACAGTGGTTCTAGGGTGATAAAGCTATCCCACAAAGGGGATGCTTCCGCAGTACTTGATTCTGATGCAAAACAATGGGTTCTCCAGTATATCAGAAAGCATCCAAACCAGGACCAAGGGAACTTTATACGTTTGGGAGGAGGGGGTGAAGGAGGCTTCATTAGGGGGCGTATAGGGACGCCACTATATAGCCTGGTTAGCACCTGGGAAACTCATAGTGATATAGAATACAAAAACTTGCTAGACCAGTCTTGCAGTGAGATTTTGAGCATTGATGATTATGGGATCAAAAGAAGAAATCCCGGAAGTTCATTTTGAGAAGTCATACCGATTGTTTGTTGTCGTGGGTGATTCGCTCACTGATTTGTGTCTACTTCAATAATATAACAGTAGGAAGAACAAATTCAAATTTTATATGAAGTTGCAAAGACTCGGTCCCTAGGACGAAAATTTTCCTAAATGACGTTCAGATCACCCACTGCCTGGACTCAATTTGGTCCCCACAGAAGGTGGTTAACTACGCTGTAAAATATGTACGTACACTTAGATGACCAGTGAGCAAACAACATTCGTCTTGGCAACGCTGACTGGTTTGACACTTGATTGCTTCTCTAGCAGGCGAAAAATGCATGAATAACAGAGACGTAGTGCAAAATGCTTGATTCATACTGTCATCTGCTTCAGATCTTCGACTTTGGGCAAGCTCGCTGGTAGAACATGAGTCGCTCCGAGCTGTTGTGGTCGGTGAATTTCATACCGTTAAATGGGAGTCACAGTGCAATCAGATAGCCCCTAGTTCCCCTAAGATTGGCAGAAAATCTTCGACAGCTACGCGATACGGATAGAATCTGACCACCACTCAGCGGAAGATAAGCTCTCCTGTGATAAAAACGCGCTTGATGCTAGATACAAGGAAGCCGACTTAGGTGCCGATGTGATAATTTTTTAGTTTGTTTTCAAGTTGGGGATCGTTGGGGTATAAAACCTTCGTGGAATACGAAAATAATGTTGAGAAAAAGCAGATACATTGATCAAAACTTAGGAACAAAGTGCAAGGAAAATGAATCCCGTTAGTTTTTGCGCTGCTGTTAACGCAAACTCACTTCTAATGACGACAGGGTTAAATGTATGATTCGGTTTTCGGCTCAAGGTTTGGTTTTATCGTGTACTGATCTGTTCCTCTTTTAACAGCACACCATCTTTATGAGAGGTGATTAAAATGTTGACACGAAACAGTATGAGAAGGAAGTTTTCGTGTCCTTATACTAATCCTAATATGTTTGTGGGTATTGGCTCGCCTATTTTGGAAACAAGAGTATCAAACGCAAAATAGAAGAATTATTGTTGCTGGTGTCTTATATAATCCGTGAACTCATTTCCACTTTATCCATCGCACCTCCCAGGCATCCAGGATATTTGTGACGTCAGGTCAAATGGGACTGACTGAAACAGTCGCACAGCAACCGATGTATACTAGAGTGTGTAGCCTTCCATGACGTTTTAGGTTACTGGTATCTATATTCGTTGAACACTAGATGGTTCATTTTTACGAGATGAAACAGTATCAGCAATGCGGGGGTCACTCTTTACAGTGGAAAGCAGTCGTGTAAAAGTCAGGGACGAGAAAGTGACCTATGAAATGCCTGGTGTCTTGACCCTTTTGATTACTGTTTTGCCAGGACGTTACGCTGGGCAAGCTCCCAGAATCGACGAAGTTGCTAGTAATTTAGTGTTGCAAACCGTTTTTTGTAACCGGGGCCTCTATTAGATTGTCTTTTTATGATTTGTGTACAAACAATACAATACAGTATTCTGGGTATCTTTTAGATGAACTGACTTCTGTGATCGTCCAGCTTCGCAGACTTGTTACTGATCGACTACGAACCTGGTACAACACGTCACAATCAACAGTTAGCTTGTGCACAGCCTATCCTTCACAGGACCATCCGTTCGACCAAAGTGTGCCCACAGAACCACACAACATTCCTAAATTCGTCTCAGCAGCTCCGGGTCGAGGAGTTACTATGGCTGACATCAACAACTCATGCAGAATCCCTCCGTATTACATCAACAATACCTCCCTCACCAGTCATGCCCTTCACATCTATGAAAATACTCACAGTAAGCTTATTTTTCTTGTACAACATCCACCCTGAATATAGCATACACCACTCAAGAACCAAATCTGTAAACATCAAGCACCTGACGTTGAAACTGACATAACAACGAAGTGTGGAGCCTACTGAGGAATCACTTTGTTGAATACTTCACTCACTCATATATTCAACTGGCGTTCAGCATCGACTATGCGTGGAAAACTACGCGAAGACATGAATATCGGCCCGAAAGATCATGATTATCCAGCATCCTTTTCATGGGTAACTACAGGATCAGAGACCTAGTTACCGGTTTCAAGGTGGAGGTCTCTTATTTAAGCATCCGAAAGGTCTTTGACAAGATGTCATGCGACATAATTCAATAGAAGATAGTAATCTACAGGGTATATGGCTCTTTTCTGAATTGGATCCGATGTTGCATAAGATCGCAAACAATAGCTTTCCTTTTAGTGGAATAATATCTAACCCCCACCCAACGCTATTGGGTGCACAATAGGACTGTTTTAGATCCTCACGCCTTTTGGCCTTTAGTAAGAACCTCCCGGCGATCCCCTGTTTCTTTGTGTATTTGTTATTAATGATCCACATGACCCCAAAGCGAACAAGCGACTCTCTGGGTAGACCCCTGGCGTGACTGAACTAGTAACAGGACTGTAATCCACTGGGATCATCTGCTGCCGCTAAACTGCTCCACCTTGACGTTATATTACCTAGGAGATCACTCTCTTTTCACAGTTCAAAGCAAGAGGAACTAGAAGTCCTCATCCTGAAAAAACATGGGCTACCATGCTCAATGTTTAGGGGCAGCCAGCTACTTCAACAGACATATGGAACTTATGTGACAGGTACTAGAGCGTTTTTCAGATAGCACACTAGGCTGACAGAAGCCCACCTTCAACGGCAAGTCGAATACGCTGTTCAGGTGTGGGATGTTTGACTCAAAAGGGAAGATAGGTTTATCAATTAAGGACAGTGGGGGGGGGTTCATCAAGTAACCGATTGGTGTCCACAACCTATCATACGATCAGTCGTTAAGTTCACTTAGTCTTTATTTCGCAGCTTACAAAAGGTTGTTTCTTTTTCTTTCAAATATGTTAATGGAACTCCCTACCAAGGAAGATACTTTGTGTACCAAACTCGTTGCTATTCAATAGAGGGAGTAGGTAAAAAAACATCAGTAAAGTTAAGCATCTTCACAGTGCCTTGACAACTTAAATGTGGAAGATTCCGGAGGCGAAATACAAGGAACCCGGATCTTTCCCAAATGTACAAAACAACTGGTGCAGATGTCCGTTTCGTTAGCTTTTGAGACGATAGAGAGTTCTTCGATAGAGAGAGCTTCAAACGGTCATCCCCTTTGGAGTGTAACAGACTCAGTTAGTGTGTCAGTGGCTGGTCCTCCTTAGTACACCGGTCGTTTAAGCGAAAACGTTTACAGAACTGGTCGAGATGTTTTCACCTGGAAATAAATGTGATTTGATTCGGAATGCAGAAAATAAATCCGGCCAAATACATCTAAGCTTAAAAGATATAGCTCCCTCAATCCATCCCATACAGATTAGGTTAGATTACAAATATGCGTACGCGTCTGGAAGGCGAGTAAATTAAAGGGTGATATAAGTTATTAATGATAAGATCTATAACACTGAGTTGCCCGTTTAGCGAAACGCTGACCCAAACGCAGAATAAATTCACACAATCCACCACAGACCAACTTAGAAAATAGACCTTCAGCACAGCACTCGGACCAACAGTTTTTCTGCTGACATGTTCAATACGGCTGTTTGGGGGTTGTGAACCAAATGTTTCGTATATGGGTCGTGCCCGAACTACGGAAATGGTGTGAGCACATTGCGATGGTTTTGTAGTGAAAAGTGAACGGAATGGTAAATTTGTTATCCAGTAGACACTGGTAAAAGGGTATGTAATCTCGTGCTCGACATACCCTCTAATTTTATATCCGCCTGTTTTAACTGTTATGCGCCCCATTTTCCATATGCTTCAAATAGCGCTAGCGTCGGATGGTGGCAGACAAAAAACCTATTTAGATGGCCACAACCTGGCATCAATAGACACGTTGAAGCTCATCGGGGCTAACGTTAACCTCCCTGAATTTAGAACTGGACCGGTTAAAAACCCCGAATTTGTCGGATATACCACTTAGAAGGCTTAAGTCCGTCAATGTGTAGCTGTGTATGATGCTACAAGTAATTAATTTGGCTGATACTTTCCTCTAAATCGGAAGGCTTGTATTGTCGTTAGTTAACGGACATGACAGGCGGCACTTGGGGTTCCCTTGATTTTTCTTCCATGGTTAGGACCATCTGGAATCATTAACTTCACAATTTGAAGCAGATTTTTTCCATCGGTGAAGCATCCTCTGTCTGTATTTGCTTATAGGAAACTTTCTTATACTACTTCACCAATTGGTAATCATCTATATACAGGTGGAACAATCAGCCACCTAGCAAATGCATGCAATATAATCATCATCAGAAATAGTAACATTAGTGTTGACACTGATGGTTTGCTGGGGTGTAGCCACAATGGTTACTCAATAATGTGTGAAGTCTTAAAGTGCAAAAAAGACATGCGTGCACGGGAAAAGGTACAAGCCTGGTACAAGCCTATCTCAAGTATTCAAGAGTGCTTACACTCAGAAACGTTTGATCAGACAACCCGGAAAGAAACTGACAACAAGTGCGATTGACAGCGATTAGCCGCCATCTGTGGAAACGTCTACAGCCATCCCGAAAGGCGGATCGAACCAACATCACCCTAAATCCGCATAATTCATTCCACACCCATCTGCCACTTCGAAGGTTTTCCACCTAGCAGTAGAGACATAGTGGTAGACAATAATTCGGCATGCCAATCACACTGATGATCAGGCGCTCTTGGCCGGACGACTAATTGTTCAGTCTACTAGCCGGGAGGTTGCCGGTTCGAGATGTCCTACTGGAGTTCCGTGAGATGCAAATTGCTGGTGATTCCAAATAGGGATAAAATAGCTACACAGTGCCTCTCGGCTTTTCGGCATAGACTGGCTAAACTTAACCCATCCGAAACCAGAAACCGTTTTGAGGCATCGGTGGTTAAAAACCCAAGGATGTCCCATATCATCTGATCGCACAGGCCATATCTCACCGCCGTAAAACAGCACGGTTCTCACTGTAGCTTGTATAGCCAACTACACACCTTTTTGACACCAGAAGTGACGGCGCCTGGCAAACGTGGTTTCAGTTTTCGAGAATCCCACACTTGACTTCATCCCACTTCCGTCACTGCCAGTACATCTGTGCCAAACCTGTGCACTAATTTAGCTTGATGTGTCATGCACGCAAACATTATCTCCGAAGTTGCCCACGAGTAGTGATCCGTGATAATCTTCACAGGTAGTTTCTCGTATATGCCTGGCGATCTAAGACTGAAATCGCTTTGTGATTTCATAGGCTCTAAATGACGGCGTACTATAGCTGTAAACGTCAGCTATGTAATGGAGAAGACGACCCACCAGAAGAGGAACACCATAACACGAATAGCCTATCAAGAAAAAGTAAAACTGTACGGCATCAACACATTTGTGAGGTACAGCGAAGAAAATGACTTAGGCCCACGTGACACCGCATTGCGGTCCACTGAGTCATTGTCTGATTGGCAGACTGACTTCCGTTGTAGACCAGTAGTCGTTGGGCCTAGGCACTGGGTACGCTTTGGACAAAACTACACAGGTTATCCACGTTCTATCAAGCAACAAGAAAGCCTAGACGGATTTGGACAAAAAGGTCACGGTGAAGGAAAAGTTACTGGGTCTCTATACTACCAGGGCAGAAACGTTAGAGTTTCCTGATCTCGATATATATGTTTTTGATTTACACCAGGTTCATAAGTGAGTTTCTTTTGAATAGGTACTCCCAGGGCGGGAGTTAATACCAAGTAGTAGCATCGCGGTTATTTTATGCACCCTAAACCTAGTCTGGTTTTGTCTTTTACAAGCGGATTAAAATATCAGTGCACCCGTTCCAACATATGGTAACATAGTACTCTTCTTCAAAACCAATACTCTTCAGATGCACTCAAGTATTTTCTCAATTCAAGTGTTTGCTTCTGGAGAGTCGGATAAAACGCTGCAATTACCGAATGAAGCCACGAAATTTTCACATCCGTACTATACATGTACATTAGATTAGAGCAAAACTGTTAATGTTTATTCTCATAATGCAGCTGCGCTATGTTGCAGTAAGGACTTGTATTTTGCTCAAGAATGTTTACACACCTATCCGCACGACAGATTTCGGTGGAACTACACCCGGTTGTGATCATTATCACCGTCACCATCATCATAATCATGATCATCACCACCAAGAAGCATTGTTTAAAAAAGTCTATGTTCGCACTGCTCGGAGATGGGATATATACATATGAAGGATAAAGTATTTAAGAATAAAATCGACCAAGTTAGCCTAATTAAAATGGCTTCCATTCGGCGAGTTTGGGCTTAAACGACAGTGATAACCGCAGAGGCTTGACCTGGTTTGGGTGACAGAATAAGAGATCGTAACCGCCGTAACATTTCCAAAGTTTCAAATATTACCATGAATTGCAGATGACTATAGGTGACCCCAATTCAGATGAAAGCAGGAATTGAAGATTTATTACTTTTAGCTTCAGGGACCAAGGAATGCTTTTTTATTTTCCAGCCCTGGAGCAATACAAAAAGCTATACGAAACCCACAGCATTCTATTATGCACCCGATATGCGCACGACAGCGCCAGAATTAAAACTATGACATTTCATGAAAAAGTGCATGAAAGTTCCAAAATTTTCCCAAAGAAATTAAAAGAAGAGAAAAAAAGTAGACTTCCATGGTTTTGCTTACAACGACCAGAATGATGCAAAACCGAAGCGGGTTTGCGTGCCACTTTAAACCTGTTAAGTGACCACATGTACTAAAGAACTGTGCTGCCACTGGTCAACATATTTAACACGTGTCGCCTATTAACTGGATGACACTGGTTGGTGTAGTTCAAAAGCAAGTCTGCGCGCGCTTTCATCTGAAAAGGCCATGTGTCGATAGAGAGCTGCAACCTGCACTCCTGACTGATCAGAGCCCTCAGGTCGGACATTTTGTTAATTGTTGTTACATTCGAAGGTGCGCAATGTGCAAACTTCCCATATTACCACTCTACTTTTCTTTGGTGTTTCGGCTCTTTCTCAGCTCAAACTACGAACGAAGAGACTTAGATCTTCAAGATAAGTGTATCGGAATAAGGTATTTAAAATTAGAGTGGGTGACAAGAAGCTCCCATCTAGGTCGGAGACACTGATATCATTTTGCAAAACCACACCTCCTCGTTCTTTAAGGTTAAAAAGTGAAGCAAGAACCTAAAGGATGATGTTTTCTTGCTGCATACCTCGACAATGCAGAACAGACAGTCGGTTGCTTTTGCCCGTCTTGTCGTAGTGCCCCACATGCTTTCAAGAGAAATATGAACACTGAAGAATTGCCAGCTGAATACTTACGTGTCACTCTTTTACACATGGTTTGAATCTAGTACTTCCCAATGTAGAGCACCTTCCATTCTGACCATGTTGTCAGATTTCGAGGGAAAATAGAATTTCAGCATATAGTCATAGTCATAGAAGTGGACAAAAATGGTTGGAGGCCACTGGTCTGAAGCAACATTGGTTTTCATTTCAATTTTCCTGGTTTCCTCGGACATCTCATTCTTCAACATCTGCTACCACCAGATGCTACATTATTCAAAGGCACATTGATATGGTAGGTTTTTGTCTGTTCTTGAGAAAAACTGTTGAAACACAGGTGCTCCAAACCCCAAGGAAGTTAAATAGATGTAGCGTCTTCTGAAAACACTGGATAACATCAGAGCCGTCTATTTCAAAAACAGTTGTCCCACTAGGCTTCTACAGGTTACCAAGGTTTCCTCCGTCAGACCACCGAGAACCATTGGTTTTAGTGGGTACTGCAGTCAGCGAACAAATATCAGTTGGTGTCAGCCATTCAAGAGCCCACCAGAAAATGGACTGGTCACAAACACATGCGTAACCTTATGCACAACATTGCACACCTGAACGCCTAAGTAAGCACTGGAAGCTTGGTTAACAATTTGAGTATCAGTAGAAAGCCATGGCTTTATATTATTGAACTGCAATTTCCACGCAGTGAGTCAGAAGTTTTCTTTTGACCAGACTCTAAGAGCATTACAAGCAGTGATATTTTGAGTGAACCTCTGTAGAGTATAACATCATGCGGACTACTGATTCTTGGGGAACCACCCCACTCTTGGATCAGAGATAAAGCTGTCCTGTAGATAGAAATCATCCCACGTTTTCATGTGCAGCCTCTCAGAATCTGGCCAGGTGCAGTTGCTTCCTTCTACAGAACCATCTGTTAGAATAGTCTTCAGTTGTAGCTTCTTCGCAGCAAGGGGCCACAACGTCTATGTGTATCCGACCACGTCGGGAACTAATTTATCTAGAATGCAGTACATCCATCACGATTCTGTCTGAATGGAAACCTTACGTCTTGGAGACTCTTAAGGTGATTGTGTTGAGCCAGAAGATGATAGTGATTCAAGACCAAATCTGATGCCTCCATACCAGAGTACTGTCAGTTGATGAGGGCAGTGGTATATCTTACGGCCACTTAGGGCCATATTCTACCTACTCACCCAGTTCGTCATATCACCTCTTCCTTTGCAGATATTGTCACCAAATGAAGCCGTTGAGATTTTGCTGAGATATCCATTTGTACACATAAATAATTTGCACAAGCCGTAGCTATGTAGCGGCTATCCATCTATCTCGAGCACGTAAGTTGCCAAATTGTTAGAGCCGGTCTCCAGTTTGAGCCAGGGCATTTTGGACAGCTTCTCCCAATTAACAATAGGTTACAGAAACACCTAGCGTTGCACTATGACACATCTTCATATCCACGCACCCTGAAGTCATAAGCACTTTCTGGATACTGAATTGGGTTGGCAAAGTAACCCAGTTCTATGTGAAAATATATCCCCCTATAATATACACGTAACAGGTTCTTTGGAGGTACAGAAGTATCAGGGAGACTGCTATTAGGAATGAAATAAGTATCGGAATGTAGTGAACTGAGCCTACTGCGACGTTTTAGTGAAATGCTTTGCTATAACAGTGTCATACGGTCTGGCGGTCTTTGTACTGTAGAGGATTTCCCATCTTTTTCATAAAAACATTCTTCACGATCAAAAATGATGGAATAGTTACAGGGAAACCTTATAGAAGCGACGGCGTATGTGCTAACAGACATTGCGGGAAAAACAAACAACTTTATGTCATAAACAGTGGACATACATCGAAGTACTTGCATCTTTACGGTGGGATGGAGGAACGAATGTAAGACGATTCCCGTTCTCACAGGCACTACCTAGCTTTGGCTTGCGCTACAGTTATCATTCACATGATATGCAGCAGTGGGTTCAGTCAGCTGAGTGATATCCTGTAACTCTACCTTCTACAGCATTGATTTACTCTAGTCCTACTGAGGTATTGGGGCTTGTACACGTTCGAGACCGCCATTGAACGCATCCTCGATGAGGACGGACAAACGGACAAAAGAATTACACTCATTTTCAGGTTAAGTGGGCTTTAACTGGAGATTTAGCTAACCCCCTGCTGAATCTTTCTTTTCAAATGGTATCCAACTGAATGTGCTGTACAGAGACCGCCTCATGTTCGAATTGGAACGACATTCAAGATACCGTTGTATGCTTTCCTGACGGAACCCTCAAGCTTACCTTGCAAATGAGTATATTTCACCAGTTCCGTAAAATTCCGTGTTCAGACAGAACAAAAATTTGGGGAAAAGTCAGGGGTTTAGCTTGATGAACCGCCAAAAAGGCTGAAATCGGTCGTTGGCTGTCACAGGGGTTTCAGCAGTCTTATTTGTGCTGTCCTCTCAAGAAAAGAAGGAATGGAAGGAAATTAGGCGTCAGTGACACAGGATCTGGACAAGCCATCGTTACAATGGAACACTGAGTCATTTGGTCTTTACGAGGGAGGAAACACAATATGGGAATGACGCAATAGTTGAAGGTATAACGGCAAGAAACAACAATGACCGTGGATTTCACTTCAGGTAGGGGTCGTATAACAGAGGTAAAACGGAAGAATGAAAATAAATGTCCATTCTATAGTATTGATGTTTTCCGAAGCCAAGAACATACGACAAAACGCGTATAATAGTAGAATCTATTTCGATGGCGTCTTATGTGTTCTTATACGTTCATTTCAGTGACACACGCCGCCAGTCGAACTGACGCACTCGTTGAAGAAATACTGCGGATATTCCGCGCTGGTCAAACAAGTCATCCGTTGGTCAGGGGATTGGCAATTGATGACGTCAGTCCAACAATCGCTAGTACCTCTGAACCGGTTGAAGCCACTCAGGTTCAAAGCATAAATTTCTGCCCCACATCATGTCAAAAAGCAGCTGTCACCTACAAAGCTCCAAGCAAAACTTCAGCGTCATTCATGAATGACAGCGACTACTTAGAGTTCGTATCGTCGTTCCACCCGCCACCGAAGTTCACGGTTTCTTATCTTCCAGATAACCAATATATTTAAAGGCTGCTACTGAAGTTACTTATTCATCCCGTCTATCCAACCTCCTTTGAAGGCGCTTCGGTGGAAACTCGACCCAAGTCATTCACTGCATATCCCTCTTCCTCTCTCAATGATTTGGCTGCCTTGAACTCTGAAGACACTAGGAAAACTTTGGTAATGACTGGGAATGGTGAGCATTTGTCGTCAGAATACTATATTTCTGTGCAGCACTATCAGGTGAGTGACCTTATTTGCAGCTTATTTTTAGTTTTGACCTGCCATTTTTATGACCCTGCAATGCTACGCTACAGCAGCTTTCCAGTTTAAACTTGTAGAAGAATTTGCGCTAGATGCTATTACTGCGCGGTTACCCTATGGAATTCGGTTATGAATTAGCAGAGGGCGGTTGTTCAGAGGCACGATGCGTTTTAGCTGTGTAAATACCATTGTTCGCTTTCGCTTTGTCGAGGTGAAGGTATACTTAGTTGTTTATTTAAGAGGCTAGTCCACGACACTCTTACACTAAAGCCACGTCGTCCCTCTCCAAACGTTTGCCTCTGGAAAAAAACTGGGGCTTCATTTTGATACGGAGGAATACGCACTATGGAACTCCAGGAAATGTGAAAGTATGGTGGTTTCCCAACTTCTTTTTACCAAAGAACAACTTCTCAGAACAAAGAAACTACTTTTTTCACACATGCGAAAGTTACCAGGGCATGAGGAAAATAATAACTCCCCAAATGAACCCAAACATTCTGGCAACCTCGTCCCAGTGGGACAAAGTGGTCCCAATAAGAACCTTATTAGCGAAATATAGTCATTTACATGCCAATTTGGCTTTGATGGGAGACTCACCTCAAACCCAGCTGAATCCCTCGTGTATGCTGTTTGTGAGCAACTGAATGTGCTACACCAGGCCGCTTTATGTTTCAGTTGGCAGGGTATTCGAGATATCGCAGTATATTTTCACAAAGGAAACTACTCACAAGGTTACTGAAAACTCTACGACAGTCGACGACCGGTTTTGCCCCTTCTTGGGGCTGATCAAATAGGCGCAGTCCCCGAGCTTTTCGTCAATTTACTCCATATTATAACTCATAAACCTGAAAAATGAAATTGCAGTACAATTGAGTCGTCCTATGGTTGTGCACACTACAGCAAATTGTAGGAGGCGATTCAAAACAGAGGGTTGGTTTTTATTGTTCTACTTGTTTTAGTTAAGCTTAAGAATAATTTACAGTAATCGCGATCTTAATCGCTCGACAACAACTCAGGTGTCAGGCTTTCAATTCAGTTGTAGTGGCTTTCATCCCTAGATGATCACCTACACATAAATCAGATGCCTCTGTATCCCTAAGGTAAAATGCAGTTCATTCAGCTCAGTCCAAAATATTTCCCGATACGTGGCCCAGTCACGGTAAACTTACTAAAATTAACCAATGGGAGGATCACATTAGCTTCAAAAAATAATCAGTTAACGAAACCTTTCCCTTGTTAATTCCCGAAGGCACATGTGCAGATTAGTTGCGCTACAAGCAGCAGACAGCAGCCACCACAGCTCATCCATCAGTTGGGGCAAAACGTTCAACAACAATACCGACAATACTCAGCTTGTCGTCCCTGTACACCCACTTTCTACATAGTAAATCAGCGTTTCTGCATTACCGAAACCTTCAGGGTAGAGTTTGATTATTGCCTTTATGCTACAGAGGGAGGTAGAAATGTGGCCACCTTACAACTACGAAATACAGAGCCAATTTTAAAGTTTCTCCAGGAGAAATTTGCCCAAAAGAAATCTGCTTTCCCCTTTTAAATGTTATCCTCAGTCGGCTAATAATCCTCCGCAGATTAACGGGGCCTCTAGTTTATTGACACTAGATCATCTCAGATTCATGTGGGTTTAGTTACTAATACATTTCGATTGTGCCGTATTCAAGATCATTAATATGCCACTTTTGGTTGTCGAGGCTCTGGTGCAAATATAGAAACATCAAGGAGGAAGACTGACACATTCGAGAATCATGGTTAAAGCCTAGGTAAACGGAAAAGCATTGCTTACAGATGACTGCTAACAAATTTGAACCTCAAATGAAACGGTTTTTCAATTGTTCAGAGCCTGATAATTCCATCCAGTCCACAGTTTTACTTGGAAGAATTATAGAGGCATCTTTCTTGACCCGTTGCTTCATTTTTTTGTACGATATTCACTGAAGTATTCATATTTTCACTTTACCACATTCAGATGCACATGACTATCATTCGGCGATACCAACAGTATAATGGATGAGGCTTTTGACGTGTACCAACGACGTGGTACAGATCCTCTCATTTTCTTTGGGAAATTTTGGACTGCAAATCTAGGTCTCCATAGTTGGATAACGTTAATAGATGCTGTACTGCACAGGACAAAAAGTAGAGATGCTCAAAACTCTAAGTAGGAATGAAGGTCAAAGCATAGTTGGGGAAGTATAGTCATCCAGATTAAGAATAACACCTGAAGGAACCTACTAAAAACTGACACTATCCGCGAGGAGTCGATAAAAACTGAATATGAAAAATGTGGATGTTTTTTCCCAGTAACAAAACTCGATGCTTGATTTTTGCGATACACTTACAGTTTTTAGTGTCCATCAGTTCACACAGTAGCTGAAATACCATGTGTGCACAGGCAAAATATATCGGCATTCATTCGCCCGTTGTATTCAGCAAGAACAAAGCATTGCTGACATACACATGACGCTTAAACGAGGATTGTAGACTATGGTAAAAACCGTTTGATAGTGACAGGCTGGGGAAAAGGATTTCAGCGTGAACGCGTCTTGCATATTTTGTCAAATAAACGGACGGACCCAAAGTTTTTGAGAGGGTGGAATCCGTTTACTATCAGAGACTACTAGATAATCAATGAATTCGAAAGAGATCATAAAGAACAGAACATGGTATTTACCGTTTTGAAAAGGATCGTTCGTACAAACTAGTACAGTAATATAAACTACGTCTTCGGTTCGCAGTGTCCAAGAAATGTCGATTAAATGAGACTTTCAGTCAGCTGTTGACGCATTCAGACAATCCTACTACTGGTGAATGGTCGGAACATTTTGTCTTTCTTGTCATCGATTGTTCCAGGTGTCCTGATGTTTCACCATCCGTGGGGTCGGGCTTGCGTCAAGGTCACGAGGTTTATTGTGGGATTCTGGAAGGTGCAGCAACATGAGGCCTTTAGTTCCTTGGGTGATCTATAAACGGGTGTACAAGCGTCAGATGTTACGTTTGGTTAGCGTTTTCAGACTGTTGAATCCACGGTCTTTTTACGTCCATCTATTGAGCTCCAATAAAGATGAAATGCCACATGTGGCTAGGCTTTCCGGGATTCAACAACATTCACAAAGCGTTCTGTGGAATTCACAGCCTTGAACGTGGCAACTGCTGGGCACTCCATGGGAATCGAAGAGCATTTGGACAAAACATTCCGACTATTCACGAGTAGTCAAATTGCTTGAATGTGCAAATGGTTGACCACAGCAAAGTTCACATCATCCTCGAATTATATGACTACGTAAACCACTCGGTGGGCGCATAGTACCGTGACCCGCAGCCTGAAACTGCTAAATAAAAAGCCACTTGTTCGAAAGTCCTTAGTGAGCTGGACTTTCAGGCCGATTGAACTTGAGATGAAAGTCCCTAAGAAAACCTAGAACATCTGACCACACATCAGATAAGCGTAGTGAATGACCCTTAAGAACATCATAAACGAGGGATTCAGTCGGGTTTCAGGTGAGTCTCCCGTCAAAACCAAATTGGTATGCAAATGAGTGTATTTCCGTAATACTTTGTTCTCTTTTGAGAAGGATATATAGAGCTCTAGCACGGAAGAGTTTGATGCCTACCCGACCGAAAACAAGCTAGTGAAAAGTTCCCGTCTCTATAGATGAAAACGTTTCCGAGTTACTTTCCGGGGGCAAAAACAGTGTTTGTCTATTTTAATTTAATATCCCAACTAAAATCGGGCCGACTTTGGTATAGACAGTTAGCATTCTAGATTAGTTTAGCTAAGGCCTTTTTTAGTTTTCTCCTTGAGGAGTTTGTCAAGCTGAAATTCCTATGGCACTGCATAACTTGTAAAGCGTCACCACCAGTTCACATCTCAAGCAAGTGAAGCAGCTTGCCGAAAAAATTAAACTCTTAGAATTCGATTAACATTGTAGTTGTTTTTTAGGTGTGGTACCAAATCTCACACAGGGGACTCATAATAATACTAATAATAGTAATAATAACAATAATAATAATGTCTTGTTTGAAGAACAGAGGTATTCGGTCCTGGAAAAGCCATTCACTAGGTCTGTCTCCGTGGTTGGAATTCTTCAGATGGATTTAGCATCATGCGATTCTTAACAAATTCCAACGCGCTAAACAAGACCTGTCTAAACTGCGACTTGTCCAATAAATCCCCATATAATTTCATTGTTTTGCCTGTCTTCGGCGCTTTCTGATACTTTCTAGTAACCGTTTCTTCTTAGCGCTTACCTCGAACAGTTTTTCAAGTAGTCAGTTTTAGAGCCCATCCGATTTTATTCTTTGTAAGAATATGCACAAGTTCGCATTCTTCTCGCCGCAGTTCTAATTCACTAACTCTATCTTTACTAACGATTATTAGGGAGCATTTTAAGTGATATTCACTGTATGCGGCCACCCCGTATTTACAGTGTACATCTCTTGGGATACTGGCCTGGGTTGTCGATCACTGATCCTGGACACACGACGTCATGTATTCTATGAATCCTCACACGTTCACGGAAAACTTGCTTTTACACAAGATTGGATAAGTAAATAAACGTGACAGTGAAGCAGAGCTGGAGTGATCAGTAGGTAAATGTATATTTTATTTATCCTCATTTTTTCAGTATTAATACTGGCGGCTTTCAAATCACTCAATTTAACCTCGTCGAACAAGAGCTATACCCCAGTGATGCTGAATTTCAAGGACCGTTGTGATATTGTGGAGTTATGCAGCCTCGATTCCATCCGTTCGTGAACGCAGCCTGCACAGTCTCATACGAGAAAATCCAGCTTTTTCCGCTTATATAATAAGGCTTCCCACACACTGAAATGACCACTGTGATCACAAAAATATTTGAAACCCTGGAGGTGCTTCATTTTGATTGCATTTTGTGTACAGGAAACACTTTTCAACAATAAATCATGAAACTTGTTAGATGACATCACTGCACTCAGGTTGGAACAAAAGTAAACAGAGAACGGTTTGCAATGGAGGGATGTCGGAAAGCTTGGATGACATTGAAAAAGTAATCCATCCAATGGGTTTATTCAAGTTGTTGCCAGTCTTTGAAGAGTTGAACCTCAGAGAGTAATTCGGGGGCGCTGAAGTCACTGACTGTGTCCTCAAGTGGGAATAAGCATTTCACAGCCAATCTGTCCAGTGAGTGAAGAATATCAGCTCACTCACGATCGAATGTAAATAGGTAAAGCTCAACGTGCAGGTAACCGCAAGGCTGAAATGCATGCGGATGAGTGTAAATCATCAGTTGTGATTATCTGCCTAGCTCAGTCGGTAGAATAATCTGTAGTGAAATGGTAGGAGTTTGAATTAGCAGTGCCCTCAGTCTCAAACATGTAGTATGTCAGTCTAGCATGGATCTCGGTGGGGTTACCTGGATACTCAACAGGCAACTGGTGCAGGTGCTCATTCTTATATCGCAACGTTAAGACCTGCTGCTGAATTGGGACAGACCTCTGAAGGTTCGGCAACCGATAGTATTATCTCAGATCCACATCGGCGACAAGGGTTTGTGCGCAGCACCACAATCAGCCACGCGCAACTCGTCGGTGGCGTCATGCGAACTTATCCAGTGTTTTGACCACAGTTGACCGGCAAATCCTATTCATATTCCATGGATCTACCATGGATCGGCGACATAGAACGCTTTCATCGTGCTATTTCCTTCTGGGGTAGCAATTCAAGAGTATAGAGAACTAAAGCGTATTTCCTCTTCCGTTCTGAAAGCTCGTTCATCCAATAGGGATTGTAATTGGAGAACCTATGCGCCACGAAAAGTTTCTCCGATAAGAACATGTCTAAGACGTTGAGGCCTCTTTCGATGAAACTTACTTCAGACTTCTTGCCCATTAGTCACTCTGGCTATGGATTGGCGTCAGGTAGCCGCTCCACCTCTGACTGGAGTTTCTTGACATGTTGCTCGAGAGTGATGTAGCCTAACCCCCAGCGAAATGCACTGTAAAATGTTGAAATAATGTATTATCTGTTCGCTCGCCCACCAACAACAATACACTTGACGGATTTTGTAGGAGGAACATTGAACAATTGAGTAAACAGGCAAGCCTCTCATGAAACAGGCACAACTTATCAGTTGCTTCTGTCATACAAATGCTGAACGGTCGTTACAGGGAATTGTGACAGACCGCATATTTTAGTTTTTATGAGGATGGGTTTAAGATGGCTCAACCAAAAACACTACCACCTACGTCCACTTCTTCATTCGATGTATCGGGAGTGGATGCTTTGCTGTCAGGAAGGAATAGAAAGCAACTAGCACTTAGCATTTTCTGAGGGGTAACACACTACTAATAAGGTTGCTGAAAACTTCTCGACAGAAACTTTATGAGTAGTGTGTCACTTCTATGCAACGTATTGCGATATATTGAATAACGCATCAACTGAAACATGAGGCGGCTTGGTGCAGCAAATTCACTTGAAGAAGTACATCATAACCGGGTGAGTCTCTCGTGGGAACCAAAATGATGTGCAAGTAAGTATATTCGTCGAATGTACTGAGGTGTTTCGAGAATGTGTTGAAAAACTGGAAACGTTTGTCACATTCGCATATTATTGGTCAAATAACCATGACCGACTTCTTCGGATATTCGAAAAATGATGTCACAAGGCTTGGTAGCAGAGAAAATAGCTGAGATCTGCTTAAGAATTAGGGGTTGAAGTGGTTTAATTTCACATCCATTTCCACTGATGAAAAATTTCCTGATGGGTAGTGGGTTGTAGTTCTGGAAATGCAAAAGATCCAACAGCTAATGTATGGCCAAGGAGACATCAACAACAAAACTCAGGACTTCGCATGCGATTCCAAATCACAAGTCACAGAATCACCTATGCGCGCATTGCTCCAACTGGTGTTCATATGTAGCTATAAATCCGCGTCCTTGAGATTGGCGGAAGTGAATTCAGAACTGTGAAGCATGAGAGCAATTTGAACTTATTCCCATTCTCTTCCGGTGCTCCAACTCGTGAACTCAAATCAATTGCGAGTTTCTCGCCGACCTGGTGACTTACATTACTCCCCATATGTTTCAAATTTAGTACAGTCCCGGTTCGTGGTAATTAACTTCTAGCTGCGTCTCATCTATTATATTCTCGGGTTAGAAAATCAGAACAAATTGCTTTCACTCACGCACCGTAAACGTCTTAATGCTAGATGACCTGACCGGGGTGTGGAACAATTTGCGCATAGGTTTTTCCATCGGGTAACAAAAAAATATAAACCCTGCACACTGGAATAGGTGGGCAATCGTCACCCACGGCTCACTGGTTACACAAAATGTGATGAGCAATGCGCTACTGTCCAGTCCACATGTCGTCTGCACGGCTAGCAAAGCTGTTCGAGGATTGCCTTCCTCCTTCGGTTCATAATGAAATGTTTTTCATCATACTGAGTCAGCTAGGTGTTGGTGTGAATTAAAATCACCATAGCCATCAATATCCTCAGCTGTTAACACCTCGTACTTGTTGCACAAGGGCTATAGCTCTCAGTTTCCCTCACCGGTTACCTGGGAAGGTCAGGGTAGGTAGCTGCGCACCGGAGGCCGTAGCTGATATAAATGACCTGTCAATACAGGATTGTCAGTAAACTCTTTATTGGGTAGATCGGGAGGGAACGCTATGCACAGTAGGCAATAGCTTGAATGCATGCGCGCGATTGGCCCATGTCTGACAGTGTTTCCAATCATTGATGTGTCCAGTCCTATGGTCCCCATCCAGGGAGATGGCAATGACAAGCGCAGCTGAGCTTGTTGGTAATGGCTTCATTAATTGCTGCCAACTCATTGCTCGAACTCAACTAGCTCGTTACTAACCTTCGCTGATTATGCAAAAAGGTCTCTATGAGGAAGTCGGTCGACTAAAATACGGAGTGTGTGAACAAGCCAGCGCAACCTATGGAGTTCATCTATCGTCGGTGAATTATTTCTTCCGAAAACCAGTCGATGTACTTCAGCATTACTGATCCGGTGTTCCCATCAGACTTAAGCAATGATCCGGAAGCATTCAATGGTCAAACAGTGAAAGTTTTTGTCCTCAGAGCGCAGCGGCCAGGTTTCTGACACGTAAAATAATATGGAGCGCATCGCGGCATTGTCAACTCGAGCTGTGACGGGAAAAACTGAAGTGACTTCTGCGCAAAAGGCGATGCAGGTTCACAAAACCTGCTCCGGGCTTCCTGTTTCTGGATGGAAATATCAGGTTTGGCTAGACCACCGGAACTGATACAGCCACCCAGGTAGACAGATTTGTCTGTTACCTCAACCGGATCATTCACAAGTCTGAGTTTCGGATTCGAGCCAACCCAGCCTTGCAACATCACTCTACACTTTGCAGGTGTGAACCGCATGCCAAACCTTGAGGCAGAATTGTCTAAATCATTTAGTTTTGTTTGCATTACAGAGGTGGTGTCAGTTCCTAGCAAAGTTATGTTGTCCGCGGGAAGTGACCAACAAGGGCATTTGTTCCATGAGTACTGACGGTCAACAGAATCAAAGCCAGCTTTCAAGTCAAGGAAGATCACAATAATTGGTTAGTGGAAGCAGTGCCGTTGTTGTAGAATCTGTCGAGCGGTGAATATGTGATCGATGCATCCTCTTGCAGGACGGAGCACAGCTTAGTTTTCACGCATCTGTATCTTCCTGCGTTCAGTCAACTTTCGAAAGCTGGGACCGGAGAGCACCTTCGATGCCACAGCTACCAGGCTAATGCCACGGTGGTCTTCACACAGTGTTCACGTACCCTTTTCGAAGACAGAAATGACTGTTGACGTGTCCCATTCTGTAAGAACGTATTCTTCACTCCATATCGCATCAATCACTTTTTTTCGGATTAGTCACCAGGGATTATCCGCCTTCTTTAAAGTGGACTGGATACAGACCTTCTGACCCTGGTACCTTCTCGCGCTTTAGTGCGGATTTCTCGTATTTTGTTTCTTCTGACGGGCAATCAAGGTGCACACTCCATTCGCCAGTATGCACTATCTCAAGGGCTGTGTTACAGCAGGCCAACTAAACTGATCTTCGAAGTGTTCTGTCCATCCTTCCAGTCGGCTTTGTTGCGAGTGAATTAATGATCCGTCTTTTTCACTTGGTGTTTCACTGATCGTTGCTATCCTCTGGCATCAACGGCTAGTAGCCACGTGATCCAGTTGGGTCCACGGTTTATTTGCAATCGGTGGTCATCAGGTTATGCAATGCGAAAGATTAGGTTAAAAATTCATGCTGACCAGAAACACTTGCTGATAGACACACAATTGGAGGAGGCGCCCTCCGATGTCTGTGTGAGAAGCATCAGCTCCGAATAAACCGACCAGATGTTATTCCAAGGAACTCAGACGACCAACGTGGGCAGTCATATCACCCGCGAGGATCATAATATCAGGGCTTCTTGCTCGACGAATGAGCCTGGACAACTCTTGATAGAAAGTATCCTTCTCAACGTCAGAACTCCAGTCCGTTGGGGCATATACCGACACTACAAATAGGCACCGTTTTTATGTCGAAAGGCATTGAGCTTGATCGAGCTATATGACCCGACGATACAAAGACGACTGTTCACTGAAATCCAGTCCAACAAAGCGCATTCAGCTCTGGGGCTGAATGCAACTCCCACGCCTCCACGGCTCATTCCTTGTTGTTGGCGTTTTGAGATGAATGACCACTCTTGGGTGTTGTCTGCGTGTTTAACAGACCAAGCATACAACAGTTTTAAGGGAGTACGAGGTCTTAACATGCACTGCATGTTTTCCAATTTGATAGAGTACCGACGTTAAAAGTTCCTATGAAGAAGGGATCTTGTGGATTTAGCAAAATGTTTTTTTGTTTATAGTTAATAGGCAGCGGGCTGTATAAGGCATGTCGATCAGATAACCAACAACCAAACGACCCAGCAACGTTTGATATATGGTTGGAATGGGGTGGGGTGGGGCAAAGAGCTGTGCGGGCAAATGATACTTCCTGATTGCCTAGGCTGACGAAGGGATTTGGTTGAGGTACCCACCTTAAGCCTTTGACTCAAAAGTCTGACCCACAAGACAGTGGGAAAATATAGGGCTTTTTTCGGGGACTCTATCCCTAGCGTCTGACTCAAAAGTCAGATGCGCAAGGCAGCGGTTGGTGGGTTTTCTTGAAGGACCCTTCCCAGAGCCAATGACTCAATAGTCTGAACAACTTGTATGCAGGGGACTAACCTGGTCCAAGGACGCAGGGAATAATGTATAAATGTCTGACTCCTGATACGGCTTTTGAACAGCACCGGGCTTTCGGTTCCAAAGGTATTTCGACCGTACTGAATAATGCAACGGCGGTCAAGGCCCATCTTTGGGCGATCGGAGTGTGCGGCGTTTGGGGTCTACCTTGTTTTAACCTGTCCCTCCTTAGGGGTTTGAAAGGCAGCATCACTGCTTCCATAAATATGGACATTCTGGTCGCTTGAAGGGAACACCTTTCTGCCTTCACACTCCTATCGCGTAAGACAGAACGACTTTATTCTCAGATCGCCTGGTAATACGATTTCTCGCAGTATGGGACTCTCTGTTCATCATCGGGCTGATCCCACTGTTTTTTTTTCGGGGAATTCCAGTAAAACGATATCACGATAAACAATATGGAAGAACCGAAGCCGCATACTATTTGAACCCGATTTTCTAAAACCTAGCATTTAATCTCCGAGAATTTGTATCTAAATCAAGTTCTTCGAACTTTCTATCAGATGTGTCACGCTTTGCTAAACATTCTTCGAATCATATAAGTGCAAGTGTGAGATTAGAGGCAGTCGCTGTGTTCGTGAGAATATGAAAAGTTTCTATTCGGTTTCGGTGTTAAATCCGTATTTGAACTGTGACCATGAACATTAAATTCTGCAACGAAACTAGAAGTCACAAGAACTTATCGAGAGCCAGGGCTCACCAATTAGCCTGTGTACTAGGGCTAGTATTGTAGTTGTCAGCGTCCCATCAGCCCTTAATCGTTGATGGAATAAAAAGTTGTGGTCAGCTCCGTCTTCATCTTGATGGTTACTCTGGTAAATATTCTTGTCAGAGTGATCTCACAGAGAGTACGAACACATCAAACCTAAGAAATGTATAATTTCAACCCCACAAACATATTCAAAATAACAGTCCCAGCGACTTCGCAATGATTCAGCCTTCAACCACGTGTAGTTTATAAATACGAACAACAAGAAGTGATGTGAAGTGAGGTCGAATGAACGATAAATGCCACTAATCCAAGTAACGTTTGTCACTGCTACTGGGTGGCTGGCATTGGAGGCCGATTTACCGGTTATTACTGGTCGAGTCCGCGTAGTTGGTTGACCACAGTCGGTCTGTGATGAGCCAAATATAGTACCGCGTCGGATCTGGTGCGAGAAACCCAGTGAAGCCATTTTGTTCCTGTTACAGAGTTTGACACTTCGTAAGTCCATCTGTTGACCATTTTGGACTAGACATTGTCACTTGCGGAGTGCCGATAATTTTCAAGACCCTTAAGTGAAGTTCACCCGAGTGTAAACAGATGTGGTAGAATCCCGAAATGCTTTGTAGATGCAGGGTACTGAGGTAAACATTTAGACAAAACATCACAGATAATCCTTCAACGTCCACCTGACGAGTCTCAGTAAGGACAAAAGGCTACATATGACATTTCGGGGTCTGATTACATCTTCCTGTTAGGCCAGCTTTCAAGCTGGTGCCTCGATAAGTGTCATGGTCTTCTAGATGATCTAGCCATTCATATAATATAATCTGACTATTCGTAATTCGTCGGACTTTCTTGTAAGGTAATCAGGGTTGATGCTTAAGTTGTGAATCAACTCATTGTTTCTAAACGCAATTGATGATTGGGTGAGGTGGATGGAGTCTAGGGATGCAATTTCATGCTGGTATACCATGCATCCAACTCGGCCCTCGGGTAGGCCTGAACCAAAGCACCAATTGTTCTGGTCCCTATCTACCTTATCCCGACAGTTAACACTGTAGCACGATGGAACTCCATGATGTTGCTTCACCCCAACCCGATCTACCATCTGGACAGATCGAAATTAGTTTCCGTCCGTTTCCTGTTGATTCATTCGAGAACTATTCAGCTCTGTCCACCACAATTTCGTGGATTTGGCTCTGAGTAAGCAGAGCGCGTTTCACTGTAGTTTTTGAGGACTAAGTTGTTTTACATAATCAATACAAAAACGAAAGTCTCATGCTGAATGCATCGACTACTTTATTTGTCCTTACAAATGACAATCTCGCATTCTTCGGAAATTATATGACTGTCGGATGCGGTTTTACCAATCAGAAAAGTTCCAAAGGGTGTCTGGCCTACTGAGCGAGAAATAACTCAACTGATGCGCTTGCGAAATGATTGCAGTTTGCATGGCAGTAAGGTTTTTCCTACTCTAAATCATCCCGACCGGCTAGTCCTTCAAATTTTACGCCGGTCGAGGGAAAGAATACAATGCATATTCTGTTTCAAAACGGATTACGAGTGGTCTCTAGTGCAATTACATCGTGTTTGGCAGATACCAGTCATGAAATAAGACTTAATGGGCATTTCAAATCCTGTGTAGCTTACATGGCCGTCGTACCAGAGTTCCTTGTATGTGCCTATCGGCAACTCTAAGACCCCGGAATCGCGTGCACAGACTAAATGTATGTAAATGTTGCAGCTATCCTGGTCACCCCCAACAGAGGCCGACAATCTTTGCCAGGCTTATGAGGTAACTGACGTGGCCTAGCACTCGTATATGATTTTCACTGTGCATACACTGTGATTGTTGTCCTTAACACGTATTTAGATACATACACATGTCACTTCAGTTCACTTATGTTCATTCTTTACTCTTATTTGTTGTGCGATGTAGTTGTTGTTTAGGGTAGATTCCCCGCACAACGAACGATGTCCTTCGATTCCACTATTGCATTATTGAGTCACCCTTGAATGGAACGAGAGAATTTGTAACCAAAAAGCAAATTATGTGAATACAGTAATCGCCCGGGAAGAAGTCACCACGGGAGATGAGGCTTTCGACCCCTTCTGATCAGTGATGACTTCCATAATGGAGAAACTGTTTTGCGGAACGTAACTTAGGAGGTCTACTGCACGTCGGCTAAGTGAAATTAAGCCGTCCCCTAAATCCAGCTTGTGTGTGGCTTGGACACACAAATATTACTGGGAGAGAGCATAAGCTAAAACTCTGCGAATCCCTGTTCTGGTCCCTAGGACAGTGCACGAAGGTCACTTTCCATTCACACTTTCATGGCAAGGAGATAAGTGGCGGCGCCATACTTCCGTGTCAGTTACTCTGACTCGCTTCCTGGTGACCTTTCAATTTTCTATATCGATTACTATTAGATGGCTAGTGATAGATCAGCCAAGAACTCCGACTGTACCGTTGGTCGTTCATTGCTCCCCTCTTCACCGGTAACTTGGTGGCTTCTTCCACCAACTAGAAGTTGATGTGTCGCGTAAACCACAGCTTACTCCCACTACCAACTAATAAAAGTCGGCTTAGTCGCGAGTTTTCCAAAGTTCGGCCGGTCTGCATAAGCCACAGTACCACTCAAAGGAGGTGACGCTCTAAACATGTAAGTTTTTGCCTCTAAATAGGATACGGTCGGATGCAATCAATCGATCGCAGTTTCAATGCCACTTTCGAGGCAGCCGAGAACGTAGGACACACCCATAGAATTTCGGGTGACAAACGAGCTCAGTGCGTGTTGAAAACAATCGTGCGCATGCATTCCCTAAAAGGGAATAGCCAAGTGCAACAAGCCCAGAGTAGCGTGGCCTGATTGGATTTTGCCAAACGGCGGCGAATGCTGTCTGGATTGCATGATAGCCGCCCACAGACTGGGAAGATTGAGCAATGACCAGCAATCGCGCTCACTGTGCTGGCTAGACGACTGATGAGACAAAGGAGGTAAGATCAATCCATTTGTGGGCATTACAGATGACGTCACGGTCACAAAGGAAAGTCGTCTGTCACTGAACATGACAGAGCCCGTTTATCTGGCACCAGGTCATCAGATAGAGGTAGTCATGACATACGGAAAGTGTAGTCACAACACCAAGGCTGCACATCCGTCCAACACACTGGCGTGAGTATTTCATTAAAACTGTGGGCATAATTTACAAAAATTTGATTCGCAACCCCAGAGTGCCATCTAGAATTTCGCTAGCACAAAGGTAAATGTCAGTAACGACGACCCATCACTTTTTCTTCAGAATCTCATGCATAATCTTCGCTAACTCATCCTTAATGTCCGAATATAATACATGAAGCTTTCTTGACTAACTGCTATGGGGATCTTCAAATGTCAATGTGAAAAAAGTGCACCTATATGGACAGAAAGTCAAACGACTCTCATAAGCTAACATACCTAGTTCCAAATGTTTCACCCAAACATTTGCAAGTGGAAAAACGCTTCACTTGCAACTGCGTCATTACCTGGTGGTTTTGAAACCTAATTGTCGCACCACAGGGCCAATAAACTAACCCCGCATCTTATCGGGTGTTCCAAAATCTTGGAATGATCGTTTCACTGGTTCATAACACCCCTAAATGCTACGGGCTAAAGTACACTCGAGCTGAATGTGCTGTCCGTTTTACGGACTTTACGTCTTCCTACACTTAATGCCGATATAGCTCAATGCTTGGGGCGCAAAACTGCTGACCAGAAGGTTCATTGTTACTGATCCTAGCATCTCGACCGCTCCTGTTTAGGCCTGGGCAACCTGGCAGTATAACAGCCCTCGTTCTTCCATCTGGTGACATGGCAGCTATGCACCGAAAGCGATACAACTGAACGATTATTAGTATTATTATTTACTTTACCTAGAACGTTACAGACGCCCCAAAGTAAAATCCGCAAACTCATTTCGCTACCTGGACTTTGCCATCCCAACTCTCATCTAGTCTACGTTGGCACCCACAATGAATAGGACTGGTCACTGTTCGTGAAACCCTACAAAATCAAAATGCGGCTATGTTCGCTTGGTGCTTTAGCTCAATTCCTGAAACGTCCAACAAGAGCATCACATGAGCGCACACTAGTCGACAGATGCACAATTCCTAATCGTTTTTGTGTAGGCTGTTACCCGTTTCGCAGAACAAATTTCATTGTCATCTGTATCAAAAATTACAGGGCATAACGTCAGTCCTCCGTTCGATTGATAGACCTCATTTCTCAGTGTTCCACGCAGAAGGGGTATACGATTCAGAACTTTGACAAGACCGGTACCTGAATATGTGCTCGGATAATGTCTTGCCGGTGGATCGGGAAATATAGATCAATCAAATAACAAGTGCATAAATTCAAAGAACCAGAAAGACTTCTTTGCATGTCTTCCACTTGTGAGGAGGAGTACCACTGCAAAAAAACTTCCTAAACACCGGGGGTTTCTGCCTCAGGGATATTGTTTACTTGGAAGTCCCCTATAGTTAGATGGGCCAGTACCAGTGCTCAGAAAGAAAGCTGCACTCAACCAGTTGAATTTGGTTACCAGAATCCGAGAATCGGGAACGGCAATTCTAAGACGTCTTTAAGTAGGTCGAGAGGCAGGACGAAGACCGAGTCTTTTATATAAGACATGGATAAAGTTTCACGAACTGGTTAACACGATCAGAATTTTCATCAAGAATGAACACATCAACAAGGAAATCTATGTATAATTTACAACATTTTGCCAAATATGTACAGCTGTCATTGTATCTTATCATAGCGGTCACGGGTAATTATACGAATACGTGCTTTCTGTAGTTCCTTGGGAGTGGCATCTGCCGGAATCAGAGGGCATACTTTACGTTGTTGCTCATCAGATCCGAATCCGGCCCGCGCGTTAAGGCGAACAGCCACCGGTACCTACAAACCAGGGAAACAACACTTCTCGTTGGGAATCGTTATCCAACTAATACGAGCAGGAATGGAGAAGGGGTGGTGTAAAACAGAAAACCGCAGTGCTCTGGAGTTGGGTGGACCATTCATGATATTACTAGGTTTTATCTGCTAACTTTGAAAAAATAGCATTTCGAGTGACTGTATACGCCAAGCTAAAATGCGATAAAAGTAACTTACGGGCTCAACAATCCCTGAACGGTTTTTGCCCAAACCTTCTCCGTCTTTCCAACCCATTTTCGCCAGCAGTTGCGCCCCGCGGTTCTCAGCTCCGATCGGTGTGGACAAACTAGAGGTGCGTTGGGATGTCGTTACAGACTCCGCGGGTTTGGGTTCAATCAGATTGGGGGGATGCGTAGTATCCACGATGCCTGTCACCTGCATGGCACGACGCTGGGCCGCACGATCGATGTACCCTTTCGGATTTTCACTCGAGTTTAGGTACTGTAAGGTGGCAGTTGAGTGAACATTAGTGTTTAGTACAAATGCAATAATCCATTATAACAATACAGTAAAATGGATGTCGTTTTCATGTAACAACCAAACTGACAGACGTAATTGTCGCGTACAGTTTCGTGTCCAATAATCGGCACCAAAAATGACTGTAAATGGCATAGTATGAGTTTTCTACTTTTCCTTGGATTAATTTCACAATGTGCATAAGGATTGAGAAAATCCATCGACAATTTTAACTCGTTCGGATGACCATTTATCTGCTAACTTAGGCTGTCGGCAAATACCTTGAATCTGCATATACTAGCTATCAAATTTCATGATGAGCTAGTGAATTCTGGCGACCACTAAATTGAGTTTTAACATTCTAATTTCGAGCTACTAGAAAAACGCTCAACTCTAGAGGCTTCATGATCCAGGCGCGGACCCTCGTAATTCGACTACAACTCTATATCTCGGGTGCCATTGCTTGATTTCAAGCGATTGAGCAGTGCTCCAACCCTTGTACTTCCTGTGAGCTGAATGGCAATTACGCACCGCAAAAACGCCACACCTGAATTATCGAACTGTGAACAACAGGTGCAACAACTGGGTAATTGCTGAATCCGCATTCATTCCATTCTCGGTTAAAGTCTCCTCCTACTGAACCGAGTCACGCCCTTCGTCTCGGTAGCACATATGCATGGCTGTACCGGGATTCGAACACCGGGCATACGAGGCGAGCGCGCTACCACTACGTTATCAGCACATGCTGAAAGCATCCGAACTATAACGTCTGAAGTGGGTAAACATATGTTTGCGCGGTACGCAGTTAGCAGTGATCGCTCAGTGGTCTATAAAGCACCTTCATTATAGGTAGAAGAACGGAGTTGACAATGCTAGGGCACAGAAAAACCGGATTCGCGTACAAGAACACCGGGAAAATGCCCTACTTCTGAAACTAACGGCGTACACGATCAAACGATCCTTTTCGTTTAGCAAGCCTAAAACAAAACCACTATTTTTCACCAAAAACCATTCCTAATGGATGGAATAGAACATTTTGGGGTAGATGCTAGACACCGTTAGAGATTGAACCAAAAAGTTGCCGTGATATTCCTAAGAGAAAATGACCTAAAGAGGCCAAAAGGTGAGAAGTAGCTGGAACAAAATGATAAAACCATTTCACCGCGCCGCTGAAGAGACGGATCATAAACCAATATGATCCGGTCATTTTTCTTCAAGATCCCTAAATAAAATACCCGGACATTTAGATACTAAATGACGAGAAGGAATAATCTTTTGGATTGTTCTGGTAATCTACAGGAATGAAAACAAACACCACCGGAAACATCGCTAAACGGAAACAATCTGGTGTCCGAGGCGACAGCTGTATTGTTTAACGCGTTTGGCGATCCTTGCATCCGACTCTTGTTACACGAGATAACACATTCAGAAAACAAACAAATGAAAAATACAGGAAACCTTTAGCGTTGCCTCGTTGGTAGTGAATTCTACGGCAGATTATTATTCGCCTTTCATTTACGCAAAGCAGTTTGGTGCCCAAAAGTCTTCTATAAAACTTACCCAGTCGTGTGTGGGACGATGGTTGCAACATGACGCTGAACTTAATAAAACTCGTCTATGGCTAAAGGCTCCATGGTGTGGAAACTGTGGCAAAATCAAAGGTTTTCAGGACAATTTTCTCATCAGAACACTTGTGACCAAAGCTTTTGGCTGGGCACGGCTCTTAAAAAAGAATTTTGCTTTTGGGTGATCAGGCTATTCTCTCCTTCCGAACATCTGTTTTATGGGTGCGGTCTACCTCTCGCAATGCAAATAAGTTTGGGACACGCTCATTGTACTGTGTCCTTAGAAGCAAGCCTTTGTGGGGCCAGCACCTCTTCGTCCTTCACCAATAATAAACGTTTGTATCTTGGTAAACTCAGCGCAGCAGTATGCTCCGTCGGTTCCCGAAACTACTGGATTCAAAAATGAAATCCAGTCAGTCAGGAACTCCCAAGCGATCGAAGAAGACAGTTTTGATGAGGCAGGGCGTTGCCTTGTCTATCCGTTGCCTCTGCTATGAGCGGCAAAACATACTGTTTTAACGTCTATATGGGTGTATCACTGTCTTGGATAACCGCCTTGCCTATTCACCATAAGATGAAACCAAAAGGTACACAATCGGGTGTTCCCTTTAGGGTGTCCTGTGTGTGGTACAGTGACTCACTTGAGACAGAACATTCACGTTCTTTCACCTGAGGAGTTCTCTCTCGGTAGAGGGTGAGGCTAAACATTTTTGGCACTAACTTCCATGTTAGCTGCTCCATCTATAGCTCACGGAAAAACTCCATAAGCTTTGTTCAGATTTACCACAATCCCGAAAAATTCCCATTTCTGACTGCTAGCGTCCTTCATTTTCACGATACTGTGCCCCCCTAGAACCTTCAGAATTCGGAATTGTTTGCACTGCTCCACACGTCCTTTCATACACATTCACTTTAAACTTCTCCCTTAGGTTTATTCTACTTGCACTCCGCGGTTCCAATCTCCCCACTACTTAGAAACTTCAAACAGGGACTATACTGTACAGTTTCAGTCTGTCGCTAATTTGCAACCGGAAGAAAAGGCCGAAAGGCATTCGCCAATAAAACCATATAAGTGCATCCAGCAGACCATGAGGGTAGGTAGCTGATGGACACAGAATACTCACTCGAATGCCATATTTCTCCTTCAGAATGTCGATATTGACACGCCGATGAAGATCTCGACGAGCAGCAGCTAAAACAAAAGTGACACTAATGAAAAACGTTCAGGATATCTTCAGAGTCAATTACCTGAGGAAAAGACAATGGCAGTGACAGCCCGCATCAGGAGTTGTTATGGTCAGACGGATACTACCTGCAAGCGGTTACGCTCGACACCGTTATCCGGATCATAGACGATAGTGGGTTCCCTAGTGTCTAGATGGTCATGGATTCGACACAGCTCATCAACGGCACCTGGAAGCGTGTCCTGTAGTGCATACATCATACACGTTTCCCACACTTTGCTGTTCTATACCACCCCATTAATGATGTCGAATCCTTACGGCACTCTAATCTGGAAAAGCTATCCACTCGCCCAGTTGAGTGTGGCACGACCATACCCCATGTTGGCTCACATCAGCGGGACCTCTCGATTAACACCAAAACAAGCAAATCCAGAAGACGCCACTGGTTCGCCGCACCAATGACACCGGACAAATTGCATCACGGAAGGGAATGAAACAGTCGAATAAAGCGTAATTCGATCAGATCAGACAGCTGAGTCTAAGGCGTGCGGCAAGGTTATGTTACAATACTATGTCCGCCCGGATGTCTTTCTGCGTGTGAGATGCAAAATTTCCCCCTGCATTTTTGTTGTTGATGCGAAATCCACTAACTCTGGTCCACTCAGTACAGTTTTTATATCAAAACAACGACTTTGCAAGTGGACCCCTGAACCAAATCATTCTGCTGGGACCGCAGGATAAGGTATCGAGACAGCTGTACCTTGGTGACGGAACTTTCTCCCAACCTTGTGTCTTCACTATGCACCAGCACAGTCCGTAGTAGGATAAGCTGACCACTTATACAATCATTTAAACGTTCCTCCAAGAGTTTTAAAGATCAGTGAAGCAAAATGTATTCTGACTGTATGAGAAATCAATTACGTAAATGTTGTGAAAAGGCAAGTGTGAAAAACAGTTTGCTTGCTTTAGAAACTATATATATTGTGTTTTGAACTAATGCGGTACTAATGCGGAACTAATGTTGTACCCCCGGCCGAGCAACTGCTTTGCGTCAAGAAGGCAAGCAACTGACCTGAAAGACCATTCGTCACCTCGGAAGAAGCTGCTTCAGAGGAAGGAGGACCATCTGTCGCCTCCTCCAAAGCCAACCGAAGGGTGTCCGGATCGCATTGATCACAAACTTCCGAGCCACGATGCAAATGTACGAGTAGACGGGTGGCACCAATACGGAGTACATCACCGTGACTCAAACGCACAGGTTCCGCCTGTAAGATAAAATCAGTCGGGAAAAGCGGTAATCAAGTGAAGCTAAGACATCAATAAAAATAAAGGCATCTGCGTTCGGCCAAAACTACGTGCCCTTACCACTAATTAAGCCCAAATTTCCGGGCATATTTTAGTCAAGAATACATAATTTTAGACCACCAAATCAGGTATGCTACCAACTGGAGTAGTCCTACTATTGGCTCTATTTCAGTCAGACTACCGTCTGTAGATAATGCTTTTGCCTACAGACATCACACCCGCAAAGCGCTGTAACCTTGGAATCAAATCTCGTCCACAAAAGCGCTGAGTTACATCATAGAAACTCCAGTGAACTTAAACGTAAAATCAGTCCAAACGCCTACCTCTCGGCCGATTCCACCAACTTTCATTTTCTCCCTTTCACATATTCATTTTTCTCTACAACTCATTGCCAGCGACATATAAGAAGGTTCATTTTAAGGACCGACAGATCGGTATGCCAACCAGTACTGCTAACTTCAATATATACAGTCAACCCGGCCACCATGGCCGTAGACACTTCAAAATCACTCTTCTAATCCCAACACTCAGTTCACTTGGTAGCATTCAGCGTTCGAACTCTGAAATAGGCTGCACAATCGACCACAGCCGCACATTAACTGGTTCTCGACTGGCGACGAAACGTTCGTGAGCTTGTCGAACAGATCAGCAAGCATCAGATCAACTACCAGGTTGCTGTTGCGTGTAGGCTGGATTCGCCTTCCATTGTATGCATTCTCCCCGAAACGAGGATTCAAGACCCAAGTACGGTTGTTGAACTGACTTCCTTATCGGTTTCCCCTCACTTCCAGTTGCGAACCTCTGGTGATCCAAAAGACACCGCGGCTGGTTCTGCCGGAGTTGGCGTCGTTTTAAGCTATCGAGCGGAAGGGTTTCTCCTTCAAAGGCCCTCTATTGACAGTCGTCTTTGTGTGGTTTGTTTGGCAACGTCTGCAAGAGCGTCCCGTAAACGCGTCCATAATCACTACCTGTTCATTGCATCTGTTTACGCCCAACAAACCATAGCTCTCATACTCTCACATACAGTTTTTACGAGGCTAAGGGAGCACTACTACGGTGAACTAGAGGGTCAAATATTATAGCTGCCGAAGATATGAATGCGGAAGGAAGTAGGCTTAGCGCTACTGAGACTCAGTTGGGTGGTTGTCTTGGATTGGAATCAAGATGAACAGATAACGGCGAACTCCTACTGCAGTTGGGTGCTGACTGCAGACTGTCTGTGCGGAACTGAATTCCGAACACATGCGAGGCAAGCTCCAAAGCAGATAGACCACATCGCCATTAGAAACAAGTGCCTTACTCTCTGAAACCTCGCGCTAGGCCAGTCACCTCCCAGCCAAGTGGATCAGACTGTTGAGCAACTGACTTTGGGCAGGGTCTTCCAAGAAAGCCCCACTACTCGCCATCTTGTTAGTCGGAGGCTCAAAATGAGATACCTCAAAAAAAAACACTTTTGACCTGAGCAACCGGGAAATACCATCCACTCCTGCAGCTATTCGCTCAATTAACGGTTTCCGTTTCTTCTGGGGTACGCGGCTTGACTTGGGGGCGAGATGGCTGTGGTTAGAGAGCGAATTTACTGACCTGAATGTTCATGGTTCGAACCCGACCTCTGCATCTCGACTTCTGCTGTCTAGGCTTGGGCAACATGGCAGTATTCCAGCTCTCATGCTTCCTTCAAGTGGCATGGCAGCTAGGCACCGAGAGGGTGTTACAGCTCAACAATTAGTACCTACGCCGCTTGACTCCGATCATGGCCTCGGTTACCACTTTGCCGAAGCAGAGCCACCCCGTTCAGCAATTTTGGCTAGTTTCAGTAGCTCAAGAACATCGAGTTGATCTGGCTGGAAAGCTGCTGGGAACGCAGTCATGCTGATGACAAAGATCGGTTGGAGGTTGAATGGAAGCGAGCTAAAGAAGCTATGCTCTCAGATTTTAGAACTGCCTGGCTAAGTCATCCGACCCAACTAAATGGAAATTGGATATCGACGAAAGCTGCCAGAAAAGCCAAATCAGTAAATAGCGACTTTTAAATCCATATCCCTTACGAGGGCGCTATATACTCCTGTGGGCGCGTAGAAGTAAACAGCAAGTTTTCGCCCAAGTTCAACATATCCAATTGTGTAGGATAAGGCTGTTATCTCTCATCATTTCTCTGCAACTGTTATCAACGTGATGTTTGAAACTACTCTGCCTGGCTCTGAAATCTCAGGATTCAAAATTCGCTCTCACGTTAGGTAAGCGTAAGACATTGCTCTCTTTGGTTCATACTTTTCACCTATGCAAACCACTTTAAATAACCTAACTAGTTTTGCCGCATGGTTAGCATGCGCTTCACGTCTTCAAAGTTTAAAGTGCTGATACAAGACTGGGTAATAACAAGCCCAAACTCAATTGCTTGCAGACCAGCCCATCTAAATGGTAGACAAATTTATTTTCCGAAGAACCTGTATAGGCTGCGATGGACTGGATGGATATGAGATTACTTGTCAAATCGGGAAGGCCAGGGTAACATCTGCGAACCTCCGATACCTACGGTGCCGACGTGACGTCAGTTTGCCTGTCAAGGGCAGGCCATACACTGCGACAGTGCAATCCACACTGCTTTATGGATCAGGAACACGGCCTCTAGGCGCGGATGTACGAAAACTACAGAGCATTAACCGGGTATGGTGGGAATATCGGATTAGCAATGTTGAGGTGCGCCAAATGGTTGTAGGAAAAAGGAACTCTCGCGATGGATGGATTACTCACGCCTAATAGGTTAGGGATGCCACAAGACCGTCTGTCTCGCAGAGCTCTTTTCGCTCAGCCTTGTGCTGAGTGAAAGCGACTCAGAGGTGGGCAGTCTATGACCTGGCAACAAAGTGTGAAAACACTAACCGATGAACTCAGTCGGGTCGAAAACTGCCGCCTCCTTGGGTAGAGATCCAGGGACTCAACTCATCAGCAGTTGATGACACTAGCAGACATAGCCTAACCACGCAGTCAATGGCATTCGTGCCACTCAAATATGTAGCACACAGTAGTCACTGACATTTGCAACTGTCTTTATGCTTAAATCATTTATGACCAGTAATCCATACGGTCCTTCCTTGTTAGAGCGGCGGCCTGGAGAGGTAAGGTGCGCAAAGTGGAAGCGTTGATCGTAAATGATTTGGTAGGTTGCCGAGAAAGATGGATGGTAATGCCGGCATCCCGATGGAAACCCAAGATTCGGCGAGGCACCTGTTGAATGGACGTCTGGCGGAAGACAAGATCACTCCCCGAATTGGTAAGACCAGGGTGGCGTTTGCTAATCTCCGACATTTGTGGCGCCGACGTAACGTCAGCTTGGTTGGTAAGGGTAAAGTGTACAATGCCGTGGGCCCATCTATCCTACTTTATCGCTGCCTGTCGAAGACCATCGAGTGTTCTCTGTGCGTAACTACAGATGCCTCCGAAGAATTGTGCGATCTGGTGGGAACACCATATCAGTAATGCTGAAGTACGCCAAATGGTCTTCGGAAAAGTTAATTCATTCCTCGATAGATCAGTTGGTCACACTCCATAGATTACGCTGGTTAGGCCGTGCTGCGTATGCCAGAGGACCGTTTGACTCGTACAGCCCTCTTCGCCCAGCCTTGTGTCGGATGGAGACAACCCAAGGTCAGACAGTCCATGACCTGGTAACAAGGCATGAAAATCCTTAACGGTCAAGTCAGTTGTGTTGGTAAATGCCGTCTTCCCGGGTGGGGACCACGGGACGAAACAAACAAATGGTTAGCGACCCCGAAAGATATGACTGTGGCAACCAGCCAATGGCGGATTTTGCATCAAAGCTATCGTCTCCACTGCGCAGCTCTCATCTCATGACATGCTAGACAAACAATTCTACGTGTCGTCAGTGTACAGATTGGGCCATCGTCTCCGACGCGTCGCTTTCATTCCCTTATTCTCCTTACACTCGGTGAACGAAGATGTAGCAACTGGAACCAATGCGTTTCGATACACGGTTTGTGAGCCAAAGAACTGAGGTGAGCTGAACCGATGGAGCTGGGACTATTCAACGGAGACTGGTGGAGCCTTCACGTCCAGAGTACGGACACTCTAACAACCAATATGCAGTGTTCCTCATTTTGAAGGAAACTGAGGGAGGTCCAGCTAACATATTTGTCGCCGCAACGGCTGCGCTTGCGTCACGGGCGACGATGTAGTATGATAATAAATAAAAGAACAATGGTTCAGCTGCAACATCCTTTAGGTGCCTAACTGCCATGCCACCCGAAGAGAACACGAGGTCTGAGATACTGCCAGGTTGTCCAGGCGTAGATAGGAGCAGCCGAGATGATAAGGCTGGATTCGAATGATAGACTTTCCGACCGGTTAGTTCGCGCCTGAACCAAACAGCCATCTCTACCTCGCCGTAGCATGAACGGAGCTTTGCATTTGGGAAATAATCATGGAGTAACCAGGAGTTTATATATGGGCGACGTTTACAGAACCCCAAAGCTTTTGTTCTAAAGTGCACCTCCAGGTTTCACCCAACAGTGCCCTAACCTAAAACTGCCACATTGTCGCGGTGGTCGGGCTTGAGTGCTGCAATGATGCTGCGAAATATATTCAGTTCCTAAAGTTCATACCTGCCATGAATACTAACGGGGATAAGCCGGACGAAGAATAACGCTCCCCGTACTGCGAGCAATCGTATTACGAGGAGGTCTGGAGGTAGGATAGGAATGTGAAGGCAGTAGGTGTTTCCTTCAAGCGACCAGAATGTCCATATTTACGGAAGCAGCGAGGCTACCTTCCCACGAGGAAGAACGGGTCAGAAAAGGTCGGCCCCGAAAACCGCACACTCCAATCGCCCAGCGTTTGACCGTGACCGCAAGTGCATTATTCAATACGGTCGAAATACATTTAAAACCAGAGTCCAGTGCTATTAAAAGGGTACCTGCTGTAAGCAGCCGCATTAGAAGTGAGATAGCAATGACTTACTCCCTGCATTCTCGGACCAGGCCGGCCCCCTTCAGCCAAATGAGTCAGACTGTTGAGTCATTGGCTCCGGGAAGTCCCCGAAGAAAACCCTAAAAAACCGCTGCCTCGCGGTTCAGACTCTTGAGTCAGAGGTTAGGGGCACGGTCAACGAACGAAACCATACATCCTCCCACTTTCTTGTGGATCAGACTTTTGAGTCAAAGGCTCAAGGTGGAATACCTCAACCAAACCCCCTTCTTCAGCTAGGACAACCAGAAAGTATCATTCGCCCTTGCAGCGTTTCGCCCACCGGCCTTCTACCACACACCATCCCCACCCATTGTACAATGCAGTGCAATCAACCCCTCTGCAACTCCGATAGCCAGCATTCCGTGTCTAAACCTTCACCCAGAAAAATAAACCAAAAATAATCACTTACGAACCTCAAAAGATCTGATCGACTTTGCACCCTTCAATGTCCGTACTCCATGTCAAATTGGGCAATAGGCATCTCTTGCTGAAACCTTGCTATCCCTATCTGTCGATATATGTTGTGTCTCCAAAACGCGCATACAAGACTCCACTTCGGTCGTGCTCCTCAAGCCACTTAGGACGAGCTCAGATGTCCCACATTTCACTCTTCGGGTATCTGGTGATCCTGACGCAATGGCTCATGGTATCTACAGAGTGGGAGTCGCACTCAGCCTCAAGGCTGAAAGCGATTCACTGGACTGGATCCCAGTAAACAGTCGTCTTTGGACTGCACGGTTGTCTGGCTCAAGCAAGATCAATGCAGGTGGATGTGGCAAACGGTGTTCATTTGTCGTATCAGCATACGCCCCGATAAACTGGAGTTCTGAGATTGAGGACGGGCTTTATCGAGAGCTGTCACGACTGCTTCGGTCAGCAAGGACGGATATAATAATCCTAGCGGGTGATATGAATGCCAAGTTGGACGACTAAGTCAAGAAGTAGCCCAGTTAGATGGTAGATTTGGAGTCGAGGCTCAGCGTACGGATAATGCGGAGTGAATGCTTCAGCTGTGTGCTGATCATCCTCTGTTCCTGACCAGTGCAAAATTCCAACACAAACGCTCACATCGAGTTACTTGGAGACCATCAACCGCAAAACAGTCATGGACTCAACTGGACCATGTGGCTATTGGTTACCTATGGAGAACGTCAATTAAAGATTGACTGTCCTTCTAGCGTATGCAACTTGACTCTAATCGTGACATTGTACGAGCCCGGTTATCAATTCCCTTTCTGTTCGCATTACGCATTCTAAAGCGAAGCAGTTCCATTGACCAAATTCGGTAAGTCTCAGTAGCTCAGGAATATCCAGCTGATCTGGCTAGGAAGCTACTGGAAATGCACAGTCATGCAGAAGACGAAGATTGCTTGGAGGTTGAATAGAAGCGAGTTAAAGAATCTGTGCTCTCAGCTTTCAGAACTGTTTGTTCAAGCCATCTGACTCGACTAAATGAACACTGGATATAGTCGAGGTCAGCACATCATATTGCTTCCAGGAAGGCCATATCAGCCACTAGCAACTGTGATGACGCATGCAGATCGCTCAAACACCGGATAATCAGGAGCTTGAAGAATGACAGAGAACGCTGCTGGACTTCGAAAGCCCAGGAGTTCGAGATGGCTTTCGCTGCACACAACAACCGCGCCCTATTTCAACTGATTCGATCAACCAGTCAAAAGACGTGCCAGCGAAACGATATGTCAGAAAGAATACTCCAAAGAACGGTTCAGCTGGTCTTGTTCAACACAACCGTTGGAAGAACCCAGCGGGCCAGGGTAGCTTTTGTCAACATCCGACACCTATGGTGCCGGCATGAAGTCAGTTTGTCTGTCAAGGGCAGAGTTTACACTGCGGCAGTGCCATCCATACTGCTTTATGGATCAGAGACATAGCCCCTACGCGCGGAGGACATACTGAAGATGTCAGTGTTTGACCACCGGTGTCTCCGAAGCATTGGTAGGATCTGGTGGGAATATCGGACCAGTAATGCAGAGGTACGCCAGAAGGTCCTATGAAGAAGGAACTCTCTCACGATATATGAATTACTCACGCCTGGTTAGGACATGCACTTCGCATGCCAGAAGACCGTCTGTCTCACAGAGCTCTTTTCACTCAGCCCTGTGCTGGGTGGAAGCAACCGAGAGGCGGACAATTTATGACCTGGCAAGAAAGCGTGAAAACACTAACCGGTGAGCTCAGTGGGATCGAAAACTGGGTAAAGATCCAGGAACACAATTCACTAGTGGCTAATGACGCTGGAAGAAATGGCCCAATCGCGCAGTCAGTGGCACTCCTGCATCAAAGCTATGGCCTTCGATGCATAGCCACTCAGTTCCCGAACTAACTGAACATTCCATCACCTCCAAGGATTGGCTGTATGTTCCACACTCTCCCACTTTCCAGTAACCGACACTGTAGCAGATAGAACCAATGTGCCCATGGTGCACGGTTTATAGCTGATAAATCGAACTGAATTCACAACAAAGTGCGACAGGCTGTGGAGAGCAGAATCATCAGAAAGGCCGTTGGATCTTGGGTCAAATTTATACGCTCGCTCAGTAGGGCCCGGCGTTTGTTCAGGTTCGATTGCTTGGCCCTTGCACATCCAAGTGCGACATGCATGGTGGAAAGGCTTTATGGTTGTGGCTGTTCATCACACGGCTCTATGCCACTTAGGTGGTACTGACGATGAGCTTACGTTACACTCGTGACGTGTGAAACCTCTTTATGGTGGTGTCGTCAATGGGCCCACGTGGATTTTGTAGGGGACCTAGAAGCCAGCAAAGAGTCTATTGCGCCCTGGCAGCACCACCGCCAGAGACCAGTTAGTCCACGTGCAACGGAAGTGCAGAGGCAGGGCAAAAAGACCAAACACTGAGTTTGGCTTCGTCTCTGGTTGACCAACCCAAAGGGCGGCAAGATACATGACGCCCTGAATGCCCTGTGGCGGCGAGCTAAAATCTCAGATATCGTTGTGGTTGCTGGAGGTCTGAGTAGACAAGTGGGCAGACTTAGTGCATCTGAGACCCAATTAAGGTGGTCGAAATCGATTGGACTCGGTCCGTAAGGATAGTGGTGAACGATTGCATCAGCTGTGCTGACCGCAGACTTTTTATGCAATACTAACTTCCGAGATAACCGAAGACGTCTGGCCACATGGTGTCCTCCAACGGCGCGCCGGGTACAAACTCAAATCGATCACACTGCCACTAGTTACCTATGGCGCGGGTCAATAACTGACTGCCGTTCGTTTTGGAAAACATTTGTAGATTCCGAGCACGCGGTCGTCCGGAGTCGCTTCTTCCTTCGTTTTGCAGGACGCATAAGGTGCGGACATATCGGTTGGCAACTAAGAGACTGGCAGATCCGGATGTTAGACGAATTTACTAGAATCGCCTTATAGAGTCTCTTTCAGCTGCTCCAACATCAGATGTGAATTCACACTGGGACGAGATTGCCACCTCTTTGAACAGTGCTGGGAGTTTTGCCTGTGGCACGGCGCAACGAAGCCCACCTAAGTACTGCAAATCAGACCGAATGGTGGCGCTGCTTAAACCTCGTAGAAATATCCCAGCCGGTCGCGAACATAACTTGACCCGACGAATTATCACACGTCACGTGAAGGTGAGAGTGCGAGCCGATCTTGAAGTCAGCTGGACACAGAAAGCTAAGGAAATGGAAGAGGTCCAGAAAGCCAGCGATGCCCGAAGATTATTTCAATGGATCAGTGCGACCAGTCCCCGAAAACCACCTGTGAGCGAAACCATCAGGGATCAGAATGGAGTGACCATTCTGAATAGAGAAGAACGCCCCGACCATTGGGCCAAATACTTCGAACAACCGTTATCGTGGCCGCTAGCTGCCGCTCATCTGGAGCCCACAGCTGACGTAGAACTCTGGAAGGTGAACGTGGAAGCCTCTACGGCCTCGTAGGTTTATGACTGCATATGTTCTCGCAAGCGCCACCAAGCTTCTGGTCTGGATGACCTCCCACCCGAATGGTCCAAAGATGGGGGTGAAGTCCCCGGTCAGCGTTTGTCTGCATCTGGGAAAAGAGGACTGTCCCAGACAACTGGGGGGAGTCGGTGATAGTGTCCATTTTCAAAAGAGACTCGTAGTGAGTGTGGTAACCACAGGAGGATCAGCTGGACCCCGGTTATTACGAAACTGTTGGCGTAATTTGTGATTCGTCGTCTTATGGTGGCTCGTGAAAACTAACTCCAGAGCAGCAGGCGGGAGTACAGCCTCGTAGGGCTTGCGTTGACTGAATCTTCACACTCGGTCAGGTGCTAGAACAACGTCACACATACAAACGACCCACAATTTTAGTATTCCTGGATTTACAAGGCACAATCGACTCAGCTGACCGGTCTGTTCTCATTGACACGCTTGTCCATCAAGGAATGTCCCTGAAGTTTGTGAACATAATAAGCTCTTCGTTTTCTCAGACTTCCAGAGGTGTAAGGGTATACGGAGAGCTCTCCAAAAGTTTCCGTACACGAAGTGGTGTCCATCAGGGGTGCCCACTTTCTGCATTCTTTTTCTATTTCGATCGATGAGACAATGAGATGAACGCTGGAAGGTCTTCGAAACCCTGGTGTTCAAATAGTTTCTCACGAAAACCTTGCCCATCTGGAATATGTAGACGAAATCGTTCTCGCCTTCTAGGAGGAGAAGGAGCAGGTGTCTTTGCATGAATTGATGAAAGTTATCCCGTCCTTTGGCATGCGCTTTGCACCCATAAAGTGTGAGGTCATGCTGCTGGACATGCAGTCATTGAACACACCACTTACACTCCAGGGAGAGGTGCTCAAAGTTGTGGAGCGTTTTACTTATCTTGGAAGTTGTATTAGTTCCAATTTTAGTGTGACAGACGAAGTCAATTCACGAATCTGCAAGGCTCGAGTTGCGGTGACTCGTGGAATATATGGCGTGGGAGTTGAACTGAATGCGCTTTGCTGGATTGGATTCCAGTGAACAGTCATCTTCGCACCGCTCGGTTATCCAGCTCAATCAAGTTCAAGATCGAATGACGAATTGATATCGTCGAGACCACTAGCACTGATTGGTGCCGGGAAATCTATACCAACAGCCAACGAGTACGACGGCGGACGCAAATCCCTCAAACACCAAATAGTGAACAGCCTAATGAAAGAANGTCTGGTGGGAATATCGGACCAGTAATGCAGAGGTACGCCAGAAGGTCCTATGAAGAAGGAGCTCTCTCACGATACATGAATTACTCACGCCTGGTTAGGACATATACTTCGCATGCCAGAAGACCGTCTGTCTTACAGAGCTCGTTTCACTCAGCCCTGTGCTGGGTGGAAGCAACCGAGAGGTGGACAATTTATGACCTGGCAAGAAAGCGTGAAAACACTAACCGGTGAGCTCAGTGGGGTCGAAAACTGGGTAAAGACCCAGGAACTCAATTCACTAGTGGTTAATGACGCTGGAAGAAATGGCCCAATCGCGCAGTCAGTGGCACTCCTGCATCAAAGCTATGGCCTTCGATGCATAGCCACTCAGTTCCCGAACTAACTGAACATTCCATCACCTCCAAGGATTGGCTGTATGCTCCACGCTCTCCCACTTTCCAGTAACATACACTGTAGCAGATAGAACCAATGTGCCCATGGTGCACGGTTCATAGCTGATAAATCGAACTGAATTCAAAACATGGTGCGACAGGCTGTGGAGAGCAGAATCATCAGAAAGGCCGTTGGATCTTGGGTCAAATTTATACGCTCACTCAGTAGGGCCCAGCGTTTGTTCAGGTTCGATTGCTTGGCCCTTGCACATCCAAGTGCGACATGCATGGTGGAAAGGCTTTATGGTTGTGGCTGTTCATCACACGGCTCTATGCCACTTAGGTGGTACTGACGATGACTTTACGTTACACTCGTGACGTGTGAAACCTCTTTATGGTGGTGTCGTCAATGGGCCCACGTGGATTTTGTAGGGGACCTAGAAGCCAGCAAAGAGTCTATTACACCCTGGCAGCACCACCGCCAGAGACCAGTTAGTCCACGTGCAACGGAAGTGCAGAGGCAGGGCAAAAAGACCAAACACTGAGTTTGGCTTCGTCTCTGGTTGACCAACCCAAAGGGCGGCAAGATACATGACGCCCTGAATGCCCTGCTGCGGCGAGCTAAAATCTCAGATATCGTTGTGGTTGCCGGAGGTCTGAGTAGACAAGTGGGCAGACTTAGTGCATCTGAGACCCAATTAAGGTGGTCGAAATCGATTGGACTCGGTCCGTAAGGATAGCAGTGAACGATTGCTTCAGCTGTGCTGACCGCAGATTTTTTATGCAATACTAACTTCCGAGATAACCGAAGACGTCTGGCCACATGGTGTCCTCCAACGGCGCGCCGGGTACAAACTCAAATCGATCACATTGCCACTAGTTACCTATGGCGCGGGTCAATAACTGACTGCCGTTCGTTTTGGAATACATTTGTGGATTCCGAGCACGCGGTCGTCCGGAGTCGCTTCTTCCTTCGTTTTGCAGGACGCATAAGGTGCGGACATATCGGTTGGCAACTAAGAGACTGGCAGATCCGGATGTTAGACGAATTCACTAGAATCGCCTTAGAGAGTCTCTTTCAGCTGCTCCAACATCAGATGTGAATTCACACCGGGACGAGATTGCCACCTCTTTGAACAGTGCTGGGAGTTTTGCCTGTGGCACGGCGTTACGAAGCCCACTTAAGTACTGCAAATCAGACCGAAGGGTGGCGCTGCTTAAATCTCGTAGAAATATCCCAGCCGGTCGCGAACATAACTTGACCCGACGAATTATCAGACGTCAAGTGAAGGTGAGAGTGCGAGCCGATCTTGAAGTCAGCTGGGCACAGAAAGCTAAGGAAATGGAAGACGTCCAGAAAGCCGGGGATGCCCGAAGATTATTTCAATGGATCAGTGCGACTAGTCCCCGAAAACCACCTGTGAGCGAAGCCATCAGGGATCCGAATGGAGTGACCATTCTGAATAGAGAAGAACGCCCCGATCATTGGGCCAAATACTTCGAACAACGGTTATCGTGGCCGCTAGCTGCCGCTCATCTGGAGCCTACAGCTGACGTAGAACTCTGGAAGGTGAACGTGGAAGCCCCTACGGCCTCGTAGGTTTATGACTGCATATGTTCTCGCAAGCGCCACCAAGCTTCTGGTTTGGATGACCTCCCACCCGAATGGTCCAAAGATGGGGGTGAAGTCCCCGGTCAGCGTTTGTCTGCACCTGGGAAAAGAAGACTGTTCCAGACAACTGGGGGGAGTCGGTGATAGTGTCCATTTTCAAAACAGACTTGTAGTGAGTGTGGTAACCACAGGAGGATAGCTGGACCCCGGTCATTACGAGACTGTTGGCGTAATTTGTGATACGTCGTCTTATGGTGGCTCGTGAAAACTAACTCCAGAGGAGCAAGCGGGAGTACAGCCTCGTAGGGCTTGCGTTGTCTGAATCTTCACACTCGGTCAGGTGCTAGAACAACGTCACACATACAAACGACCCACAATTTTAGTATTCCTGGATTTACAAGGCACAATCGACTCAGCTGACCGATCTGTTCTCATTGACACGCTTGTCCATCAAGGAATGTCCCTGAAGTTTGTGAACATAATAAGCACTTCGTTTTCTCAGACTTCCAGAGGTGTAAGGGTATACGGAGAGCTCTCCAAAAGTTCCCGTACACGAAGCGGTGTCCATCAGGGGTGCCCACTTTCTGCATTCTCTTTCAATTTCGATCGGTGAAATAATGAGATGAACGCTGGAAGGTCTTCGAAACCCTGGTGTTCAAATAGTTTCTCACGAAAACCTTGCCCATCTGGAATATGTAGACGAAATCGTTCTCGCCTTCTAGGAGGAGAAGGAGCAGGTGT
>SJOL01006370.1:2081851-2110574 GCA_004794785.1 Opisthorchis felineus | reverse complement strand
ACTGAATGCGCTTTGCTGGATTGGATTCCAGTGAACAGTCATCTTCGCACCGCTCGGTTATCCAGCTCAATCAAGTTCAAGATCGAATGACGAATTGATATCGTCGAGACCACTAGCACTGATTGGTGCCGGGAAATCTATGCCAACAGCCAACGAGTACGACGGCGGACGCAAATCCCTCAAACACCAAATAGTGAACAGCCTAATGAAAGAACGAGATTTCTGGTGGACATCACAAGCTCGGGAGAAGGAGAAGGCTTTTCCTGCCGGAAACAGCCGTGCCCCATATCAACTGATATGGTCGACTGGCCCTAAGAAAGCAGCAGTCAGTGAAACGCGGTTCATTAATTCACTAGCAAAAACATCGACTGGAAAGATGAATCGAACACTTCAAAGAGCAGTTCAGCTGGCCTCCTGCAACACAGCCTCTGGGAGAGTGCATACGAGCGAGTGGAATGTAAACGTTAATCGCCCGTCAAAAGAAAAAAATAAAATATGAAATGTCCGTACTGAAACTAGAGACCAGAATCGGACGGTCTGTATCCAGTCCTCTTCAAAGATGGAGAATCCCTGAGGACCCATCTGACAAGTGATTGGTGCGATACGGGGTGAAGAGAAAGTGCCTACAGAATGGGACACTTTACAGTTATTCCTGTCCTCGAAAAGCGTATGCGAACACTGTGTGAAACCACCGAGGTATCTGCCTGGTAGCTGTGGTATCGTAGGTGCTCTCTGGTCTTATCCTTCGAAGGTTGAGGCAGATCTGTGAAAATTAAGCTGGATTCCGTCCTGCAAGAGGATACATCGATCACATTTCCACCCCCCGGTAATTACCAGAAAACTCAGCTGCGACGGTGATTGCCGTCTACCTAAATGCGGACGCCGAGACGGAACAAATCAGTGGTTACAGACATCAACGATGGACCAATCGCGTCTCCAATAGCACCCATGCATCCAAGCTGCTGCCTTCAGTAAACAGCTCCCTTTCCGAAACTCCTGTATTAATGCATCTATTATATCAGCTACCTTCTTCAATGTGTAGACATCTACTCCTAGCTCCCCAAATCATCGGCGAACTAAACTGTGGCAGGTATAACCACTGTACAACAAGTAGGTGGTGTTCATTACTACTACTATTTCTGATGATGATGATGGTGATTATAAGAAAACCAGTTAACGAAATTACTAACGACAACAATGGTATTAAAGCTCGCCCATCCCCATGAGTTCACGATGCGTATTGCAAAAAGCAGTGTTCCGCGCCTACTTTCGATGGTAAAGCTTGGCCGAAAACTCAAAAGTTTTACTATAAGTGTCTAACAGCACTGCCGTTGTTGCTTGACACGAAAGTGGGAATGCGTTAGCTTCCATTGTCATCACAACATATTACCACTAACAGCAACAACATCGATGAACGTCGGTGCTTCACGCGAAGGCCTGCTGATTTACTTGAAGGAAGACCTGCGAAAACGGGACGATGAACCTAAGTTACGCAGTATTTCAGGATTACTTGACTTCCAAACATTCGTTTCGACAGTCTGAATGGAAACTGACAGCATGAAGGCATTCCGTAAAAGCTACAGACACGCAGCGAACTCAGAAACTAACCTTCGGAAGCAACTGTCCATTCACAAACGTTCCGGAAGAAGATTCTCTATCCAACAGAGAATAGTTCTCTTCGGTCTGGTTGTAAATAACTTCACAGTGAATCTAAAAGACGACAGTAAAATAACGCACACATTGATAAGGACATGAAATGAAAAGTGCCCCACTTGATAGTTCGGAGCAAGTAGAGGTACAAACAGAGGAAGGGATGTTTACTCAGGAAGTTGAATCAGTGAAAGTGTGGAGGCGAATCAGCTACATTAATAAACTGCCTAAGTTGCTAGGTAATCATTATTACCCGGTACGACACGATCCAACAGTAAGCTAATGGAAATGGTGTTCGAACGCTCACGCGCAATCGTGGCCTTCGTGTACGATAGTTCGCTGACTGATGTGTTTCGAGTGGGGAAAGAACTCAAGTTATACATCATGAAACAGGAAAGAAACACAAGGATTTGAACACTACCTGTCTCCCATTTCTAGGAAGGACGGAGTAGAAACTCGCAGGTGAATTCGAGCCATGGACATTCTGATCAGCAGACTGTGCCCCTTCCATTTTTACCACTCAGGAACTACACCTGTATCATTCGTATCCGTTGTCCCCATACTTCTGGTCGGGTCAGAATGTACAGTAAGTCATCTGAAAGTTTCCTTACAACGAGGTTTACTGCTCCTCTCCCTTCTTGTGTATTTTTGTCAGTGATTTTGTCTTACATTGCACACTTGAAGGAAATGTGAGTCCAGATATCGAAGTCATAGCTAGAGAAAGACTAGCCGACTTCGGTTAAAAGGACGAGAATGCTTCGAGATTTGGCGATTACGCGTCTGCAAAAACCACTATACAGAAAATATCGGAAGTGGTCCTTCGTTTCGCCATTCATTTTAAACCTTCAATTGTAAGGTCTTCAAAATTTTCCAGCCCCTTGTATCTGTTGGAACATTAAAAATGGTTAGTCTGGTTCTGTTGATTGGTTTACGCACCTGGTCACCGGCTTCACTGTGAAGTTTCAAGTCAATGAAACTAGTAACTAGCATTTGCTAACTAGCGTCAGCTAGGGCATCTGAAACGAATTTCAGTGACACTAACGAGCCGTCCACACAAGGCAACTGCAAGAACGGTCTTAGTTCATCACTGCGAAGCGTGAGCCTCCGAGCCAAGGAACCTGAGCATTCTCAAAAATTCGTAGCATCGTGCCGCAATGAACTGGTGAAGAATCCCAGTCACTGGGGCAGCAAATAAAGCTCACCAGGTTAAGAAGGCTGTGACGCGTACCATGGATCTCCAACAGCCATCTACCAAAGTGCAGTTTTTCGTCTAAAACCAGTGTTGAGGAAAGGGTAACGGAGAATGGACCATGACATCACAACGTGAAATAAAAGTTGTCTAAACCAGGCTTAATGCTGTTGGATTGTCGCGACTTTCTGGCTGGGGACAGGCGATTGTACTAGCACGTGGCTGAAAACCTTACACAGGTAAGCGAGCCAACTGAAGTTTGTCCCGAACTTAGGTGAGGTTGCCAGAAGATGTTGAGAAAAACCTTTCGATGGCACCCTACTCAGATACAATGCTCGAATATGTTTCAGTTGGGGGCGAAATGGCTCACTGGTTAGAGCACGAATCTACTAACCGGAAGGTCCTGGTTCGAACCCAACCTCAGCCTCTCGACTTCCCCTGTCTAGGCTTGGGCAACCTGGCAGTATCCCAGCCCTCGTTCTTACTTCTGGTGGCATGGCAGTTAGGCACCGAAAGGGTGCTACAGCTGAACCATATGTTTCAGTTCCCTTCGAAGGTGCCGACCTCTTGTTCTTAGCATCGTTTTTTAACAAAGCCCCCTCCCACTCCCTTTTGGCGCGCTTTACTAGAGGATTCTTCTTATTTGTACGGTACTTGGGCGCTAATATTTGCTGCCGATGCATTGTGCTACATAATGAATATGATGAGGACTATATGGGAACGACGCATTGTTTACATCCTGGAACCAACACCCACAGAGCTTACAACGTACGCATTTACAGCTCCTCTCTACCTACCATACGTACGATGCTTTATTATATTCAGTAAAGCAAAACTGTCCTGTTTAAGCGGACCATCATAAACGAGATTCAGCAGGATTTAGTTGAGTCTACTGTCAAAACCAAACTCGTGCGCATATGAGAGTAGTTGTCTTGTTTAAGGTTTATTCAGGAGTATTTTGGTGTACTCTCAGAAATAAACACAGCAACTATTGAAGATAGCCATTCTGAAAAGATCTTCTGCTATATAGAGATCATACACAGGTATAAAGATGATAAAAACGGAGCCAATCACAATAAAGCAAGTGTTTGGAATAGATGTGTGCTAGACAAATCACAAACAACTACCTCTTTGGGTTGTCACGCTTGGTATGTGAGTGCCTGTGCCTTGGATGGGAGGCGAACAACACAGGACCCCCTCAACAGAAGGGATTGAAAAGAGTTCTTTTGGGTACAAGTAGTAGTAATGGCTTCAGTAATCGCGAGATTACGTGGTCTAGTTAGGCGTACTTAGAAGACGACCCAAAAGGAGAGGAACACAAAGAACTATTCATAGTGCTCTATTCCAGGGGTTACTTGAAGACAGATATGTTAACTAGAGACCTTACTGCAGATTTTAAATCTGTGCTCAATGCCACCCCAATCCGATGTATTTTCAGTGTCACTATTCTTTCATTTACGAAATAAAGACGGATCACCATTGCTGTTCCTTTCTGTGGTTGTACGAGTGCGCATATGTTGCCACCTGTGCGGGATGTATGGCCCGGCAATGTACAAATTACTCATTATGAGGAACGACGGTTGCATCCAAAGCTCTATTTTAGCCTACCTGTGAAACGGAACATCTAGTTAGTCGTAATAGCATTTCGGATCGCTTCCCGAGTACGACGCAACTAGTCCAAAACTTTTGGACTACGAAATCTCGCGATTACTGGAGCCATTTCGTTTCGCTTTCTTGCGCCCGTGTTGTTTGCCCAGAACTATTTCCAACCCCTTTTATTAAACTGGTCCAGTATTGTTCGCCTCCCATCCAGTACACACACTTGACACAACCCACAGAGGTAGTTGTGTGTGATATGCAAAGCACACATTGCCCTATTCCAACCGGTTGTAATTAGTTCTGTTTTGTCATAATTAAACCTGCACATGATCTGTATTGACCAGAAGATGAACCATTGATAACATGTGTTCGGCAAGCATCCCTCTTCCAAGTACCGAGGAAATGGGTTTCCAATCCAGCGTTGAAAGTCCAGTTGATTTTCGAAAGAATGGACAAGGCGTTCTCGGAGCTAAACGCTGAAGCAACAAAAATGGGTTGACGATTATTGGAACAGGGGGCATGTGCATCCCATGGTACATATTCACCTAGGTGAGCGGCGCATTACAGGTCCTAGATGAATTGGGTTTCAGTATTCGTATAGAGCCAAAATGCCAATTAAAGGTGAGTTTTACACTGGGCGCTAATTGTTCAGACTAGGGTAAAACCATCCAGTGGGCGACTCGTGAATAAGGGACATCGGGACCCATTTACAAAAAATTTATGGTTTGGCGTTGAAATCCTCAGAGGCACCTCCAGCTTACCTGAACAAGAACGCTAGGCACGTACCTAAGAGACCAGAAGAGATTTTTCCAGCCACTGTTCGCTTCATCTCGTGAACTTGTCGTAAACTTAGTTATATTAATGGGGTTGGTGGAATGTGGTGTTTCGGCAGAAATCAGGCACAAAAACCATCGGTTGAACATTAATCATGCTACGGACCGATCCACTCCGTCTCGCACCAGTGCTGTCGACTAAACACACCAGAAAGTGTTTCCGTATCCGAGCATTGGCTGAACTGAAATAAGTATACATGCGCTTGTACGGAGGACACCCCGTATGAGAGAAAATCTGGTTATTTCTAATAAATCCCCTTATTGGGGGATTGCACTGTATTTTTTCCAACCTGAACCGATTACGGTAGCCCATTCTTATGAAGAATACGTGACGTCATCATCACAAACAATACTACTTCCAGGCTTTCCTTTTTGTGTTATGAACTAACTTGGGGAGTATCAAGACAAGAGGAGTTTTCATAAAGACGAGTAACTGGCACAGTGCACAGACGGTTTCTTGAGCCCGTTACGCAATCTAGCCAGAAAGTCGTGAACAACTGGGATATCTAACAAAACCATTAAGACAATCAGTAAACTGAAGGTAACTTACAGTGCTCACGTCCGGATCGTCAGGAAAGTTTACAGATGGACAAAAGGTGGGATTGCGACCGATACATCCCCAACCCCGAGATGACTCTTCACTTGTAAGGATAAATACCGACCCGAGAGGGGTGCACTCAGATGCCAAAACTACTAGACGCACACCAGGTGGGTAAACCATGGGTTTTGCCGCAAACGATGTCACCTGTTGTGCAGGCGGAGGAGTTGAACTTCCATCTATGTCTGTTGAAATTTAAAAGAAAGAAAACTGAAAGTAACCTTAAGCTTAATGAGTTGGTCGTTGTCAATACGAACGGAAATCGACAACCTTTTACAGGCTGGGTCATTCCAAGTATCCGGAACGAGATACGTCCAAAAGTTTTCATCAGCCTCATAGGTTAGGTCATATCACACCTGAGAAGGTCGTAGAAATTACCCTAATTTGGTAATGTAGATAGGGTGCAATAGTTGTTAGTTGATCAGGTGGCTGTTGATTTGCTCGCCGTGCAATTGCTAAGCTCGGCAGACAGATCGACAGCCACCTGATCTATTAACGACGTACCCTTATTTGTAAGTGCAGGAGCGACGCGTACACAGTCCAACCATCCCATTTGCTACATAAATTAGACCAACGTCAGATCTTCACTGAAATAAGGATAACGATGATGATAATCATACTGATAAAAATAATGACAAGTCCTGTAGTGAAGCTGAGATATGGGTGTTCAGAAGTTTCCGTTCACCCTTAATGCGTAGGTGAACATGCGGTGGACCCCGGTTTTAAACAAAGAATCACTTGTATCAACACGGCTTTAGTCCGCGTAGTTTACTTGTCCAGGTGCAGGCATTCTGGTCGGTCCCCATAAAGCTTCGTTTCTATTAGGGCTTCGTCCCTGGTGTTACCCGATCTGAAAGTCCAAACAGGCGGGTCAAAAAGTCCACGCAACTGAACTCGAGGTAAATCAGCGGTCAAAGAACAAAACAACTGACCAGAAGGTTTGTCGTTCGAACCCACTTATCGCTTTCCGGTTGCTTCTTTGTAGACTTGGGCGACCTGATGGTATTTCAGCCCTCGGACTTCCTTCGAGTCGAACGTCAGCTAGACACCGAAAAGGAGTTGCAATTGCATTATCTCTTGATCAAGTTTAAACATTCCGCTAGCGAGTTCCTTGTCATCAAGGGTAGGGTCGTACATTTCTCGAAGCTGGGTCCAGATGGTACATTCAAGAAAAGTCGCACTTCACCGAAGAATTTGGGTGCATGGTGCTATAGAGTGCGCGTAATGGTGACAGGTGAATGTAGCTTTTGGGAGCAATGCTTCGTTTCAACATGGCAGCGTGTAACCAACAAAGACACATGTCAATGTTCTATAATTCACCAAAGACTTGTTTTGCACTGAAAGTTCAAAACCTCCATATATTTATTTCCGCACATCCGGAGTCGCAGTATAGTACACGCGCATCTGACTTTATACTCTCCTTTTGGGTTATGACTTTCGTTTGATGTGGTCAACGCTGCCATAAATAGCACTTCACTATGACCACGTGTACTCTAGGCGAAATCCACCTTTGATTCGACGCGCTTTACTTACCCTGTGGAGATTACAGAGGTTCAAGCTAGAAATCCAGATAGGTCGAAGGAGACATAAGAAGGTACATTATTTAACAAGGCAACCTGACAATAAAGCAATGCCGGTTTGTGTGAATGAATTTGAAGACAGTCACTTGTTCCCTTAAGGGGACTGATACGTCAACAGTTATCATGCTACCAGGCTGTAAAAGTGCGTACTTGTTGTACAGTGGTTATAGCTGCCAAAGTTTCGTTCACAGGTGACCTGGGAAGGTAGAAGTAGACAGGTAAGATAATGGAGGCGACAGTTGATATAACTGATGCGTCAATGCAGGAGTGTCGGAGGAGTTTCCATGGGGAGACCGGGAGGGAAAGCTATGCACTGAAGGTAACAGCTTGGACGCATGCGCATTATTTAGCGCACGATTGTGCCGACAATGTCTCTAACCATTGATATGTCCCGTCTCGGGGTCCGCATTAAGGAGGACGGGAATGACTAACCCAGCTGCGTTTGCCGATAATGACTTCCATAGTTAGCTGCCAAGTCATTGCTTGACCTCCCCAGGCTCATTTCCACCCTTCGTGTGGTCGTGAGATAAGGGCTCCTGGGCAAAGTCGGTCGACTAGCATACGGATCACGTCATCAAGCCAGCGGAGTGCGATCATGGCACAAAAAAGTCCTATTTGAAAGTGCTCAGGTGGTCCAAGCTTGACAGTGACCACTGAAGTATCGTTAAACCTGACATCACGCGAAGACCTGTGTGACATAATATTCCCCTACTCCAAAAAATGGTTCCACAAGGGCTATTCCGAGATAGATATGCCTCAACCCACGAATTCGCCCGTATGTTAGCGATGCATGGTGCAGGACTACTGCAGAAGTTCAGCGTTTTAAGGGCCACACCACGGAAAACATCACAACTACAGGGTGATGAGTCTCAACCATCAGTGTGTCATTCAACCGGGCATAAACCTTTACAAGTACCAAAGTTCAGCTAAATAGGATACAGAGGTGAGCAAACCATGGCACGCCGGTATCCTTCTTCCAACTGGATAGCATCACTTGAAAAAATCAGGCGTTTTCAAACAAGCTCGCCGCACACTTCGAACGTTCTAAAATGATGGGATAAACATACGGACTAAGGCGAGCCTAATAGAAAGAACAGCACCTGAAACCCACCACGTAGTGAGTGTTTCATAATAATAGTTTAGCAGTGTACAATTAATACAGGCTGTCTTTAGCAAGCAACTCACTCTCTTTATCTTGTCTCGAGTGAAGTCGTTCCTTTGGTGAGCAAGCATTCATCCTCTTTCGCTTTATCTTTTTTCCGCTCACGGACCCAGTGAGCGAATCTTGATCAGGCGACGCGTCCGAGCAAGCAGAATGTCGTCGTGAGTTTTGAGGATAACGAGGAGAGTTTTGGGAGGAATTGCTCCGACTACTGCTGTTTGGAGACCTCCGAGAAGAGCCTGTCCTGGATCGCCTTCGGCAACGACGCCGGCGATGACGTGAACGGTGTCTCGAGAGTGGGCTAGGGCTGCGTTGCTTTGGGACCGAGTGTGCATCCTGGATGACGAGTGGGGCGTGGCGTCAGCAGTTCGTTGTATTCACGGGAAAAGGTAAAAGGAAAAACAATACAAATCAGCAAGGGTACCGCAAAAGTGTGCGGTTAAGCACTCGTCTGCACAATGCCGTGGCGACGTCGACGAGTTTGCCAGATCCCATAGTAGGTTGTGGCTGCACGCTGATCTGGAACAATGGAAGATACCGAAGTGCATTCAACAACGAAACAACTTATTTGTCAGGAGATTGAAAAGAGCAAACATTAACCGCTTGTGGATCAGTGCGCTTACCTCTGGACTACGACAGAAGAGTTCTCTGAGCTCTGCTAACCGCCGGGAATCCACTGAAGAGCGATAGGCGTATTCACCAGTTTCCGAGTTATAGCTGTAATAGGTGCCTGTTCTTGGTTCGAAGAACAGATGATGTTCCTGGGTAAAAGAAACTAACATCTGGTGTACTTATCTAACATACTGGGTCGTAGTAGTAGCCACTGATGTGATCGAAGTACAGGCCGGTACGTTCGTCGAAAGCGTAGCCTGTGTGTCGAACGACGGATTCGGAAGTCTCTCTCAGAACTTCTGCAATAGACTTGCCTGACTTGTTAGTGTGTGACTATTAGAGAGCCTACCGCTTTCAATACTTGCTAAGTCACATTTGCCCCCAAGATCCAACTCGGCGCATGAATGGTGCTGTTTTTGAGATTCGAGTTCTACGAAGATAGAAGAGGGGACGGACAAGAAACATTTACCCTGTTCCAACTGCGTGTTTCGGAGTTTGAGTGACTGGATTAAAGCATCTTTTTCTTCCAACTCTTTCTCTAGCACGTAGATCCTCGTTTCCAAGTCACTGAGTTTCTCGAAGAGGTCGAAATCCATTTGGAAATAGCCAGATCGGGTAAATCACTCGATGTTATTCGCGCACGTTACCATGAGCCTCACAAGCGCAGTAACCTATAATAAAAAAGTTTTTTAAAAAGTAGCCTTGGAATGCAAAACTCTCTTCCTATAAAACTTTTTGTAGGATGTCTGCTCAGGTTCATGAATGTTGTGATTAACGGCGACCAACCATGCACGGACCTGAATGAGACGCCAAGCACTCACGGTAAATAGGCCTAGCAAGAATGGATGCTGAGCGTTGCACCACCGCATTGGTTCCGATATGCGTGAATAACTCAATGGTCCTATAGATTAGAGGGACTTGACAAGTCTCTTCCGCCTTACTGCTGAGACTGCATGCAAATTTGGCACCTCCTCCAAAGTAATTGTTACGGTACCAGTAGGCACTCGTTGAAGAGGAAACTTCCCCTTGGAATTACTAGTTGACCTGTGGAAATATTTCCGTCGGATCATTGTACTCAAACTCTCAGTGGATGCAGTCATGCTGTTCATGTTATCGCGATTAATGTGGTCCAGGGGGAGCAATTGTACAATCCCTTCATTTTTATGTTAACTTAGCCAATTTGTGGGACAAAAGAGTGTACGAATGTCAGCCAATGAGACCATAACAAAAGTGGAAATGTTCGTAAACGAGACCTTTTTGATATCAGGACAGTATCAACGTTGGACACGTTATGAAAGTCACACGAGGGGGTCACCAATGGCGCCAAAAGGCATCGGCTGTTAATCCAGAGGTGCATCCAATGAAAATGAAACTAAAGTGCATGTGGGTGATGTGAAGCAGCATCCGTGGTAACTCAGAGGGCATAACACTCACCCAGTTAGCGAGATATAGGGAGCTGGATACCGTATTTCCGTTTCCTATTGTGTACCTGGGTTCCAAGTCAAGATAATTAGTGTCATCTTTAAAGCATCCAAAGGATATGCCACAATCGTGCAAATCGAATAGCAAAAGATTCATCGTTCTATGTTCCGTCCTCACTGAACCTACATTATGAAATACGCCTCCTCTGTACACTATTTCCAAAAGACGTCAGGGGATTAACACCAATACTTCCCCAGGCCTCTACATTATTGGTAAAGCTATTTCAATGCAGCAATCCATTGTTTTAACCACTCGCAGGAAGAGAGAGATATATCTTATATCCGTACTCGGTGCAGGCTACTCTGGAGTCAAGTAATATCACGATGTTGTTTTATGACCTGAGACAAAACATGAACGCCATTGACATTAAACTCAGTCGTGTTGTCAACGTCTATCGACGCAGATGGAGGCCCCGGAAAAGCTACACCAATCATTAAAGAGCTGAGATGCTGTTCAATGTATAGCTAAACAGCTCCATCGACGATCGTGCCAACGTGACACTGTTTCCCCTATTCAGTTCGCTTCACCTGACCTATTGTAGATCAGTGTATAAACTTGCGGTAGCTGGCGCAACTGTACAGTTATACAAGACTCATCAGTTCAGTTCAGTTTTTCAGCTAAAAATCAGTGTACTGAAGTGCAGTGGTTCCAGCTGCTACAGCTTTGTTCACCGAGAGTAAGGAGAACAGGCGAATAGAAACCCTGCATTGGAGTCAATTGCGCGATCAGTCCATTGAGGTCGAATGGCTGTTTGTCCAGTATGACAGGGGGTGAGAGCTACGCATTGAAGCCGATAGCTTTGATGCAAAGCCGCCATTGGCCGCGTGGCAGTCACACTATCAGGGTCACTAACCATGGGTTTGTATCGTCCCAGGGTACGAAGCAGTTAACAAAGCATCTGAGCTGACTTGTAAGGGATCTCATGCTTTTTTATCAAGTTATGAAGTGACCGCCGCTGGATCGTCCCCATCCGATACCAGACTGAGCGGAGAGAGCGGTACTTATGGTGAGGAGGGAGAGTGTGGTTGAAAAATAGAGCTGAATGAACCTCACACCAGAATTGTAGCAAAGGGCCTGCAAGGTGCAGCTAGATTTTGAGTAGTGGACTTGTCCAGGAGCCCAACAACAGACTGCAAAAGAACCAGCATCCCTATTCTTTAGAAATGGAGTTTGCAGTAGAGCCTCCAGGTGTCTTATTATGGGACTCGAGGAAAAAGGGGACAAAGTTGGATTCATCAAAGGAAGAGCACTTAAAAAACGCGGCATTCTGTCCCCCGCGCAAGCGACTTAAGGTTACCGGAAGACCTACACCTGAGTTTATCACAACCCTGGTGCATGGCATGGCCGTCTGCTCTCATCCTTTCTCTTCAAATTTACCAAGGATATCTGCCAAGGCTGACTAACCACAGATGCACCATGTGCTAAAGCGACGTCGGTTAGTGTAGAGCTTCCTTCGACGAAAAACGGGAGGGCAGAATGGACAGCCAGGCATTAGTAGAGATGGCCTGGTCGATTAATGGAAGCGTTCTACTTATGCTGAGACCAGCGTACCATTGATAGCACCAGTTGCAGGTATGGTCCTTCTATTATCTTTATCTTTTATCTTTATCTTAAACGCTGCAGCCCAAATTCGTCCTTCACCCACTGAATGACCTTGGTTATCAATGTTTTCCAACCACAGCATCCAGATATTGCTGAGTTACGGGAACCCACCAAGGTTATAGATTTGATAATCCTGGCCCGACCTAAGGGATGTTGAGAGCATAACGGTGAGGCCGGTTTCGAGTTTTGCACGAAAGAAGCAGTGGTCTCTAGTTGAAACTCTCCAACCGCAACTGATGGTTACATGGTCCACATAAGTTCGTGATTGGTTTGCGGTTAGTAACCTCCAGTTGGTACGACACGAAGTTGTGCTGAAAGTTCGCATTCACCAGGAAACAGATGGGACTCAGCTCATAACTGGAGGGGCCGGTTCCCTCGTTGAATCCGATCTGAAGCTGTCACCTTATCGTGGTGGTCGAGCATGAGTGCTGCAATGAATCCGCTGGCTACACTGGCGGCAACCTCGTTCCACGAGATGTAACCATGCGAGGAAAGCTAAAAGGGAGCAGTCAGACGAAGAGCAGCGAGACCTCGTACTACGAGTAATCGTGCTATGAGGTGATCTGGGGGCAAAGTTGTACTGTTTTACCCGATAGGAGTGTGAAGGTAGTGAGTTGTTTCCCCCAGGCGACCAGAATGTTCATATTTATGGAATCAGCGATGCTGCCTTCCCCCAAAGAAGGACAGGTTACAAAAAATCGGTCTTCAGCGGCGCACACTCCGATCATCCAACAGTGCCTTCCGAATGGGGCATGTCGATATCTATTCCTATCTTCAAAAAGAGTAGGCGGACGCTGTGTGAAAACCACCGCGGCATCAGCCTCGTACATGCCACCGAATGTGCAATCTGGTCTTATCCTCCGAAGGATGACTGAACAAAGAGAGAGGCAGAACCGTGAAAACCAAGCTGGGTTCCGTCCGGTAAGAGGATTCATCGATCTTTTTCCGTAAAAATCGTTCAGCTGTAATACCTCTTTGGTGCCTAGCTGCTATGCCACCCGAAAGAAGCATGAGGGCTGGGATACTGCCAAGTTATCCAAGCCGAGAAAGGGATGCCGAGAGGCAGAGGTCTGGTTCGAACAACGGACCTTCCTTCAACCACTGAGTTGTCTCGATGCCGATCATGTTTTAACTCTCCGACAGATTTTGGAACAGAGACACTGTTTCCAGCAACCAAAAAATGGTTGTCTACCTTGACTTGAAAGCTGTCTTCGACTCTGTGTGGCAGCATGGCAGCGTCAGTGGAGCGATGTCCCCCATCAATTCTTGACCCTCCTTAAAACGTGGTACGTCAAAAATCAATCAATCCAATTCAGTTTACTAGCTGTAAATCGTGTACCATAGGCACATTGGTTCCAGCTGCTACAGTTTCGATCACCGGAAAACGGGACAGTGTGGGACATACAGCCAAGCCTTGGAGGTGATGGTACCTTCAGTTAATTCGGGAACCGGGTAGTTATGCATTGAAGGCGATAGCTTTGATGCACGATTGCCACTGACTGCGCGATTGGGCCATTTCTGCCAGTGTCATTAACCATTGGTGAGTTAAGTCCCGGGGTCCCCATCCAGGGAGGCCGCAGTTGTCGACTCTACTCAGTTTATTGACTAGTGTTTCCATACTTCGTTGTCAGGTCACGTGTTGTCCACCTCTTGGTCTCTTCCACTCAGCACAGGACTGGGCGTAAAGATCTCTGCGAGGTAGACGGTCTTCTGGCATGCGGAGTACATGTCCTAACCAGCGTAATGTATGAGGCGTGAGTAATTTATCTATCGCGGGAGAGTTCCTTCTTCCTAAGACCATCTGGTGTACCTCAGCATTGCTAATCCTATGTTCCACCAGACCTGACCAACGCTTCGGAGACACCAATCGCCAAACACGGACATCTTTCGTATGTCCTCTGCGCGTAGGGGCTATGTCTCTTATCCATAAAGCAGTATGGATGGCACTGCCGCAGTGTACACTCTGCCCTTGATAGAGAAATTGACGTCACGCCGGCAGCATAGGTGTCGGATGTTGACAAAAGCTACCCTAGCCTTCCCGATTCGAGAAGTAGTCTCATCTCAAGCCAGTCCACCGGAACTTATACAACTTCCCAGGTAAGCAGATTTATCTACCACTTCGATTGGCTCGCCTGCAAGCACGAGGTGTGGGCTTGATCCCACCCAGTCGCGTACAAGAACTTTAAAATTTGCAAGTGTGAAGCGCATGCCAAGTCGCCGGGAATGATCCAAACCAGGAGATTAATATCGTCCGCATACTCAATGTCTGTGAACGAACGTCCCGGGAGCATTTCGACTCCCGAGGTTTCACAGGAAGGCACAGAAAGTTCAAGCAGCATATGAATAACGAAGTTGAAGGGGAAGGGTGAGAGAGGACAGCCGTCTTACACCACTGGACGTGGTGAACTCAGGCGAGAGCTTCCCGTATACTCGTACGCGCCAACAGGAGTTCGCATACAGTGCCCTCATGAGGGATAGAAATGTGCAGAGGACACCTTTGATCGTCAGACACTGCCAAAGTTGCTGACGATCGACAGAATCAAAAGCAGCTTTCAAATCAAGAAAAACGACCAACGTGGGACGTCTGAAGGAGTGGCGCTGTTCAAGAATTTGTCTCAAGGTAAAGATATGGTCGATGCATCCTCGACCAGGGCGAAACCCAGCACGATTCACACGAATCTGTCTCTCTCGATAATCCATCAGCCTGCGTAAAATAATGCCAGAGAGCACCTTAGATGCGACGGATACCAGGCTGATACCGCGATGGTTTTCACATGACTTCTTGTGCTTTTTTTGAAAACTACGATGACGGTTGAGGAGCTCCATGCGGCTGGTATCCTTTTTTCGTTCCAAATCTTCTGTAGCTAGGCTGTCAGACTGTTAATCAGGACCTCACTACCTTCTTTGAAGTGTGCGGGGTACAGACCATCCGGGCCAGGTGTCAGGTCGCGTTGGAGGATCAATATCTCACGCTGGATTTCTGTTGTTGATGGCGGGCGGATGTCACTGGGTTTTTCCAGTGGTTGCGTTGAAGAAGACCAGCTGAAGTGTTCTTTGTTGTGCTCAGCCCATCGCTCAAGACGAAGATTGAGGGAATGAACTACCGCTCCGTCTTTTTGGCATGTTTCACTAGCACCTGCCTTCTTTTGACAGGTTGGTCGAATCAGCGCGGCTGTTGCCTGCAGCCAAAGCCTTCTCGATCTCCTGAGTTTCGAAGTCCAGCGGCGTTCTTCAAGCTCGTGATTATCCGGTGTCTGAGTAATCTGCCTGTGCTATCACAGTCGCTAATTGCTTGTATGGCCTTTCTGGCAGCAATAAGACCTGCTGATCTCGAGTCAGATGGCCTGGACAAACAGTTCTGACAGCCGAGAACACAGCTTCCTTAACCCGCTTCTATTCAACCTCCAAGCAATCTTCGTCATCCACATGACTGTGCGTTTCCTGTAGCTTTCTAGCCAGATCAGCTCGATACTGTTGAGTTAGTGAAACTTGTCGAAGTTGATGAATGAAGCTGGTCTGCTTCGGAAAATGGAACGCTGACGCAAAGCGAAAAGCTAACCGGGCCCGCACGATTGCGTGATCATTGTCAAGTTGCATACCCCAGGAGGAACGACAATCTTAACTGAGGCTCCTCATCGGTAACTGATAGCCATATGGTCCGATTGAGTCCGACTGTCTTGTGGTAGGTGGCCTCCACGTAACTCGGTGTGAGCGTTTGTGTTGGAAGTTCGTACTGGCCAGAAATATACGATCTTCACACAACCGAAGAAGCCGCTCCCCGTTATCCGTACGCTCAGCGTCAACTCCAAATGTACCACCTAACTGGGCTTCTTCTTCTTCTAGTCGTAGAAATTGGGCATTCATATCACCCGCCAGGATTACTATACCCGTCCTTCTTGACGACCGAAGCAGTCGTGACATATCTTGGTAAAACTCGCCCTTCTCAGTCTTAGAACTGCAGTCTGTTGGGGCGTATGCTGATACGACAAATAAACACCGTTTACCGCATCGACCTGGGTTAATCCTAAGTGAGCCAGACAACCACACAGCGCAAAGGCAACCGTTTACTGGGATCTAGTCCAGTAAGACGCTTTCAGCCCTGGGGCTGAGTGCAACTCCCACACTGAGGATACCACGAGCCATTGCGTCAGGATCGCCAGATGCCCGAAGAGTGAAATGTGGAACATCTGAGCTCGTCCTAAGCGGCTTGAGGAGCACGACCGAAGTGGGGTCTTGTATGCGTGTTTCATAGGCATAACATACATCGACAGAGATGGAAGGCAAGGTTCCAGCATGGTATGCCTATTGCCAAATTGATAAACAGTACCGACATTAAAGGCTGCAACGTGGATCAGATCTTTTGAGGTTAGTAAGTGATTATTTTGGTTTATTTTTCCGGGCGAAGATTTGGACACCAAATGATGGCTATAGGAGTGGCAGACGAGTTGATTGCTCTGCACTGTACGATGGACGGGGATGGCCGGTGAGTGAAAAGCTGCAAGGGTGAATGGTACTTCCCGGTTGCCCAAGCCGAAGAGGGTTTGGTTGAGATACCCCAACTTGGGTCTTTGACTCAAAAGTCTGACCCACAAGGCAGTGGGAGGATATAGGGTTTCTTTCGTACCCCTAACCTCTGACTCAAGTGTCTGGACCGCGAGACAGTGATTGTTAGGGTTCCCTTGGGGAACCCTTCCCGGAGCCAATAATTCAATAGCCTGACCCACTTGACTGCAGGGGCCGGCCTGGCCCGAGGGCGCAGGGAGCAAGACATTACTGTCTCACTCCTAGTGCAGCTGCGCACAGCAGGGGCCTTCTGAGCAACACCAGACCCTTTGGTTATAAAAGTATTTCAACCGTATTGAATAATGCGCCGGCAGTCATGGTCAACCGTTGGGCGGTCGGAGTGTGCGGTTTTTAGGGCCGACGTTTTCTAACCTGTCCTTCATCGGGGAAGGAAGGACAGGTTAAATAAATGTCCATAAATATGGACATGTTGGTCACCCTGGGGGAAACACCTTACTGCCTATCCTTACTATCCTTACCTTACTCCTATCCCAAAGGACAGTAAAAGTTTACCTCCATACCTCCTCATAATACGATTGCTCGCAGTGCGGGGACTCATTGTTCTTCGTCGGGGTTATCCCCGTCGGTGTTCCTGACATGGTTGAAACTTTAGTAACCGAGTTCCAGTCAGTATAGCCCGCAGGATCATTGGAGCACAGAAGCCCAATCACCACGACAAGGTCGGGCTGTACATCAACTCCCGCGGACGTGTGAAGGCGTACGGGAAGCTCTCGTCTGAGTTCAGCACATCAGGTGATGTCAGGCAAGGCTGTCCTCTTTCACCTTTTCTCTTCAGCTTCGTCAATGATACGATCATGGAAGATTCATGGGAGACTCATAATCGGCCTCTAATGCCTGTGGGGTCGAAGTGCTCCTGGAGCATTTGTTCACAGATATCGAGTACGCAAACGACTTAGCTCTTCTTGGATGACTCCGTCGTAATGCAAACAATATTAAACAATCTAAATAATTCCGCTTGACGGTTTCGCATGCGCTACACACCTGCAAGTAGTAAAGTGCTGCTACAAGGCTGGGTGGGCTCAAACCCTAATCTCATGGTTGTGGATGAGCCGATTGAGGTAGTAGACAAAGTTGTTTACCTGGGCAGCTGTACCAGTCCCAGGTGTCTCGCAAAAGATGATATTTCCATCAGGATTGCGAAGGCCGGAACAGCTTTCGTGAACCTGCATCACCTATGGCGTAGGCGTCGCACCAGCTTGCCGTCAAGGGTCGAGTTTATAATGCTGCGGTGCGCACCAAATCATTATTATGGGTGAGAAGGGGGCAAGATGGCTCAGTGGTTAGAGCACGAATTTGCTAACTTTCAGGTCCGTGGTTCGAACCCAACCTCTGCCTCTCGACCTCTTCTGTCTAGGCTTGGGCAACTTGGCATCGTCCCAGCCCTTCTGCTTCCTTCGGGTGGCATGGCAGCTAGGCACCGAAAGGGTGTTATAGCTGAACGAATTCGACTATTTGGAGGGGTCAGAAACCTGGCCGCTGCGCGCTGAGGACGTCAAAATACTTTTGGTGTTTGGCCATCTATGTCATCGGAGCATTACCAGAGTCCGCGTCGCACCAATAGGCTTTGTTAGATGGGTCAGTGGAGATCCTCTACCCTCTTTGGACGGTCCTAGTGCCTTCGAGCGTCTCAGTATGGATAGTTCATATTTTATTTCATCTTCCGACGGGCCAACGATGGATGGACTGATCCCACTCCATAGATTGCGCTGGTTTGGCCACATGCTCCGACAGACTTCCTCGGAGGGCTCTCTTCGCACAACCACGTGAACGGTGGAAACTATTTATGTTGGTAAAACAATAACTTGGCAGCGAAGTATGAAAGCCATCATCAGCAAACTCAGTTGCGCTAGTCATTACCTTCTTCCTGGATGGAAACCCCGAGACGGGACACATCAACAGTAAGAGACACTGTCAGAAATGGCCCGGCCCCACCCTCAGTGGCACTCGTGCAGCCAAGCTATTGCCTTCAATGCATAGCCCCCTCCCAATCTCCTCAGTTAAAGGTCCACTGACAACCCTGTATTTACGCATCAATTATGTCAGCTACCGCCTACAATGCGCAGCTACCCCAGCCCCTCAAATCATCGGTGAACGAAACTGTGGCAGCTAGAACCACTGTATGGCAAGTAGGCGGTTCTTATGGCTGCTGTTGTTGATGATGATGATGAAGCTGTCACCGCGACGTAGTTGCCGGGCTTCACCACTCTAATGACCGCGTGGGTAATACTGGATGGAACTCAGTTCAAAACGGCTCAGCCACGCCTGGAAGTCCAACGGGGAGCAGCCCGACGATGAACAGTATACGTGGATTTTCATACTTCCAAGTCCCCATGTTTTGCGACAGTGCGAGATTTCGCGTTTCCCCGTCTTGGAAGATGACTTTAACCGGTCGGCTCCTGTCCGGGGTGCGCTGACCAAGTCGTAATATTCACAAAACGCGAATGCTTTCCTCTTCAGAATCAAGGATTATTTCCATTATTTCTTGAAGAAACTGCAGGTCGTGGTTGTATCTCATCTGTGAACCCCCCACTTCGGAATAAGGGACGTTAAAGACCTTAACGCAGTGCGCTCTTGGGAATAGATGAGGGTCGGATGTCTTTATTGGCGAGGTTTCACTATCCTTCGTAAACTGCTGGGGATCATTCGCAGTTCCTGTTCTTGGCTTATTTACCCTTAACCACACGTGTGGTTATCAGACACTTGCCCATATCTAATGTCGAGTCAGCTGTCGAGCCAGACAAGTCATTCGTTACAATCGAAGGGTCCATCGGTCGGGAATCATACCCGCTCGTCTCTACAATAGCTTAAGCAGATGAAAAGGAGGTTGTCCCTGGGGTAGATGGCTAGAATTTCATACAACACTGGGTTGATGTAGATACATCAGACATGCACCCACACCGTCAGGGCTTCACATCGCAAAGCATATTCACCATCGGCAACAGAGAGGTTGCAAATTGAGTATTCTCGAACTTCATCTCTTTTGCACCATAATTTCACAATCTCGAGGGGAAATTACTTTCCGGTCAATAGTAGCGCTTACATTCGAGTCACGCGCGTTGACGGTCTATGTCTCACGGATTCAATGGTTGATACACAGGATCGAGGCTTTAGCTCAGGCTTACCGGGACGGATTTGCTCATGCCATCCAGCAGCTTCCGCTCACCTGAAAAGCGCAAGCGAAAAAAAGTATAGCGCCGCTCTTTAAGTTCTCAGGGTGGGGCAGTCAGCTTGCCAGAGCGAGAACTCAAATAAAAAAGCATCTGAAGGTGCGTTGAACTGGGCTCTAGATGGAGCGTGAACAACCGTCGGAGGAATGTTATTCCACGCACCAACTACCCGAAATGAGAAAATGTGTTGCCTAAGAAAAGTGCGCGCTCTGAGCTTGAAAATCTTCTTGCTATGTTCTCCCCGTGTATTAGTTGGGACAACGGTGGAATCCGCTTTGTCCAAACCTTATCCCAACAGGGCGTAAGTAGCTATTTTTCCCCTCGTAGGCGACTATACTCCACGGGGAAAAGTCAAGGACCCTGAGACGCGTTTCCTAATCAACGGATTTAATGCCTGCAACCATCTTCGTAGCAGTCCGTTGGACAGGCTCAATGAGGGTTACGTCCTTCTTGTGTCCTGAGTAGACGACTTAGTTGGCATATTCAAGAAGCGGTCTGACGTGGGCTCCATAGAGTATCTGGATGTCCATGCGAGTAACACAAGGGAAAGTTAACCGAATCGTCCGCAGAACGACTAATGCCTTTTGAGCCGGTTTTTCATGGTGCAGTATGGGTATTTTTGAAGAAAGCCAGACACCCAATCTGTTTTGGTATCCACCCCCTTAAAGTCTTCTGGTCCGTTCTCACCATACACGCCAAGGGCGTTCGCAGAGTCTTCTCCGAATGACATATGGACGCAATTTTCGTCATTCCGAGGAGGGTGTCAGTCCAATGACCACCGCTTTATAGCGTTCACATCCATTTGAACGGTTCTAACATTGGAACCTCAAGATTTCTAATCGTCCGCAAAAATTGGACACTGACTTGAACATCTGGAAAATCAATGGCGTACATCAGAAACAGAAGTGGTCCCGAAACGGAGCCTTGAGCAACACCAAAGGGGATCGATGCCGAACATGTGTACGCCGAGCCGACTTTCACTGAGAATCCAGTGTTGAATTTCCTCTTGAATCCCATAAGACTCGAGCTTGTAAACGAGTGGGACCTATGGGGCTCGATCAAAAGCCCAGGGGCCATGGAGAGACAAGAAGCATATCCTGAAAATTGTGGTGATGATTTTGCTTATCTTGTGATCACACGTTTCCCCATTTTTACGCTGCTTGAATCCACATCCCTCTCTACTCAGAGTTCGGGATTTAGGCCTGGACCAGGTTACGAGTGTTTCAAGACCATGTTAGAATCCTGTAATAGCCGGAGTAGATGTGTAACAATTCATTCCTCGCTCATTTCTCGTGTGGTTCTGACATGTGCGAGGTGACGTTAGGCCTGCCTGGTTGTTTGCCAACCACCGCAACGATGGNCTACCCCAGCCCCTCAAATCATCGGTGAACGAAACTGTGGCAGCTAGAACCACTGTATGGCAAGTAGGCGGTTCTTATGGCTGCTGTTGTTGATGATGATGATGAAGCTGTCACCGCGACGTAGTTGCCGGGCTTCACCACTGTAATGACCGCGTGGGTAATACTGGATGGAACTCAGTTCAAAACGGCTCAGCCACGCCTGGAAGTCCAACGGGGAGCAGCCCGACGATGAACAGTATACGTGGATTTTCATACTTCCGAGTCCCCATGTTTTGCGACAGTGCGAGATTTCGCGTTTCCCCGTCTTGGAAGATGACTTTAACCGGTCGGCTCCTGTCCGGGGTGCGCTGACCAAGTCGTAATATTCACAAAACGCGAATGCTTTCCTCTTCAGAATCAAGGATTATATCCATTATTTCTTGAAGAAACTGCAGGTCGTGGTTGTATCTCATCTGTGAACCCCCCACTTCGGAATAAGGGACGTTAAAGACCTTAACGCAGTGCGCTCTTGGGAATAGATGAGGGTCGGATGTCTTTATTGGCGAGGTTTCACTATCCTTCGTAAACTGCTGGGGATCATTCGCAGTTCCTGTTCTTGGCTTATTTACCCTTAACCACACGTGTGGTTATCAGACACTAGCCCATATCTAATGTCGAGTCAGATGTCGAGCCAGACAAGTCATTCGTTACAATCGAAGGGTCCATCGGTCGGGAATCATACCCGCTCGTCTCTACAATAGCTTAAGCAGATGAAAAGGAGGTTGTCCCTGGGGTAGATGGCTAGAATTTCATACAACACTGGGTTGATGTAGATACATCAGACATGCACCCACAACGACAGGGCTTCACATCGCAAAGCATATTCACCATCGGCAACAGAGAGGTTGCAAATTGAGTATTCTCGAACTTCATCTCTTTTGCACCATAATTTCACAATCTCGAGGGGAAATTACTTTCCGGTCAATAGTAGCGCTTACATTCGAGTCACGCGCGTTGACGGTCTATGTCTCACGGATTCAATGGTTGATACACAGGATCGAGGCTTTAGCTCAGGCTTACCGGGACGGATTTACTCATGCCATCCAGCAGCTTCCGCTCACCTGAAAAGCGCAAGCGAAAAAAAGTATAGCGCCGCTCTTTAAGTTCTCAGGGTGGGGCAGTCAGCTTGCCAGAGCGAGAACTCAAATAAAAAAGCATCTGAAGGTGCGTTGAACTGGGCTCTAGATGGAGCGTGAACAACCGTCGGAGGAATGTTATTCCACACACCAACTACCCGAAATGAGAAAATGTGTTGCCTAAGAAAAGTGCGCGCTCTGAGCTTGAAAAAATTCTTGCAATGTTCTCCCCGTGTATTAGTTGGGACAACGGTGGAATCCGCTTTGTCCAAACCTTATCCCAACAGGGCGTAAGTAGCTATTTTTCCCCTCGTAGGCGACTATACTCCACGGGTAAAAGTCAAGGACCCTGAGACCCGTTCCCTAATCAACGGATTTAATGCCTGCAACCATCTTCGTAGCAGTCCGTTGGACAGGCTCAATGAGGGTTACGTCCTTCTTGTGTCCTGAGTAGACGACTTAGTTGGCATATTCAAGAAGCGGTCTGACGTGGGCTCCATAGAGTATCTGGATGTCCATGCGAGTAACACAAGGGAAAGTGCACCGAATCGTCCGCAGAACGACTAATGCCTTTTGAGCCGGTTTTTCATGGTGCAGTATGGGTATTTTTGAAGAAAGCCAGACACCCAATCTGTTTTGGTATCCACCCCCTTAAAGTCTTCTGGTCCGTTCTCACCATACACGCCAAGGGCGTTCGCAGAGTCTTCTCCGAATGACATATGGACGNAGTTGGAAGTTGTAACCGCTATTAGCTGCCTATCCTTTTGGGGCGCAGTCTAGCTTATGCCCCAACACTCACTACTAGACCTCTCATGCTCTTTTCTCATTATGAGTCCACAATCTAGATACCATGGCCTTGGTGCTTCGTCTGAATGGCAGCAGTCAGCCAAGCCACACCCTCGATGAACCAAAGAATACCCTTGCCTCATACTTGTCATACTTCGTCACGATTCCTTTGCTAATCCTAACTGCCCTGACAACCCTAAATGGTTCACTCAAAATGATTACGTACGGGGCTGTCCGCGAACCCAGGTAAGACTTCGCGCGAGGATGGTACCGCGACTACCACACCCAGTCCGATGGCTTGACAGTAGTTCACCACATCTCTACTGTTTCCAGGAGGAGCGTGTCACATGCACCCACAAGACCGTCTAAGTCTGCTAAAATTGTGCCAAAACTCTAAGTATTGGCCACCCTATGGTACTGTTTGATCGTTCTGTCCATAAACCCACCAGTCGTTTCTATGCTAACGTCGAGGACTCATTATACCGGTTAAGGTGGAGGCAGCCATGCACACAACGTAAAGTGTGCTGTCATAAAAAAATCTACCAATCTTACTAGTGGCGAGGAATTCCTTGGTTTACCAGGCGGGATCGGCTGATGAAATGACAGAAAGGGTTTTTCATGTAAGCCGCGTAAGCGCGTAAGCTGCTCGTACTCCGTCAAAATATTTCCAACTCCAATACAGGAGGGAACGTGAAGAAACCAAATTCCCCACAAAACCTTCCACCGTCTTCACGGAGACATTATGCTGGCGGCCACTAATAGTATGAATTTTGCGCCCAAATTAGAACTCCAGTAAACTCGAGTAAAGACACCTAGACTCTGAGGAGATTTTAAGGTTTCGAATAAATAACGTCAGAAGTTAAATTTTATATAAAAATTTCTCCGACTCAAAATGTGGCTCCACAAATTTTGACTATGTACCTAAAAATCAGTATGGTTTTGGGGTATTTGTGACAGGTCTCAAAGTAGGCGGCCCTTGTCCGGGCTGCCATTTTCTTTAATAGTGCGGTAGTGCTTTCCGGTAATCTTCTTGGACAAAACAAGGAGCAAGCGGCTTGCCCTCCACGAAGGCACAAATGAACCAACATTCGTCTTCTTCTTCGTTGAGGGCCGAGCGTGTGTTGTCTGTACCCGCCTATTGAGGGTAAATTAGTTTGAAGGGAACTACCCATACTGTTCTCGCATGTCTCACACCGGTGATTACGATATCTGCGAAGCGCTGAATAACATAGTGCGTTGTTTTCTGTAGGAGCACATGCAGTTACAGTGGGCGTCTGCAACTTCTAGCGTCAACCCATGTACTCTTGCATATGTAGCGCCAGTATTTACAGGGGTTTTCCAGGCTCTTCAAGTGGGCGACGGAACTATAGTTCAGGGCAATAGTCTAGTATATTTTGGCTAACGGTGAGAACAGAGATTATCCAACGTCCGAGGAAGAAGGCTAAGCACAGCTGTGGTGCCTATATATTTAACCGGTAAAATGGCACAGGGGCAAGGCGACAAACTATCAGCGAACCATGGAACATGAAAAATTAAATTTGCTTCAAGAGTGCGCGTGTAAATGATAGTAATTACATGATAACCAGCCTTGTCCGCCGTGTGGAGATAACCTGTTGGCCCGTCCATCTGGTGAGGGCACACGCAGCCCTGAATCCGTTTTCTTTAACCCCTCCGAACGCACACTTCATGTTTAAAAGGGAATGCTACGTCATAGAAATGGACCGACTCATACAGACCCAGCATGGCGGTTCCCACAACATACCAGAAAGCTTAACAGATAGCAGCTAGACCACTTGCAACGAACGCTGTGATTTCATTACGTCATTCAGAATGTGTTTACCTGCTGCAACTCAGTGGTAATTAAACTAATCACAAACGTCACCATGTCGGATACGTAACCTAAAATATACTCAAATGAAATGTAAATCCACTAACCTACGCCTTCCAAGTATTCCGTGGCTTAATCGGCTGCTTTCGCGAGGCAGACCCGACACCATGTACCCACCTACCCGATGAATGTTCGCTACGGCGATAAAGAGGCGAAGTGATGGAAGGCGCACACGGTTTTGACGATGTCGTTCCATTGTTGTCATTTGACTTGGCCATCAGGTATAGTTACGTCCTCGTAAACAGGAGTGCATATGTATAGGCCTAGCAGTTGCGATAAGTAGCCAAGGTAAGCCACAACAAATTAGGTTGTAATGATGAACCTCTAGCCTTAACTACATTTTCTCACAATTCGGTTATTTTTCAACAAAATCAAGTTAACTGGGGTCTTACTTTCTACAAAAAAGATCACCCACAAACGTGGTTCCAGTTTCTGTGCAAATCGTTGCAGAGCACGGCATTACCTCAGCAAAAGTTGCATCTACCCCTGACTGGGGATATTTCACAGCAGTGCACAGTGGCCTCAATGCTGGACAATGCACCATTCCATCTTTAAATATTATACCCGACAGAGGACTAACACTGCACATAATAGTGTCGTGCCAACTTTTTGAACCCTCTCATCTAATTTTTTACCCCGGACAAGTAGAACTATCCAAAAGTAATTAAAGTATCCACTTGCGTGGAATTTGTATAAGAAATTATGCAAGAGTTATCGGCAGTTTTGAAAACACCACGGACCGTTCAATTTCGCATCGTTCTTGTTTAGTGCGTTATTTATAAACCGGCAGTTAACCACGAAAAAGCGATGTTTTGGTTGCCTTCGAATTTCGCTCACTTAAGCAACCAACTGCAAGAATCAAATAACCGGAACCCGCAGTTGACCCGCCAATACTTCTTAGCATCACATAAAACAGGGGTGAATTTATTTCTCAATGCGTTGTGTGGGTTACATAGTGGCTGGCAGAAACCAAATTCCTATTGACACCAAACAGAGTATATACTTCCCTACCCATTCCTTGTTCGGGCCTCGAATTTGCCTGTTTGACCGGCTGTGACACAAAAGTCAACTGTCCGGGATGCGTTTTATTTGGATATTTTGAGGAACTGACACCTTTTGTGCTTATACATGTATCCGCTCTCCGTGAGACTTCAGCCATCCGCACCCAGCAGTCCTTGGAGAAAATGGAGACTGATGTTGGTGACGATGATGCGGAATATTTGAAGCTTGCGTGTGCTGTTTGGTTGTTGGTTTTTCCGGCAAGCGTGCCGAAGCTTATCGGGCTCGGCGAAATAATGCTGGTCTCGGTTTGTGTAACTGATGTGTAACTGGCTAAGTGAGTAAACTGGAAACCGTTGAGTTTTCTGATTATCCACCCGGTTAATGTTATAAACTGCATTTCTAGTTTGGGTACATCACGAAAGTAGATGGCCTTTTTGTATTGACGTAGCACCCTACTTATTACGTTGCTGGAGAATCCTCAACCAAAAAATGACACGCAAATTAGCTAGATAGTTCCCTCATTTCTCTGCGTTTCAACCGTGAGGAATCGCCTTCCCCGCTGCTACTTGATTTGCTCGATTACCTACCTGAGCAGGTTAATTCAGAAATGATGCCAAAATTGGTGTGCGCTGCCACAAATGCAAATTCAGCGACCTTTGGTGAACGAGGTATACTGTTTATAAGCCTGGGCTTGTCATCACCCAGCTGCCTGAAATATCGGTCTGGGCTCACTAGCCTGACACTAGAACTTATTGTACGACAAAAGTCATCCCAGTGCGCACCTTCCTCAGTCACATGTGCCATTGAAGATGGCCCTTTCGGTTCGACTACTTTTGTCCATACGCCCATCAATTGATTGATGTATTCCCTGCCAGCCATCTCCCGTGATGAAGCTTCGTTGGTCTAAACAGCCCGACCAGATTGAAGTCTTCTCTTTGTAGCAGTCGTCAATGAAACTTGGTTGAGCACCGAAAATCTCTGGCCAACTGTGTGACATTCAGTTAACGCAGCCCTGACGGGCGGCGGGCGGAATGGGATATTTGTGCTACTTGCAATAGTTTGTGCCGCGGCATGAGCCTCCGCCTAATGCAGCTAGGATGCCTCTATTGTGATGGCGCCAAAAGCTCCAGAGAGGTCAGACCAAACTTCATACAAAGGGAGACAGTAGGTTTGTCTTCAAGTGGGGAGCTGGAGCCGGCGGCGCGAGATAGCATTCCGTTAGATGTTCTAGCATTCCTCCTGGAGAGAAGTGGAGGCAAAACTCGGAATCGGTTTGCAGCAGTAAAGAATGAAGGGAGACTTACACGAGTACTTCTCGCAGATTGTCCTCTGGGCGTAAATTTTGCGGACAAACATGTTCTCTAATTTTTCGGAGGCCTCAAAAGAATTTTATAAACGTCTCTGAGAAGACCCGCGAACTGGTACAATGTAGTATTTACAAAATGGGCCGAGTCTGGCCAACTTGATGGTAAATAAGTATAGCTATATTGGTCTGTTTCAGAATGCCAGCTAAGGTAGTATTACGGTTGCTGTGGTAGGTTGACACCTTCCAGTGTATGTAACTTGGGGCGCCGGTTTGGTGGCAGGCACAGAAGGGACCGTTACAACCACTAAGTAGATAGGGGCTCACGAAGTTCACCGGGCGATCAGACAGGATCATTTATTGTGGATGGGAAATTATTGGCCCGGACGGCTCAACGGAGGCGAGATTGACTTGATCAACAGAGAATGTCGCTGAGTTACTGCTGTTCAGCGCAATAGGTTGCTTGTCGGTACCTGTTGTACCCTAAATGGTGTATGGTATGCAGGCCACAGAAGGGCCCAACTTTCGTTTGCAAGGTATCCTGACACGGATGAACGTGGATGGCCCTCGTGGAAAGTAAACGTGAGAGATTTGCTCCTGGGTGGCTGAGGGCATCAGAGCCTGCCAGGACAGTTAGTGGAAGTTTCAGCTGTAGAATCCGGTTTCATTCTTCCGGACTTCGCCTGGGGCCCCAGAATTTTGTCGTATATAGGTCCGTTTGTATGTGCCGACAGTCCACAGTGACGGCTTCTTTACGCCTACGAGTATCAAATGTAGCGCATTCCTCCATAACTCGTTGTTCTAGATGAATAAAACGAAACACTCAGAGGTCCGTAGAAGCAGTCTACGAAGCCGTTAACGATAGGATGATAAGCAGTCGGTTGGATCCAATCAGTAACAACAATCACAGTAGGACATTTGTAAACTGAGAGTTTAAACTGTAGAAGGCAGTCTGTTGTTATGGTTGCGGGGCAACGATTTATCTACCTAGCATTCAACTGACGCTCAACTACGGTCTCCGTGAATACGTTAGGGCTAGGAATAACCTCTGGTCAACAACCAAAACGGCCGAATCAAACCAATAGATCAATAAACTCCTTCAAAGTTAGTAACGACTCAGTGAATGTAGGTAAACCAGACAATTAGTATTCCAAAGGTTTTCAAAGGGCCAGCCTTATTTCGACGAGTTTTGGGGCGTTGGGGGTCTAAT
>SJOL01006370.1:1997189-2043490 GCA_004794785.1 Opisthorchis felineus | reverse complement strand
TTTCGTCGTTGTCACATCCTGCCGTAACTTTGTGATTAGGATGCAGAAACAAAACAATTCAATATGCTGGAGACATAGGCTTATAGAATTACTAAATTCATTTCAGTTGGTCTTAGATTTGCTTCCATTTTGCTACCTCATGTAGTTTCCACTCCCCATAATCACTGATAATGCTACCTGAGGAACATGGAGGTTCCATACTCTGCTACAAGTCACACATGTGACTAAATCTTTCTGTTTTCACATAATAACTACAAAGTCCAGCTGACAAAACAAACAGCAAAAAAACCGTAAGTATTACTGACCAGTGCACCCATTTGTCACAACCTGCTATTTATTGCTTACATACTACTTAAATTCTGCACATAAATAAAATATGTTTACAAGACGCAGAGTTGCAATATATCCCTATTCGCTGTATTATACGAAATACGGTTCGGCACACATCTCTTAGTCTCGATGTTTACAGTTTTTTTCATTCCGAACCATAACTCACTATTTGACAGATTTTGTGTTCTTTCATTTCAGTTGAGTGAAGAATCAATCAAGCGTGTTAAGGATGCAAGAAACGTGGTTGAGGATCTAATCGCTTCAAACAAAGGTACAACTATTTACTGGGACTACTCACGAACGACTTTTTTCCCCTCTTCTCAGTTGCTTATGGAATAAACACCGGTTTCGGAATGTTCGCCTCTACCGTGGTAGACAAGTCAAAACTAAGGTGAGCACTTCATAACCAGATCTGCTAATCAAAAAAATGTTATTTACAATAGCTTACAAGTACCTCAAAATCTCTCTCCTGTTAAACACAGGAACGATACATGTTTCGCCGAATTTTAACTACCATAGATCTCCTTCTGGGGAACTAGTGTTTCAGCCGGCCGTAGATTGTCATAATTTTGAAGCTCTCGTGTACAGGACTTTCTGCAAACTGGGACACACCGAGCTGTTCAAAATCAATCTAATTCTCTAGTTTGTAATATACTTCAATTGAATATGCTTCATCAAGTCCGTCTCCTGTTCCAATTTGAAAGACACTCAATACATTTAGGTGTGTTCCGATGCTACTCGTAGGGTCGATGAAAACTCCGGACGGTGCACTAACAGCTTCACTTTTCTATGAGGATCAGCAGGTAGGCCAATTCCTTGAATTTCCATCAAGCTTATTTTCACTGAACCTGCTGAACCACAAAGCCGTTTGCTATAGACCCACCACCGACCCATCGCTACTCTCCACTATGCTCCCTAACAAAGCACTGATGGTGTCACCTCGATTGATGAAACGTTTGCAATCAAATTGCCCAGCTCTGTGAACAAACCAAAGGCCACAAAGAGCTGTCTTTGTGCAACATATTTACACAATGAATATCATAAAAGAAAGATTCAAGTGAGTTCCAGCTGTGTCTTCCTTCAGCACCAAGTTGGACTTAAGTCCTCCATACGTCATATCCTAATTAGTAGGAATGCAACAAAGATTTCACTGCAAAATGTATTTGAAAATGAAGGTCGAAATTTGTACTAGGGAAAGCAGCAGTCACTCTGATGTGGCTCAAAAAAATTTCCTAACGGGGATGACTTATTTCTGGGAAGTTCGGATGATGAACTTGGCTATCATTGTGAGTTCGTAATAATTCGGATGAAGTTTTTTTGAAAAAAATGAAGCGGTAAAACCACCCATTCACTTGACAGGTGAGATGCACTAATAAAATATGTCCTATGATTTATCTGGGCTGGTGTGCATATAGGTGTGCAGTCTAGAAGTACTAATGATAAGAGAACGAAGCAGAGGATAACACTGTGTTAGTTATTTTCCGCATGCAGTATCGCAAAGTTAGTGAAAAGCACTGCCCGTCCTTCCTCCACTTAAATTCCTCATGATACCTGGATTAGTTTTGAAACCACTTTTTAGGGGCTAGGACTTTTGTACACCTAGGGATATTGTTAGGTATTTTGTCACTGAACAGGGCTCTGTACAACAACAAGTAAACCACGTATACTTCACGAAATCGTCTGTTATTGATAGTCACCGTGGTACTTTCACACAAGGTCACGCCATATCTACTTTCTGCCAAACTGTGGATGCGTTTTCGCCTCTAGGGATCATTCGATCACTCCCTTTATACTAATATCGTAGTCACGCATCCGCATGTGTCACGGGTATGTCTCTCATAATAAGCTGGTTAAGGCAAGATGGATTAAACTGAAACTCCAGTTGAGACCGGAGACACAAAACCTGCAGCAACACCAGAGAAATGGCAGATTCGGTAGATTAACTCCAATTGGTGGGGAAATTCTATCACCTCATTCCGACTGCAATATGACTTCCTCAAACTGGCCGAAATGGTGTTGGTTAGTGGAGCTGGACATGTCACCCTTCAATCTTATCCAATAAGAGATTTGAGAAATTATGAAAGTATGGTGAGAACATGATAAGCAAGATATTCAGCTTGGTTCCAGGTGGGTCCCCCGTCAAAACCAAATTGGTATGCAAATGAGTGTATTTGTCGAAATATGGTTATCCTTATTGTAATGCACTCCTGCAAACCCACCAATATATCAGCCATAAGACAGCCGCCCAGAATACCCATCTAGAATGTGGAACGGAGGGTGTCGAATGAGATCGTATTGATCGTTTCATAGTCTGCTTCAAAACTCCTCCAAACTAATAACCAACACAGATTGCTTAAACATGCTTTTGTGTAAAGCGACAAATTCACAGATTATGGACCAAACCTCCCAAAACGATTTCTTTTTTATCGGTTTCAAACTTTACCCACTAATAACGACTCGTTCCCATAGTAGCCATCTTTCAAGAGGAAATAACCAAAAAACAGGTTTAGAAAAGACTTGGGAACAACAGGTAGCATAACCGCCTACGATATACAGACCCCAGGCTATGCAGTATTGTAGCGGTCAGGACCCACCATCACGACCCAGTAAGGAGTGCATTGGCACAACAGACATCCCAAATAAACCAGAGACCTCTGAGGTTATTCAAAGAGTGCTTAACATAGCCAAAATTCGAGTGGCTTTTCAGGGGGAAAACCGTTGCGCTCATTATTGTTGCAGTTGAAGGATCCCCACCCAGTTGAAAAGACTAAATATCGTGCGCATAAAATTAAACTCAACGACTGCACTAAGGTTTATATGGGAAAACAGCCAGGGAACTACACACTGAAACTGGCAAGCATAACAGAAGGCCAAACAAATCACCAAGAAATGCGGTCGAATATCATACGTTGTTCAAAGACTCGTCGATGGGGGAACATGCGTTGAACACAGTACACGGAATAGACATGGAAAAAGTATAAAGCTTTAGGACGGCGACAACGATTCACACCACAGAGGCTGGGGGCCGAGGAGCTGGAAATATTCAAGTACTCCATTGTGAATGGAATCAACAGTGTGGGGCTACCGAGCCTATGGAGAGCGGAGAGCAGAGTTGACACGTTATGGTGTGGCTATCAATACACATGGAATCATGAGTAAAAGTGAGAGAAGGCCCAACCAAACCAAAGTTCACGTAGACCCTCTCCCTTACACAACTACTGTAGTACTAGCTCAGCCACACGGAAGCACAAAAATTGCAAACAACTTTCAAGAGGGATCTTCACGTGCAGCTAACTGGAAGTACTGGACCATAGGCCTGACCTAAATTCATGTAAGCTTCCCCCTTACCGATCGGTTTTAATGCTTCCTAACTTATCCTAACAAAAAATCCCTCAGGCGATGCCTAACAGTGATTTGGCTTGATAGTGAGGAGGAATTTTGCTGACTGGTTCTCTTTCTGTCTTAAGTATTGACCAAACTTGTAATGTGTTCACGTGGCCTGATGAAGATTTTGTGCCAAAAAACGAAGCAGTGCCTAGCAATAAATTTACCGGTTGTGTCCCAAACTTTTCTTAAATGATGGCTTCTGCATCAGTTACAAGCGTTTTCCAACTGGGTGAAGGGTTCACAAAGTTACTGCCTCAGTAAACGGGATGGTTTGAGGGAGCTATCGAAGGGGTGACTGTAAATGAATCGGATAAAAGCCACTGAAGCCAGGTCAGTTCTATAATCAGTGTTTTTATTTCTACTAAAAAATAGAGTTACTGCGTCCGGTAAGAAGCGTGTGACGGTTTCCCAAAAGTCAGGTATTCTAGAAAGTCTGTCTCATCTAAAAGCCACTCAGAATCTTGTGGCCCCTTCTATTAAGGTATGTCGGGAAACCATTCAGAACGGCGTAGCTCAAGGGGACTGCTTTGGCAGCACACTGAAAGTGGTAGCTCAAAGGACCACACAGTAGCTTGTTTCTAGCCGATCACTATGAAACGTATTCATTTCCACAGGTTGTCAACCGAAATGTGTTAACATTAAATAAGCCATGGAGTCAGCCGTTAAAGTAACCTATTCGTGTCAGTTGCATCATAGTTAACTCTTACTCAGCATGTGGAATATCGCTTATAATTATGAGTTGTGGCGTCTAGTTCAGTTAGATATGACCACGCGAACCAAGCAGGATGGCTTATTAAATAAGTCCTGTAGAGATCACGGATAACTGAACGACGAGAAGATAAAAAATAATACTCATAGATTCCCTCAGCGCATTAGCATACTTAAACCAGACATTCTAATCATTTCGTTAAGGTTAGATTTCCGAAGTTCACTAGTTCTTGAAGTCCGTCTGTAAGTCAGTTGGCTGAGATGAGTGATCAGAGGGCGCAGCTGTGAGCAACCTTGTATGGGAGCACCTTACGTATTCCAGGAACTAGATTCAAGGAAATAAGAATACCATTAGGTTGTACAACGCTACATGAATTATGCCTTCAGCTTAGCCAGTTGAAACCAGAGGTCATATGGCTAGTTGGTTATTAGGGAGGGAACCAAGGCATCTGGAGCCTGGCATCCATCTCAGGATTTCCCCCCTGCATCAGGACAATGGAGTCCCAAAGTGGGCAGTTAATACTGCATGCCCATTAAGTAAGCGCCCCAATCGATGGGTAATATATATTCGGATGAGTAGATTTCAGAAGTCATTGGGGCTCTGTAAGACAATGCAAAATTTATGGACTGAAAGTGTTCAGCTTCTGACCAGGGCAAGACCAAGCAAAATTTGACTACACATAAGTATTTGAGGCTACTCAAGTTGCGACAAATGCGACAAGAGTGTAATTTTCAGGTCATTGTTTATCGTAAAAAACGAACAAATTAGCCTTCATGTAAGAAATAGGGATGGTGAGATCAATGGGCCATAGGGAACCCTAAGTAGTGCGGAACGTGCAGTGGGCTGTCCAGAAGATTCATCGAGCTTCTAAGTGACATCGATGCAATGTTTTCTTTACAATGGAAAGCAACCATTATTTTTTCGTTCGTTTGTTCGTGTTGCAAACGACGGGATATCTTCCGGTGACTCCCAAAGCCAGCACTCCCAAATAAAAAATCAAGGTTCAACGTGGGTTTCTACACGGCATTATTAATGTAAAACTCATAAAAATGCACACACCTAGACGATGAATAATGATCTGCAAAAAGCGACCCACTAAGAATAACAAAATCAAAAAGGCGAAAAAAACGCCCTTGAGCTATTTGGGACAGCGCCGGCTGAGAAGCATTGTCACTAAGAAAACCCAGATGCTGAGAAGGGTCGAGCAAGGGAACCAGACCGCCTTCGTTTAACGATAAGAATCAGAAAATGTTCTACAAACGACTTGGTGGCAACAGCGTCCGATGAAAAATTGTGTCGAACAAACAAACACTAGTTTAGGTGCTTGTACTAAATACAAAAATGAGGCAGGAGTTATAAACGGGAACGCGAAAAACGCTCCGAGAGTCCACAACCCGTTTCGCCTGTCTTCGAGCCCATAAGGTGGCCACAGTCGACAGTCACAATTGGCCAAGTTGCTATGCATTGGTTGTGCATCTTACAACCCAGCTGATAATTTTCTAGCTCCCATTTCAAATTTGTCTGGATCAAAATCTGCGTTGAACTACTGTCCAGGCGGAGGGTTCACCTGGCCAGGGTCCTGAAAACTGACGGAAACCTCAAGGGACCAGTGGAAAATGGTCACTTTGATAAGCGATATTCCTCCAACTGAGAAAGATAACCGGCTCATTCCCCCACCGACGAGTTCACGGGATAGGATGTGAGATGGGAGGAAATTCTCCAGGCGTACTTAACGCAAATTTAGTGATCTGAAGTTTTTGTTACGTACGGTAGCCTTAGATCTGCTTGGTTGCTTCACTATTGTGTGAACCAGGGAATTAAGCCTAATAACAGACGGGTGTAGTTCCACTTCACATTGAATGTAACCAACTTTAGACGGAGTTATCATCATGGCTTATTCCTATGGTGCCTTGGATTTCGGAAAATCTAACCTCAAAAGCTCCACCACACTTGATCAGTCATTTAGAGTGTCGCTTATCTTCTTGCTTCGAAAAACGGCTACGTAGTAAATCTGTTTGCATTAGCTCACGTTCATGCACACCATTCCTTCTTCTGCAGCCCAATGGGGTCAAGTTCCGGTTGGCAGTCGGGTTTATTCTATCACCTTATTTTACGGCCTTAGACCAACTGCTAGCAACAGCGCTGTTAACTCGAGTAGGCGCAATCACCAGACTAGGTGAGCCACTGGTGTGGTAGACCTATCGTGCGAGGTAAACCCGGGACCCGGAACCCACTCTCAAACCTTGCTCCAATTCGAACTCCAAGCCTGTGAACAAACACAATTTTGGCTTGACATGCCGCGTCGAAAGGCCCTTTTATTAAGGGGGATAGTTCGCGATACTACAAACATCCAATAACTTCACGGTGCGGGCATCATGGTCGCTAATTCGGCCCTGGTGGTGAATCTGGTTATGGATGAATGTGACTTTAAGGTGGAGAATGGGGATGTTCAGTATCCTGGATTTTGTTAAATTGTGCTATGTGTTGTTAGAAATCAAGAAACACTATGCAAATGGACAATATTTTCAATGTTTCTATTTAATACCGGAAACGTCCCAAACACCTATAGTTGTAACTCATTTTACCGTCGAAATTGTACAAATGAGGTTTCGTATAAGCCTAAAATTAAGCTTTCTTATGAGATTCTTTAACAGTTGCCTTTGCGCTGATATCGAAGTTATCAACATTTTTACTTGTGAGTAGTATGATGAGTTTGACAAAATTCGTGAACCGATTTGACTCCGAATGTGTTCATCAGTTAGCTGGGATGCTGAATTACAGCAACTTTTTTTACCTGGGCTGGAAATCAGAGCATGTTTTGCATTCCTCTCTCAATTGCATTTCGGGATAAAAGTGACTGAAACTTGGGTGAGTAAACCCACCTACTGAACTCCTAACAGATGGGAGATTTGGTGAGCTGACTTCAAATTAGGATCAGTCTTGCCCACTGTATATTGGATGTCGGCCCAAGTGTACCTTGAAGCAGCTTTCACGTAGTCAGTTGAATTTATTCATATCAATTTATTCGATACTAAACCGTACTATACATAAGCCTCAACAACTTGCTTGAAACTACGTGCCATCACGTGAACTCTGTCCGTCCAGTCTTTATGCGCACACGAATTAGACCGAAGTGTGAGCAGGCAGTAGATCACCTCGCAAGTATAAAACAGGTTGGGCCTTTTCGGGCTACTAAAAGACTCATTTTTAAGGGGTGGGGACTGGCATGTTCCCATTCATTTGTCTTAAACCGTTAATCGGAAGCCTGAAAATCGTGATCAATGAATTTTCTTGAATAGATTTCTGAAGATGGTTCAACCAAAATAATAATAATACTAACAATCCTCCTTAAGGAATCTACAACGATCTTCCTCTTCAGTGACGACCCAATGGGAGACTGAACTCCAGAGAAACCGCTTTCTGAAAGAAGTTTTTACTTAAGGGTCTACTTTAATTGATGACAGGTATTGTATATAGTGTTGAATAGATCCTTATACAGCCGCAATCATGTGCAATAAATGCATGTTCAGTTACCTGTGGCAGTCTTCTTCAACCAGTTGTAAGCGTTCCATATACACGGTGTGTTAACTGAGTCTTGATACAAGCCTACCGACTCACTCGGAAGCTAGCTGCCACAGGCTAGCTAGTTCTGACCTTTCCTTCTTCACTCGACAACAAATTGGTGGCAGATGTGAGGGTGGGTCGCATGAGTAAAACTCCTATGGGAGATACACTTAACTGAAAATTACGTTTGTGGTAAGATCTACTGAACATCAGATAAATCTCTCACTTACCGTACAGACTCTTCAGTTGAATGTGCTGCACCAAGGCCGCGTCGTGTTCCATTTGGTACGATATTCAAGATATCACGGTGTAGTTTCTTGAAAAAACACTACTCATATGGTTGCTGAAAAGTCTTCGACAACTCACGACCAGTTTCACCCACTTTGAGGCTCCTAAAGTAGACGACGTCCGAGTCTCCGTCAATCTTATGTTCCACTTGAACGCTAAATTAAACAAAAATGATGGACTTCACTAATTTACATATCAAATTTATGCCGCCAGTGTTCACGTAGAACATAAGATTGATAGAAGCTTGGGGATCACGTCAACCAATGAGCTCCGAGAAGGGTGGAATGAGTCGTGGGCTAATGCAATGCTTTCAGCAACATTATTATTAGGGTACTCCGTCAAGTAAGGCTAGCCCCTCTTTATCCACCGCATCAATACAGCTAGAAGACATGTGAGGAGATTTTGATATTTCCTTTATTGTCTTATACCGGAAGGTGTAAATCATACAGGTACTAGATAAAAGGGTATCGGCAACAAAGTTGAATTGATAGACATGCCAGTGTACACTGACATCACGTGATTAAAGCTAGTGCAACCAGACACACTGCTACAAAAATTCGTGAGCTGAGAAAAATGGCTGAGTAACTTTGGTCAACACAGCCTTATTGCTTGTCTGGGTGGCAGGTAATTCTGACAACCTTGTGGAATATGGTCTCAGTGGTCTGGATACAACGCAGTTGCTTGGCGTCGTATACCCGTCTTTGTGTCAAAATCGATTTGTGTACGGTAACTTTTGAAAACCAAAACCTTTAAGCCGAAAAAAAAGATAGACGCCGTTATTCGGAGATCCTTTTGCGGTAGTCGTAAGAGGTAGTGCGGCACCATAGGTTTTAGCATCATGGACTTATTTCAAGATAGCTACCAGAGATTAGGGTCTTTATCAGAATTGGCTTTCCTCTTTTAAATGGTCCTGGATACAACTGCGTCTTGACCGGTAGAAAAGTATTTTATGTAGCCCACGTTTGTATGTAATGGGTACGGAGCTAGAACAATTTACTGGTTGATGTCTTCGTGCGAATCTTCGGGTGATCGAGGTTTGTGGAGGCCTCTCTTCTCCCTGACCAACAAGCATGCCCAAAAGTTTCAAATTTTCTGTGATTCATATTCACAATGTACTTATGGGCCTAATTATATAGATCTGAAGTAGTATAAAACTACCACTTGGTTCCAAGTGGCAATAATCTAAAAGTAGTCAACGTAGCGTTTACGCTACAAAGATTCACAAATATTGCCAAAAACTTGTATTTTACGTACTCTTAAAAATGTTCACAAAGTAAGGGCACAGTGGGCTGCCGAACTTCAAAAGTGAGTCGAAAATTTTCCGCGTATAACAAAATCATACATTTAAGATATAAGACAGGTGAACCTTCACTGAGAATTTCATCTCAAACGAAGTCACATGAGAACTGAACAACATGGTCTACAGATAAGGAGAAAGTTAACAACGACAGGAAAACAGCTTTTCAGATATACCCGAAGTACCTATTACGCTGCCGGCACGCTAAGACATTGAAGATGAACTTTTACGAATGTCGGTTGAGATATCAACCGGCCAACGCAAAGCAAAGGAATACCGGCTTTGCGTGATTCTACGAGTCTTTCACGCATGAGGGTGCTGTACGACTTGGCTTCATGGATCTATGGTGTGCGTCTGGTACATAACCGTGGGCCTGAAGAATCGGAAGCTCCTCTGAGGTTTTCTTGCCGATGAGGCGGAAGTTATCAGGTCGGTTTTGGGCATTCAGCTGTGTGACAGTATGTGTGCAAGTGTTCTGCTGTTACTCGTCTCCATCCGTTGTGACTACTACTGAACCTCAGTAAACTAATCAGACGTTTTCTACCCATGCTGAGCTTATCTACCTCCGTAGACTGCAGTTTTAAGTTCACTCCAACTGACAACACTTTAGTCTGACTACTGGTAAAGTGAAGCTCCTTACCATAGTGGAAATGCTTTGAAAAGTTATGTGTTAGACGTCGCCGGAAAGCTATTGACCTCTTCCTCTGGATTATGTTCACTTTTTTCAGAAATGATGCGCCATGTAAGGTGTTGGGTTGTTGAGTATACCGGTACAGTGATGGTGAATCTCTAACTTTGTCGATATATGAAATAGTGCTCCCTGCATGATTGTTGCCTACCGGTATTTCTGCCCTCTTAAAAGCTCACGAAACTTCGTTAGAAACCTACCAGAATGAATAAACTGACATACGAACCTGTATATTTAAAGTTGGTAAAACAGGATCTGGTGTGGATTTTCTTGACTTTTTTTCTTAATAGGACGGATTACCGTTATGATACGTTGAATAAACTGATACTTCAGTCTCCATGTTACGATAAACCGGTGTAAATGTTTGCGGATTACACTCGTTTGCAAACGAATTTCATTTTATTATAAGTGTTCCTTATATATTTTGTGCAGAGAACTCCAAATTTCACTCATTCGTTCACATGCTGCTGGGGTCGGAAACAGGATCGGACTCATGGCCACTCGCATGTTATTTGCTCTGCGGGTGAATGTACTGGCAAAAGGCTACAGCGGTATTTCACTGGAAACTCTGCAGCAAATGATCGACATCTATAACGGTAAGTATGAGAAGAGAAGAGAAGTTGTTTTCCGCGACTGATTCCGATATTAGATTAGAAGTTGCAAAATCTCAAAAGCTCATTATTGCTTCAAGCTGATGTCAGAGCATCACAAGCATGCATGCCACACATGGCAATGCTGAAGTCAAACGTCTTTAATACTACGGCTTCAACCTCGTTTAACCCTAATATGATCAACATGGATCAAATCAAAATTGGACTCGATGTATTTAGCTGTCGGCTTTTTTTTACACAGTTTGACTATTGGTGAGTAGTCAGAAGGACCACCAACCATCATCATGGCGAACTTTGTAAATACCAAGTCATGTGCTTATATTTTGACCGAAAATTTCTTATACTATATAAAGGTATAATCATATCCTGAAAAGCTTAGCCACAAAGCGCTTTCGTCTTCTTTAAAAAGCACCAGGTGGGAGAGGTAGGTTTGGCAAAAACCCAGCAAAACGTTGCTACCAATTCAAATGCCAATTCAGCTGTGCATTAATGTTGATGACCTGCAGATGCAAATATCCGGCCGTATTAAACCTGTGGATTCATGACTGCATATCCGTCGTGATTAAGCAAACATTTTCGACAAATACACTCATTTGCACACCAATTTGTTTTTGACGGGAGACTCACCTGGAGCCCAGTTGAATCGCTATTTTATGATTTTCTTAAGCAACAGTGTGTTGCGATATCTCAAATATCGCACCAACTGAAACATGAGACGGCCTGGTGCAGCACATTCAGTTGCCTAAGAAAATCCTAAAGAAGAGATTCAGATGGGTTCCTGGTGAGTCTCCCGTCAAAACCAAATTGATATTCAGATGAGTGTATTTGTCGAAGTCTGTGCAATTCAGGTTCAAGTAGAACATAAGGTTGACGGAAACTCGGGGACCTCGCCTACCTAATGAGCCGCAAGAAGGGCAAAACCGGTCGTGGGTTGTCGAATAGTTTTCAGTAACCTCATGAGTAATGTATTACGTCCAAGCAGACACTTGTTCTAAAGGCACCCAACCGCTTTCTTGGGACATTTTCACTGCTGATGTCAATCTAGTCGCATGCGTTGCGGTTTGCTGCGAACTACCCCGACTGACAACGTTTGACAAAATGAAGCTTTTAGCTCAAAAGTATTGATCAATTAGCATTGGCAAGTGAATCTGTTTGACAGGTAGTGTCCACGAATTTCTGTTTCCTAAAGTGAGAGGTGAAATATATATATATATATATATATATATATATATATATATATATACATGATAATCTTGTGGATAGCTGCCTGGTAGCTGAAAACTGCTTTCGGTTACTCTTCAGCTTCCTGCTTACCTTGGGTACCAGAACAGGGATCAGTCGGAGCATCGGGAGACCTGGCACCTCTCTCCCATCTTGCCCTAGGACTTATCGGTGAGGGTCGCATGTGGAGTCCAGTGACCGGTTGGACGACTGCCAAAGACGTAAGTCTAGCGGTAGTGCATTTGCATTGATCTCATGACTTCGACGAAAATAATGATAGCTTTCCAGAAACCTTAGATGCCGACATCCGAATACTCTGGCACGAGCGTTGTGGAGTTTATATGGTGATGTGCTGACAGAAGTTGACTACCTAGAATAATTATTGAATATATGTTCCCGGTGTTACTCAGTTCCACAATTTCGTCATAAAAAGATAAATTTCTTGCAGTTTCTGTGTCTTTAGATTTGGGCTTCACCTCTTATATATTCTAAGGACTTTTGACGGGATTTTTGTCCAGCACTCAGTTTATGTTAGTTGACACAAACCGAACTGACTTAAGGAATTCCATTAATATCATACCCAGTGGCAACAAATTCAGGTATTGTTGTAATTTCTATGATCTTCGCAAACATTGCTCCTGAAAGTAGCCTCGATGCTGCTGTGTATAAAAAGGTATCATAATCCCATGAACGGTGAATTTTAATGATAAGCTGGCTCGTCTGTTTTCCTGGAAGCTTCAGCCTTCAGCCTATCAAAAAGGGTAGTAAGACACACCATTAGACGGTCCGGGGGAACATTTTCTAACATAAAGTTTCTTGTCGTTTCTTGCCGTTTCTTGTCACATTCACCTACGAACAGAATATTCTCCCGATGAAGTTTGACAAATTAACTTATTTTCAAACAAAGGGATTTCCTTGGGTGAAGTACATTGCTGCTAATCACTGGTATTTTTATCTTCCTGATGGTTGTCTCCTTCTCATCCGCAGCCCATTGATCGATCTGTTCTTTTTTCCTGTCCAGCAACATGGTAGCAGTTTCTACAGCACACAACTTAAACCTAGTAAATAATGGCCACTGGGTACTAACGAATCCACCTTGATCTACTACTAGAAAAATCTCATAATCAAAGTGAAGCTACCAAACCCGAAGTTCCCTTCCCTAACCCATGCTATTTTTACGTCTGAAAATATGTTACTGTGCAAACGGGTGAGTAGTTGTTTTTTGGTCTCATGAATACAGTTTCTCTTGGCTAGTTTGGCGACATCATTTCGTGTGTGTTAGCCTTGCAATGCTTCGCAATCCAGATTTTGTGGCGCTTATTTCGAGGTGTCTTCCTTGCTACAGGCACTAGTCGCGAATGGTCTGGTACCGTTGGACTTAAAGCCCAAAGAGGTAAGTTCGTCATAAATAAGTAGTAAAGTACAAGAACACAGCTGATTAAAAACCAATGCGCATTTTTTGGGATTAGAAATGAACCACCCTGTCACATCTGTCTTACGATGCCCACTATACTGTCCTATATCCTACTGAGGATCCAGCTTGGTTTGACACGTCGGAACTTGTTGGGAATGTGACTCCTAGTGAGCGGTCAGAACTGCTGATAACTTTCCATTGCCTTCAATGATAACAAAATATTACCAAGCCAAGGGTTTAGAGCTTTTAAGATAATGAAACACAAGTGATCGATCTCAGAAAGGCGATCTACTGCGCATGTGGTTCCGAGTGTAACTAATCAAGTGGATACAGCTTGTTTCGAGGGGCTGATTTTCGGGTTCAAAGTTCAGACCCTCAACCACAAAGTCAAACGGTCGCCGACCTCAAATGTGTGCACGGTGTATATGGATTGAAATGGGTTTCTCTTGGTTTAAAGTAAGAGACCCGGGTCTGAACATGTAGCTTCACATGATATTCTACGTTGTATTGAGATTCTTTCCTTTAGCAGTGCACTGCGATTAACTTCTGAACAACTCTCCACCATGTTTCCCGGTTTCGTTTGCGAAACGTGGATGTTAGACCATTTCTTTCACACTGAATGATTAAGTTTGTGTTGACTGGTCGACCCATCAGTGCTTCGGAGTCTACGCCGTCATCAGCTGCTGTGGTGTGTACATGCGTCAGACATAGGGCAATATCGCCACTACTATTTCTAGCTCTTCACTAGACGGGGCCATCAATCGCAGGGACAGTTAATGACCATGATTCCGTACTATAGTATTTCTCATCAAGGAAATCCATGAACCGGGACCTCAACTATTTTTCTGGTTTGAAAATCGGTCATAACGAAGCCGAACCTGGATCAGTTATGTTTCTGGAGGGGGTTATGTGTTATGCGATGTGTGGTTGGAAGTCGTTTCTAATCGGTCGACCAAATGCTAGACAGAACCTACTCACAATGGTCCAAATATCGAAATCACAATACCGTTACCCTACGACTCCAGGATGCAATTTTACAACTACGAACTTTGTACTTACCGTTTGGATTAAAATAAAAATATACGAACAGCTGAGTGCAACGTAGGTGAAGGCCCAGTTTCGCTGAGTTAAACGTACAGAGACGGTGCAACAAATACATGAGACTATCGTTCCAATGAATTTGTTGGGAGTGGTAAAAACATCCTGTTCATCGGAAAAAATTATATCTTATGAACAGGATGGCTGAATGCTTATAAGGTGGTAACTTGGTATGCTACCATAATGAATATCGGAAGTTTGGTTGGTTTTTCCGTTTCCTAACACTTCAACCAATGTGTTGCTTTATTCCAGGGTTTATGTCTCATCAATGGAACACAGCTGATCACCTCGATAGGAGCTCAAGGTCAGTGAATCAGAAGTCGTTTGTGATGAACTGATAAACATCATGATTCAGTGTTTGCATTGAATTTCGCTAACACTAACATCCGTGTGGTGATGAATCTGTGATGCACTGAAACACAATCAGTTTTGAGCTCGGAATAAGTCAGACCAATTTGCCACGTGCTAATGAAAGGCACATGTTGTTAAGATGGCAGTGCCAACTAATATATCCCTAAAAAAATAGAGACCCTCTCTAGCAGGAGTGTCTGTTCTTGTCTCGTGAACCTTACCATTAGAACCTTACCATACAAACGAAAGCGAAATACTTCAAACATTTTGGCTGTACTATTCCCCGGCAGGGACTAGAAACTAGCATCGGGAAATTAGCTAAGCACGGCAACTGGTCTCGCTTTCGGGCAAGCGAGGACGTTCGGGCGCTAACATTAGCTTGGGGGTGTAGTCGTGCTACCGAATAATGAGTTGAACCCCGAGGACTTCCCATATGGCAGAGTAGATTCGTTACCTGTGCGTACTGCAGCAAATAAAAAAAATGTAAGTTTGAGCGTGGGCTCAAGAGTAACGGGAAATAGCTCGAGAATGGCTTGTTTTTTGACCATTAATTCAGCCATGTTGGATCAGATGATCAGATCATATCTCTGGAAATGCTAGGTTGCCGTCGTAAGAAAATCCGTTTCATCCGAGTTCACAAGACACTGCTCAAACGATATAAATCTGTTAGTGGCGAGTGAGTAGATTACAGTATAGTCGGGAATCAACGAAGCCAAACGACTTGACTTGTTTCTTTTAGGTGGGAACGTAGAGTAGTAGCGTGGTGCAGACCACTTATGAGTTGGATAACACAACAATGACACCGGTAAAGTTTGCTGCTGATCTCTTTAAGCGCAAATGGCGCTCTATTCAGTAGGGATCAACGGCTAGAAAGTGCATATAGCAGCGACTTCTCAAAGTGCGCTTTAGGGGCGACTACACCAAAGTCTACTTCCTAACCCTAAACTGGGTCGGACATTCGGAATGTATCAGAACATATTCTTAAGGGTGATGGAATGCAGCTATGCTCACTGCATTAGGTAGCCTTCTCGTCTTCCGTTGCACAGCTGGGAGACGTTGGATGAATAGATAAATGTTGAGGTAACGAATGAAATGGTTCGATGATGTTTTCATATGTACCTTTAAAGCAATGGACACATTCTGCTTAAATGAGAGCGTGTAGATCACACTACAAACAAAGAACGGATCGTTCTGTCCCAGGATGCCAAGCGCCTTTGAGACAATTACGCAAGTACATTTCTTTCTGTCACATCTGACCGCTGACATAACGTGTTTGATGTTACCGCGTCATGGGCTGACGAACATATCTCGGATTAGTAGTCGCCAAGCTTCTTTACCATTGATACAACCCGATTATACTGAAAATCCAGCAGTTCGAAACTACCAACATGACAGTTGTTCGGGCCAACCTCACGCAGTTCAGGATTCATACATTTCATACAGCATATATTACTAGGGGCTGTCTGACAACTGATCAATTTGCCAACTTTGATATAGCTATTTTTGTGTCGTACATGATACGTGTTACATGGTGAACAAGTCAGATGATGATCATTCGGACAGTTTAAAGAAAGATGGCAGTTGATGCAAAGTACCGCAGACCGTCTCCGCGTCCACAGTAAAGGGCACACATTTTCACCTCCAGTTAGTGTGTAAAATTAACGGTCGATCGGTCCCTCAATGGCACACTACGCTTATTTTGCGCCGTAGGGAATTTTACAACGGACAGACTTAGCTAAGGGTGGAACCCATCTAACTGCATACAGATACAACGAATCTCTTGAAAGAATTAGTTGCCTGCTTCAATTTGTTGCACACAGCTTGACATGGGTCGACGCCTTCTGAACAAGTACCTCCCCACCAGGATGGGAAAGATGACCAGGTCTAGAGGCAATCCTTTTTTGCGGAATAATCAGTATCAGATTCTTCAATCAGGTGAAAAACGCTTGAAACCGATTGAGTAATCACCGTTTTCGGAAAAGTTTGGTAACAATCGGTAGATTTATTGCTGGGAAACGTTTCGCTTTTGACACAAAAGCTTCGTCAGGCCAAGTGACTAGGTTACGAGGTTGGTCGAGATTTAAGGCGGAAGGAGAACCAATCATCTAAGTCAAGCTAAATCTCTGTTGGGTGTCGGCCGAAGGATTTTGTGTGTTAGGGTGGGTGACCAAGTGTTGGACCGATGGGGGAACCTAATTGGATTTGGGTCCAGCCTAGGGTGTAGTTCTTCTGGTTCGGTTCACTTAATGATCCCTCTTGAACTTCGTTTGCACTTTCTGTCCGTCTGTGTGGATGGGCTAGTGCTACGATAGTTGTGTAAGAGGGATTCTGTGAACTTTGGTCGGGTTGGGATTTCCACCCCCTGTTTTTGCTAATGATTCTAAGTGAATTGACAACCACACAGTCACGTGTCAACTCGGCTTATCTAAGACCGCTTTCCATACGCTCGCCAGTTCCACACCCTCGATTCTGTTCACGCTATGATGCTTGGTGATTTCCACCGCTTCGGCTATCAGCCGCTGTGGTGTGAATCGCAGTCCCCGTCTTAAAACTTCCACATTATCCAAATCTATACTATGTCCCGTGTCTAAGGCATGTACCGCCATCGCTGAGTCTTTGACCAGCGTTTGGTATTCTACCGCATTCCTTGGTGGTTTGTTTATTCTCCTTTTATGCTCACCAATTCTGGTGTGCAATTCCCTGGCAGTTTGTCCTATGTAAACCTTAGTGCAATCGTTGCAATTAATTTTATACACGCAGTCCCTAGTCCTTTCAACCGGGAGGGGATCTTTCAATTGCACCAAAACTGAGCGTAGCGTTTTTCCCTTCTGGAAAGCTACTCTAATATTGGCCAAGTTCAATATTCTTTGAATAACCTCTGAAGTTCCCGCTTGACTTAGATGATTGGTTCTCCTTCCGCCTTAAATCTCGACCCACCTCGTAACCTAGTCACTGGGCCTGAAGAATGTTTTGTGTCAAAAGCGAAACGTAGCCCAGCAATAAACCTACCGATTGTTACCAAACTTTTCCGAAAACGAAGTATCAGATTCTATTATTTGTAACCTGAATACACTTTGCAGTCATGCAGGTGCTGAACGGTACTCGGCTGTGCACGTAACTGTGTTTCAAAGTGATGATTGACTTGAGTCATGCATTAAATGTGACCATCAGTTTAGCGAAAGCAAGAAACGAGGCGTGGGTTTACCAGCTGTGCTCAAGGGGAAAAATATACAACACAGTTTTTCCTTAAACTCTTTATTTCCCAAGTTTCTTAATACCTCAGTTCCTAAACCTAAGCACTTGAAACCTGCTTCCAAAGCTGTGGAGTGCTAGCGCCTTACAGTTTGCGGGTCAAGCAGGTCTCTTTGCGCGCGGTTGAAAACTATATGGGGCACGGCATGTAACCGGTCGCACTTTCTAATTTAACCAAGCTTGCAATATTTGTGTACTGAGATATTGTTGGGTAAGGTTGGTAGAGTATGGATGAATATGGCTGATTATATCCTACTCTAACATGATGCACGGATGAGTAATTTCATTACTACAAGGATCATGCTCTTAAACGTCCCCGTTGAAGATATAAGGCTTTTTGCACAAAGCACTGTTTTTAGCATTCCTTCTTGTTGTAGCAAGGCCTGCTTCCTTTCGGGTTGTATGGCATTTATTCCACAGTATTTACGTAAGGCATCTAGATGTCTATGATCATATGATGCTGAAGGAGGTTGTGAAGAAATTCTTCAATTTCGGAACTGACGTAACTAACACTGACTTGAAGGCTTGCCGAATACTTATCCCACTAGGTGAACCGGTTACGTGTATCTTGCACGAAATTCTACCAGTATCATCTAGTTGCTTCTGAGTTTTTTTGGGATTGTAGTACATGTAGTAATAAACTTTGGCGTGAGGTTGACTGTACACATTGCCATAATGAATTCTCCTCCGGTTTTGCACCCGATAGGTGCAGTTTTTCGCGAGGAATGTGACCCATATATACAAAATGCTGTAACTGTGGACGGAAGGACTGTCTAGAGAAGAAACACAGCAATAGTGATAGTTTTTGTTGCTAGATCGAAAAAATCTCTCTGGTACACGACCTATATGCTGAAGGTTGCCCAGCTGTATTACGTCGACCAACTTCAATTCATAGGCATGTTGGATTCGCATTTTCTGACCATTATTTAGTTCGTTTTGGTCTTTTGAAGATAATTCACCGTCAAATGGTTGATATGTTTGAGGAAAAGTGTACTAGATTTGTACCACGTCAAACTTCTGACATTTCGTTGAGTGGTTAGTTTATTCGATTAATTCACAGTGTTTTAGATTGAATGACAACTCGAGATCAACCCTTGAGATGTAAAAAAAATGTAATGCATGTAATGAAGGCTACGGTCCAAGGCAACTAAATTTCCGTGATTCGTGAAAGCAATAGGTTTTGGCCCTCAACTCATCTCAAAGTATTTTCTGTAGCTCACTTTGTTCACACAAGGACACATAAGTCCATTCGGCGTTCAGGAAAAAGGGTAGGAAGACACAGTGAAATATCACAGGAGTTGTAAAAAGCATGAAATTTCGGCATGTAAATTTAGTGATAGCATGACTCTTGATTTTATAAAATTTTCTATGTGCCCAGTAACAATAAGAAAGTTATGATTTTTCAAGGCAATGGAAACCGAAAGCGACTGTTCACATCCCGAACAGGTAACCCCCCATCCCCCCGTTGAAAAGATCCCATGAGTGGGTACACCCTAATAGAGTTCCATTTTCACGCTGGACCAGATAGATAATGTCGAAAATCTTCATTGACTTTGGTACTAAACCACATTAGATTCCGACTCAGCAATAGACTGAATTTGTATCTTATGTGACAATCTCTTAGACGGTTTCTCTTACCCGAATTGGCGTAAATGTAAAAATCGCTCTACGATCGACAAATTTTCTACAATAAGTGTCACTAGTGGCGTAAAACTTTCTGGTCCTGATTATTCGGTTTGTCATGTAGGTAAAGATTATTGGGCTTTCAGTGGGTTCCTATTATTGGAAGACATCCTTGAAGTCACCATGAGACGTCACACTGCTGCATCGGTATGTCACTGTCACACTCCGGCAACAGTTTGAAACGTAGCCTACCTAGTTAGATCGTGACGTACCATATATTGCCAAGATGAGTGCTTTTAACTTGTGTGACTGTTCCCTGAGATCCACTTGTCCTGGTGGTTTCCTTTGTTATGCCTTTACACCTGGAACGTTAGGGTTCCCAACCAGATATGGTGGTCTGTAGTTAAACGAAGAGAAATTACTCATTTATCCAAGCTCTCCAAGATACCTATAACACGTAACTCTTCTTGGTTCTAGCATGTGTGCGAGCCGAACGAATAGCTGGCCAAGCTGATATCATTGCTTCACTTTCATTGGATGTGCTCAAAGGAACCGCTTCAGCCATGAATCCAGGTAAGTAACGTCTCGTGCAGCCTTCTACACAGGTAATATTCCGGTGTTGTCACAAACTCCCTTGCAATGGATAACTTACACACCAGGTGGGAAACGCGGAATTGTGCTTCATTTTACGCAGAACTATGCTACCAATATGAACAGGGTATGGTTGATCCAAGGTTCTACAGTAGACTAGCAACTGATGAATGATAGGGCTAATACTTCAGCAGTTAGACGGGTTTATTCACCCCCACGTAACCATGGTAGGCTTGCTCAAACGTCCGTCCACAACCACTGAAGCAAGCAACATGCACTTATAGCAAGACAAAGTTCCCCTCGTGCGTTGCACCAAATGACCACGACGGAAGGCGGTTCAACAAACAGTAGATTCGTTTAAAGTATGGGATAGTTCTGGGTATCTTCTTGTCATATTCAAGATTTGTCTAGACGTCAAAAATCTTTCGTACTACAGTGGAGGACGGTCAGAGTGAATTTTGTCTCCAGATTACCCTTGTGTGAACTGTTCTTAGCTTATCCCCAGTTTGCCAGTTTACACCAACTGGGAGAAGCAATGAACTCCGGTTGCACTCTTATTAAGGCTCACAGGTAATTCACATTATTTGCTATGCAAGAATTTTTACTCAGGATATTTGACATGGAATATAATTGTGTTACAGTTGCTCAACAAACTCACGGTGGCAGGGAAGTCAGTCGGCCGAACGACCAAGACCGTTTCTGGGTTTTTGTTCCAGCAGACAAGCGCACCACTCATAGTTCAGGCTCAGACATGCTCTTACATTGAGGTTCGGTAATTCGGGGGATCTAGTATGTACCTTGCTCATCAAATTTACGGAGTACCAATTCCGGCTCTGTTGATGAGCTCGAAAAGGAGCGAAAACAGATTCTCGTCTTCACCCCTGTGATAATTAGCTGGAGCGACCTCACCCTTATGGGAATAAGATTGATCCAACGGTAGTTATTTGGAAACCGATGGGTTACAGCCTTACAGTAGTGAGCTCTCTTCACAAGGCAAGAGTTAACAGCTGGGAATACCTTTAAAATCATACCTGAATGGCTCACTTTCGAGTCTTATTTGCCAAGCTCTTTGCTAATTCAGCAAACTCCTTTCAGAAACAACAGTGGAAGAACGTAAACTCATGTCATGGTAAAGTGAACTTTGCTGGAGCAGGACGTGTGTTTTTCTACTTTTCGAGCAAAACCGCAGGAAATACCTTTGTTCATCTGTTTTCCAAGCAATTATTCTATTCCCTAATTCAAATGTGACTGTCAGCCGTAGTTTACCTTACTGAATACAAGTTATCACCCACCGTTCAGAATTACATTATCGAGATATTATTCAACCATTCGCCACTTGTCCCAACCGGCAAGAGGAAAGTTGTTACCCGGTCTATATGGTATTCTGTACATCAGGGCTAGGCATTCGCGCTTCGTTTTATATCTTAAAACGATGCTGCACGGCTCGCTATATACGTGATAAAACAGTCTTTTTTGTCGCATCCGAATGTCATTATCGTGGATTCTACTCAGTTTCTCGTCCTAAGTATAGCGTAGGATGCCACAAACTGAATCTGCTGTTTACTTCCGCATGCGATTCAGGATTTCTGTACAGTAGTGTTGGAAATAAAAGGAAACTATGTGACATCCGTACGGGCCTGAGGCAGACAATATGGTTGCGGCCTTTTGGCTGGGTTGTTTTAAATAATCGCACAACTACTGGTTTCCTGTCTTCAAGATATCCAATAGACGGTTCATTCAGATAGTTAATTCTGTGCTTCCCAATACTAGGAGCTCATCCTACTGGTCTTCACTTGTCGTCAGTGGTATGTCGATTCTTTTTAAATGTGGCGCACTTATGTATGCAGTTCTACCAAGCGAGAAGTCCTGGGTTCAGTACGATAACCTTACTCGCAAACAGCGATAACGGCATTAATACTGCCTTAATCCACAATAAGATCAATTTAAAGACCATACGTTGAAGAGAAGGGGAAGAAAAAACATGAGCCAATGATAGCATAACTATACCACCAGTATGCTGTCAGAATCTGGTTGAAGTCTGAAATTTTGGTGGCAACATATTTCCAACGACATCACTTAAGCACAGGAATGGTCAACTGCACACGTCCTGGCAGTCGACTCAGATGACACATTGATTTTCATATTTTCCCTTATACCTTTTCGCCTAGTTTCTCGCTCTTTATCGCGTAGTTTGTCACTCCAAAGGAGACAACGAGAGCAGCACACCTGGTGAGCGATCAGCGTGCATGTGCCGCCTGTGATGCTGAATATTCTCTACAAATTACATTTAGCGCAATTACAAACTTGTTCTCCAGTGGTCTTGCTAGGAGTAAGCAGATGTACATCTAAACCTGCTGTTTCCTTCAGTAACCATTGGTCGAAGACACTGAGTGGTCCTATCTCCTCCCCCGTAAAGACCACAAAAACCTGGTAACCGAGACCAATAGGACAACAATAATCATTCCCGAATTGGTGGAAATGTTTAGCTTCTTTGAGATTCCAAACCCATAGGCATACTTCGCTCATGGTTAATGCAACGCCCGAGGTACGTAAAAGGTTCCCAAACCTGTCTGTCCTTGCATTTCCATCATCATAATCATAATCATAATCATAATCATCATTGACAACATGACATCATTGTTCAACACTGATGCTTCGCTGCCGTATAGGACATCCCTAGGTCCGCGTGTACATTGGCGTTCTACTGACGAAAGCTTCACGTGGAACAACAATGTGACAGTGGACTGCTTGGGTGATAGTAATTACTTTTTCTGTATGCCTTAAGGAATAGGAACCATGACATATAAATGTCCCAGTTTAAAGACATTCTTACCAGATTTGTTTTATACACGAGGTTCTGGAGGCCTCAAGCGTCTGCTTTGTTATTTTCTTAATAAAAAGGAGGACACAAATGGAAACAGCCGGGTTAATTTCCGACAAAATCACTGGGGGTTGGGGAGACTTTTGAATAGTCACGCATATTCTAGTCTATACCCAGGGGCAAGCGAATTTGAAGAGCTGATTTTATTCACAAACACCTGGACCATTTTCTACTGGGAACGGACAGAAAAACCAACATGCCAGAAGAATGAAGTGAGCTTGTGAAATAACGGAGCACGAGTACTGCAAGCCATTTTTATATAGGGCGCTGTTCTGACAGCTGCTGGAGATTAAAAAAGGCTGCATTCGAAAGTACTTCAAGAATACTCCAGACAACCTTTGTCAAGAATACAAATGAGTTTGAAAGTGAACTTTGTAGATGGTGTATCTAGCAAGCGGTATGTCGCGAACATTTATCCCACCTTCTTGAAGATTGCAAAGGCTGAATTTCTATCCCACTAATTAAACTCGGTGTAGGTCTCCCTCAGGAAGATTATACCAGTCCAGGGAACTTTTGGGTTAGAAAACGCACCGAGTTTTTGAAATTTATTGTTTTGTCGTAAAATCTGAATCTGTGAGCGCATAATCACTTTGACTAGGAAGTCACACCATTGGTCGTTAGATCTATACCTGTACCCACTGTTCCCTTTTCCGTAATCATTCCACAGACTTCGCCCTTGCTTACGTCCTTAAATACCCGCATGACATTTGAGCCCACACAAGCTAACCCACCGACGGAAAGGCGACTATTGTGACGTGTTTCCGCATTAAATTTCCTGACAGTTTTTTTTCATAGGTTGTTACTGGGCTACGGAATACCGATACTAAAATGCTGAGAATAAAAAAAAACATTATTTCATTTCACTGCTGACTTTAAAATAGTCTAAAGGATTTTGTTCTTAGCGCATGATACCTGTGCCAGTGTAGAATTTTGTAGTACGCTTCTAAAAACTATAGCTGGAATCTGCCAGCAAGAGTAGTAGTGTACCGCAAATCCTTGCATTACTTGTAACAGCCCATAATCATGAGTTATGGATCACAAAGCTCCAAGTAGTATGTGAATTGTGTGAATTGAAGGCATCCAAACAAATTGGAGAAAATGAGACCATAACGCGACCGAGATTCCAATTTGACCAATCAACCTGCCCGAAAGCAACCTCGTGAATGACCAAACACGTTAGAATTATCAGATACTGTTTAGAAGAGGAGTAATTCACCAAGTCAGCCCCTAAATGACGATGTCAACGAAAAATTTGCAACCCGGCTGCCAAGCTCGGTGAGCAGACCAACTAGCAGGAACACAACCACAATTAGAATGGTGCATTTTGGCACAGGTCCCAAGCAAAACAGGAAACTGTAAACTATGGATGAGGTAATGCAGTCGTAGAAGTTTAGAGAAAAGATTTTGTGTAAATTTGGGTACCATCTTCTTACAAGGTACTTTTTTGTGTAGAAATACGGTTGTAAAGGAATTTGGTGTCTCTCTAAAACAGTGGAATACCGTAAGAGGTAGCGTACTACCTGGAGTACGGTATCCCGTAGGAAATCATCGAAACTACACAGTTAACAGAACATCTTCATGGAAAAGTAGGGGAAGTAAGTAAAAAGTTTTTTCCTTTGGTTGATCCTGTATGTTCTTTGCTAAAAAGTGTTCCAAAGTGTGAAAATCAGCCAGTTTTGTTGCACTTAATGATGTTGCGTGGCCTGGGGTTGTGTTGGTCTAAGATTATCCCTTTTTACATTTCAAGATGTTGACAGAGTTCGACCACACGAAGGACAAAGGAAGGTAGCAAGTCGCATCCGATCGCTGTTAACTAACAAACTTTACCACTCGGAGTTGGCAGGTAAGTTCCGACATCTTTTTGTCCAGCTCCGTTGTAAACACCATGGGAATTTACATTAATCCAACATTCTATTCGTAGAAAACACAAACAAGAAAGTTTCGAGGGAGATATTTACCTAGTCTTTATTGAACATATTTGTAGTAATCATCTGAGATGTCTTCTGAAATTAATTCGATTTTGGTTCCAGGCATTGTTTTTTTTCCTAGAAAATTTGAACTGACTATGGTGAATTCTCGGTTGACATTGCTGCTGTAACTGCTGTAACAGCGTCATGCCCATCCATGTTGAATTTGAAACCAACTATATGGAATATCACTGTAAATTTTCACTAAGAATCAACATTGGAAGATATCTGGTCGAAATAAGTATTATAATACAACTGCTCAAAATCAGCCCACTACCGGCTTTACCCTATTTGGGGCTCATAGGGTAGGCATGGTATCAGGTTCCGGTGACTACGCCTACCTGGTGATACCCAAACAGAGCGTAACCGGAGGTGGGACGACCTCGGATTGAGTAATCATCCCATGCTACTTAGTTCGGAGGCGAAAGGAGGCGTCCCTGAATGGCTTCGTAAGGGATTATCGAGGCAGACTGTGTTTTATACTATGCCAAAGACAATCAATGTGCTATTGACTATGTGGAACTCCTTAAAATCTCCAGCTACGGCAGTTTCCTTCAACTTATGAACCAAAAAATATCTGATCGAGTTGATCGTTGCACCATTCGGATTCAGGCTGCAATTGGTTACGCGCTGACTCCAGTCAGATCAAAGCCATCCAGATCCAACTTTGATGTGATTGACAAATTCGTACCGAATTGCGGGGAAAGATACACGTCTACCGCATCGAAGGCCTAGCTGAAGTGCATAAGCGCTCCGTAGCTAAACTGACCACCATCTTTATCTCAATCTATTCTTCAAATTAGATGCAGACGCTTTCTTTCTCAGTACGCACTGGCGACTAAACTTAAGTAATCAAGCATTCAAACGAATGGTTGCGAGATAGTCTGTCACACATACTTCCATCACGCACAGTCCACGTATCTGGCATTTTTTAATGAGCTAATTGTACGAACGAAGACCCGTATATCATTTGGGCGTCTTGTAAAAGGCGCCTGGAACAGTCAGCATCTAGGCGTAAATGTCAATACCACATAGTACTGAGCCATTGTGCTGTCTGGAGTACTGTAAAACAGGGAAAACCGTAGGCTTTGCTGGGGATATGTTCGGGTAACTGATAGATTCACAAGCAGTACGAACCTAAAACACCATATATCAAACTAACAGGGTGCATACCGAATACCACTGTGAATAAAAGAGAAGAAGCAAGTGGAGTTTCGCCGCCGCATATTGTTATGTCAACATGTTAGGGATCAATGAGAACCAGCACCACACCCTCGTGCGTTTGCCATCCGATCTCGCTGCTCAGATATGTCAGCGTCAAATGCCTTCCTACGGCCCCAAATTAGTGAGCTCTGAATCATAGCTTTGTGTATGCTAAGAAGGAACTGGACTGAAGTGGCGATGAAACTGGAAGTGAAAGCCGCTACATCGTGGTTTTTGGCTTAGACAGTGGGATTTGGAGAGCATCGCGAGCAGTGATTAGAGACTGACCAAAATTATAAAGGATTACCACAAAGCATATCAAGAGGCTTTACGAATCCTGGTAGAATCGGTGGTTTTGCCAACGTGAAACAACAGCTGAGTCGTGAAACTATGCCCGAGAATAGACGTTTACATTCAGCCATATCGGAATACTTTTGGGCTTCATACTGAACCATATACAAATGAGCCCGCGCTGTACTGAAAATATCCCAAACACCGCAAGCCAGCCCTGATACATAAACTAAAGGGGTGACCTGATCTCTCTTTAAATTTGATATTCCTTATCGCCTTCCACTGACAGGTTTTGTTTGGTGGTGTTACTGTACAACGTTGCTCGCGTGCTGACTAGCCTTGTGGACCGTATTGTCCAAAAGGTGTGTTCGTTTATGATTTCGATATTTTGCATGACACATGTTCAGACTTTAGTTTACTTTGCTGGTTATTTGCAGACGGATGTTACATTACAAGAAAAAAAGACTTATAAAAACGGTCTGCTTTGGCCCAATTTCCAGATATAGACGTTATATTTCAAGCTGCATCTTTCTGGAAGACACTTTCCCCAGAAATCCTTGCTGCGTCTATTTGCATCTTATAGAAAGATGTCATGCATAAATAAACTAGAAAAATCGAGGAATACATGCACGGCTGAACAAACTGTCAGGTGCGCTAGTCTGTGGACTAATTCGGTCTTCATCAAAGGAAATCGCACTTGTATTTCATTAAGCCCAGTTGTTTATTGGTCAGGGTAATTAGTTACATCAAGTAAAGTGAATCTAGTGGGAGATTAAGATGTTTTAAGCTCTATATTTCTTCAAAGCTCAGAACACTCGTTTTTCACCCCATCGGTTGGTGCGGGGAAATTTTCAAGCACATCGCCAAACGCAGAGAATGGGTAATTCTAAGGAACCAGTATATCGACATATTAAGGGTTGATTCACAGTGTCCTAGAACTGACATGTGGGCGTAGCCAAACTAATTCGCAAGATTCAGATAGAACAAGTCCCCGAGGGAGATGAGCAAAAGCCACTGATAGGTCGCATCGCTGCTGTAGAATTTTTTGAATATTCGATGACTATGCCTCCTTTCTTCGTACAAAAGTTGACTTTTGGTTCCAGTGTCACCTTACTACGAACTTGTAGAAGAGATGGATAATTTGTGATAGTAGCCCACTTCGGTCCTCTCCCACACTTCGCTCCAATAATAATCCTTAAGGTCCTGGCAATATGAGGTTTATCTACTTTCGGCTTTCACGTGGTGGCACTAATGGTTGGATTCGGTTTCCTGCACTCAATACACTCAAGTTTTGCTCTTGGTTCTTACAGAAAGCCATCGTTACTGCTCCAGAGTTCAGGATGCATACACCCTCCGTTGCTGCCCACAAGTTCATGGCATCGTCTATGACACCATTGAATTTGTCCGAAAAATACTAACTGTCGAAATGAACAGTGCGACGGACAATCCGGTAAGTGGATTTGATTTAACATTTTACCCTTCTGGTGTATCGACTCATTGGCACAAATAATTTTGCAGTCCAACATGGTGTGGAGATCCAGAACCAATGATTAATCTTATGGAGTTGAGTTGCCTCATCGCTGCGGCCCTTGCTTTTACACAGAAATCAGGCTATCGATGTTGCGAAGTATTGATAGCCCGAATGCGCTGCTTGCCTGCTCGCCTGCTGGCCGAGTCTGGTAGTTTCATCACGTTCGTCGTCAGTCTAGGAGACACTGTAAGTGTGGGTTTGGATGGAGAACCACTCTTGTTCTACTGAGGATTTTATGGTTTCCAAGGGGTATCTAATAGGTCTACCCTGACTGGTTGGTTGCTGAATGGGTCTCTCCTAACTCGGTTGGTCAGCTTGGAATCGAGATGCTTTGTGGTCCCTTTCTTTCCATTTGAATAACTCCTTGTATACCTTAATTCCAGCACCTCTGTTTTCCCGTTCTGACTCGTCCGTTTTATTTTTACGTTGTACTGTGCCAATCTTCCATTTGATTGTTTGACTGGATAATATGCTTTGATCCAATTATGCTCACCCCTCGTGATAAGATAGCCATTAACCACCTGCTGATTTGGTTTTGATGGGAAACTCAACTGAATCCCACCGAAACTCTCGTTTGCGATGTTCAATTAGAACACAAGGTTGACGGAAACTCGGGGACTGTGCCTACCTGATGAGCCCCAAGAATGGCAAAACCGGTCGTGGGTTGTCGAAGAGTTTTCAGCAACATTATGAGTAGTTTCCCGAATGGTTTCCCAAAAATGGTTATGTTTACAAACCCTGTGTACGTTTCCTATTATCAGTGGAATGAAAAAAACAGGCGCATTTCTATCTTAAAAAGACAGCTTTTTACGGAATGCACCAAAGTAGTGCTCAGTAGATAAGGAAAAATGAGAAACGTAGGTGTTGTGCAAATAGCCGCCTTCGGCACAGTAAACTACTGACAACCGCTAAATTGTCCTCGCATGCTAAACAAGTGACAGCAACTGCACAATTCGGAGTGGTTTGTGTAGTGAACTTCCCATGTTCATCAGTGCAAAGCCGGTCGTGGAAATGAAAGAAATTCTTATTAAATGTGTATTTTTTCTTCTGCGAATGGTTTATTGGAGGATGGACGTATTAAGAGGTAGGTACTTATACAGGTACTATGATCTTCCATTATGTAAGTACACCTTCCCAAATTGCATCCAAAATGCCTGGATCCAAGGTTCCAATCTATCACTTAAACTTGCAAAAAATATTCATCAAATCTGTGGATACATCTCGAAGTTCATCTGAGTGGCTTGTAAATTCAAGAACACGAATAATAAACCCAGGAAAACGAACAGTGTTTTTAGTACCAGGAATACTAGTCGTGACAGTGTTGTGCGTAGTTCGCACAATTTGATGGAAAGTTAGCCACAGTTGGAATGCAAAAAAAGTTGAAGTTGAGAAGTTAAGGAATTAAAGACTGCATGGAGTCCCGCAGATTATCAACTCAATGAAAAACACCTGGAGTGAAAAAATGTAAGCCCAATGTCACCATATGACGAATTTCCAAAAAATCCGAAAAGCCATCTGGCTTGATGAATCTTATTTTAGTTTACACTGCTACCGGAACAACGGAATTTCTCTCAAGTACTATTAACGATCCACACCATCAATCGCGAGTCCTTCAAAGCCAATTGGCATGTTTAGTCGATGGCAAAGGTAAGTGTTGGTTTGAGCTCGGAAAACGCTAGGACCTGCACAGTCGTGCGTCCACTAGTAATCCACGTTTGAATGTTGAGGTCAACGATGGGTTCAAGAAAGTTTGCAGATTAGACCCGTTCTCAGCTGCTTTGAATCCGACAGAAATCGTCCCGATTGTTTCAAGACGAATGTGAAGATAAATATACCTAATAACCACGAGTAAACGATTAAATATGATCCGGACTGAGTTAGTGGCACATACAACTTCTGGTGTCCTTCGCAAGGAAAATCACGGTCTTCACAACACCCAAGTTTTTCTGACGTTCCGGAACCCTTCAGTTCTGTTTTTCTCACAGTATAGTAAATATGTTTTTTTCTTCAATTTGTCCTGGTGGCGGGAGAGTTTGCATCAGTAATTTGCAACAGAATTTCTAGTCGTAGGTGATAAGCTAACTCCCAGTGTTCCGCAGATATACTAAGAGAATTTCTAGTCACGAATATATAGAGGTCTAATTTAATGTTAAGGAAATGAACAGAGAAAGTTTGTATGATCTTATTGGTGCGCTCACTACGTGCCTCTTCCGGAATTTTACAGGCAGTGCCACAGACCATCAGCATGTGCTCAGTTCAATGGTACTCGCTTGTATTTAACTGCGGCAGTTTCCATAAAGCGTGGATTGAGCGCAAGAGTATTCATTTATATAAAGCTTACGGAGAATTCTCGTCGCATGGATGCGTTCCTGTGGACGGATGTTCCTGTGCTCCTATTGCGTGCACCTAAGTGGAGATCATGCTTAGAACTCAGAGTGCGTTGCAACTGATCATGTGAGTGGGTTCAAAAGCTATGTATGCGTTGCACGAATTTGTCCGGAAACTTATCGGCAATGACGAATGAAGAGAAACTGTTGTCTTTTCTAAGCCCAATCAAACGGGCATGAGAATATCCCAGTAAACCGTCATTCCCCAAGTATTTCGATTGCACCTGCAAGTAATCTTGCTAGTGATTTTTGTAGCCTCCAGTGTGAAGTATGTCCATTTGTATTGCATTTCAGTTAGTCTTCCCGGATCGCCATGCGATTGTTTCTGCTGGTAATTTCCATGGTGAATACCCGGCAAAAGCACTTGACTATCTGGCAATCGGAATTCACGAACTGGCTAATATCTCGGAAAGGCGGATTGAACGACTGGTCAATCCTGGTAAGAAAAACCATTGATCGGGTATTTTTTATACCGATAACCAAAGGTAGACAATATGTCCAAATATCGGTAGCTCGGATGCGTTTACTGAAGCATCAACCTAATTGCCCAACAATCAAAACCGTGTCCGACCCAGAGGATTTTACATAGATATGGCAAAACAGCCATTATGTGCAAATTAGGTGACAGATTTTCAAGGAAAATACTTAAAATTTGGTGAGAAGATTGTTCGGTTTGGTGAAATAAATGATTCATTTCTGGTATAAATTCGTGCCGTCTATTTTGCTCACACGTACACTGAAGGTAATATGACAATGGATGCTTCATTTGGTAACACTGTTCATTTTGCAGGTGTAAAATCACTCAACCCATGATGGCTAAAATCCGTTAGTAAAGTCTAACGACTAGTGCCATGGTGTTAGGCAGCTCTCAGCAAATACTGGAATTTTTATTGTCTGCATTCATCAGTCAATCAGCAGTAGCTGACCTACGCAGCATCACTACACTCTTGAAACATCAGGTAGTATCACTTCAAGTTGAGAGCTTTCTTAATCATTAGAACTTGTTTCAGTAGCCTAGAAGAGATGCGTCGATATGGAATAGATGAGGTCCTGATAACATCATTAAAATGTCTTGGATGTTTTCATGTCAAACTGCAGTGAATCAGGGGGTCGTAACAACAGTGCACCAAATTCACGAGTTATTAGCTGCTCGTGCACTTACTGAGTAAATTGAATTGGACCCATCACAATGAAGGACAGTAATACACCAGTAGTGGAATCTATTGATTGCTGTCATACAGTTGTGGAGTAAGAAGGTCCTAGTAAAGGGTGAAAAAATGGATAGGGGTGAGGCCTTGGTGTAAAAGGCCCTGTCTCTCCGTAGAAAATGGCAAACAGTGAGGTGCCTATACCTTCGAAAACCAGTGGAATAAACACATCTTGGCATCGTGTTGGAGCAAGATGCCATCAACGGAATGTCCCAATGTCGTTTTTGAACCCAGTTCATCATAAGCCGAGCACACACGACAGACAGGTGTTAGCTAGGTGGCCTGCCAAGCTGGCGACAGCAAACTCACCATTGGGATGATTACAGATCATGTCTTGTGGGGTTTCCAACCAGGCGCAACGCAGTGTGAAGCCCACTCTGGAAGGCACTCAACTTAACAGTAGCCGTTTGCATTTCACATTGTCACGTCTTGGCCTACCCCTGGCAAACTTTTCGCCAACAAGTGTTTGGAGTAGAAAACATGGTTTTTGCTTGGCTGATGGTGGTTGAACATACCTCGTGCATACCCCAACTGCCTTATGGTGATAGGCCTTATATGCTGCTCGAGCGAATCTGACTCACTGCTCGCTTACGGACCGCTTCATTACGTGCACGCTGCAGCTAGTTAACGCCTTCTATTCTACAAAGGTAGAGGTGACAAAGTGTTTGAAAACGTTTGAGGTCTTCAAATCAGAAGGACCAAGTTTCATAGCCGTAGAATGGGACTGCACTCGCGGTCGTTTTGCAAGTAGCCTTGTAATCTCAGTGACATCCGTTTCGAACACTACAGATGATTCAAACTGGCAAATATTGCTCGTATTTTAGCGATATATTCATTGGCTTTATCTATCAAAGTGGCATCCTGGCTTATACAGCTGCCAAGAAAAGTGAACCTATCAGTGTGCACTCCCATGCACACAGTACGCCGCGGCAACATTTGACACAAAACCTTCCTCAGGTTAAGTGACTAGATTTCCAGGTTGGCTGAGTTCTAATTCAAAGGGGCGGAGGAACATTCAGAAGGATATCCCCTGAAGAACACACAAACTCAGTGCTGATTGCCCTTTTGGAGTTCTTGTTAGTTGATATGAGTGGCTGCGTCTTACAACCGATGTATAAAACACTTTCAAAGAACACTTTTTCGCATTGTTCCCTGTATTTTCATAACCTCACAGATCGGGGTTTGGACGAGACGTAAACCAAATTTGTTGGTATATCAGAACTACCGATTGATATCATTTGACCATTTTGACGAAAATAATCCTGATGCGCGACTGAGTCGAGAAACCTTGAAGAGTTAATTTACAGAAACAAACCTGCTTGTGCAGGTTTTGTGTTCACCTTTCAGACAGACATAAGGAGCCATTTATGGACACAACTGATTGCACGAGTGAAACTAAAACAAACACTGGGCTTCAAGTGCATCAAATAAAATCAAAGTTTGCCAGTTTTCTGACTTGTCACCTTGTTAAACAAGGTTAAGTCACTTCGAATAAGAAATGGTCAGGGCGCTGCTAAAGCTAAAGTTTCTGCTTTACATTCTGATCCTTTCTTTCTTATCTTTCCATTCATCCTAGTACTAATGCTCCGCTGAATAAAACAACTGAGTTTTAACCGTCTAACCTCAGAATCGTACGTTTGCTCACGTGATTTCTGGTTTATTGCTTGAGTTTTCTTTCATCTTTGCATCTGCTGCGAGTGAAGTAGTATGTACCTCAATGACCTTGGGTAAAGACCGCCTCACATGACGATCAAAAGCGTAGTACACCATGCTTACATACCAAGGGCTCCTAATATTTTTAAGCCTAACTCAAAATGACTGAAAGTATTCTAGTATACAGTGAACCCGGAAAGTCGAAAAATGGGTTACCGAATCACTTTCATATCCCTGCCTGTTGACAAGAAATTATAATAGAATTTAAGTTGACTGCAGGAGAAACCAATATAGTGGTTGAAAAGCTACTAGGTGTGGTGTTGAACCCGGCTCAGTACGTAATTCGAAGTAGAAAAATTCCACACTTCCGGTGAATTTTTCGGAAAATCTCTGTTCCGTTTTTCTTAGCGTCTGGGCGGAGTGAATCGTGTGTAGAACCAGTCAGCGTGTTGCATCAGTATGTTAACACAAGCGCCTACGCGCACTGTGTAACAGCGACCAATGTGGAATAGGATGAATGGACAGGAACAAAGACTCATTGGTCAAAACGCGGATATGGCATTCTGTTTCATTGACGCTTCGCAAATTTGTTGACACATTTACTTGTGCTGATTTTGAACTTAAACAGCTTGCTTTAACGACCTCTTAATTTCAACACTGACTGTTCAATCAAACGGATTCCCTCAAATCGTGAACAGGAACGTGAGCGATGCTGTGACGCTCAAGCAAATACAATCTATTGGTTATATCAGCTGACTGTCAAACAACTAATGCACCTTTCATACCTGCAGATGATTAAATGCATTTCTTTAAAAGCTTGGTAGTTAGATATGAGATTGTGTTTGTCTGCTGTGTGCCTACAAAGTCCCACATTGGTGGACCGACCGAAAACAACCACCAGTTCGGGGGAAGTGAACCGATTGCATGACCGCCTAACTGAAACCGATTCGACAACACCACATGATACCGTGGCTGAAATGGAAGCAACTAGACCGTGGTTTCCGAGTTCCTTACCACCTGATTCCTTTCTTTACATAACTGTTCAGCTGTTTGAACTCTAGTTTTACCTCTACTATTACCGAAAAGTTTGCTAAACAGATGATTTTCACCGCTTGCATATTTAGTCCACAGCCAACTCCCAGCGTTTTTAACAAAGCAAGGAGGACTGAATTCCGGATTCATGATTGCCCACGTTACTGCGGCCGCATTAGGTGAGTGCCCTGCAGTTGCCTGACAACAATTTGCGTTCATTTACAGCTATGTGCACATGGTGGGCCAAACTAGGCTTTTGCATTTTGCCTGGTACGAAACAGGGTGAGAGGAATTACAAAGTGTTTCTCTCCGATCCAAATCAGTCAGTTACTAGGTCACTATAAATACGATTTTCCTGTTCTTTGTGAATAATGAGTGCCCATTTGAGATCGCATACGAGCCACCCAGGAGAAGACCATCACCAAAAGTAAAACGATGAGCTCTGGAATACTGTCATAAGATTTGCTTTATTTAGGTATTTAGCAACAAGCGGCTCAAGAGAACTCATATGATGACACGGTTACCGAGCCCATTATATACATACATCACATACAAGCCAGAACTGTGTAAAAAAATATTGGTACTAACTGGTTCTGGAAACAAACAAAGAACAACAACAAATTCGACTAGTACGCTCGGTACCTCGGGGAAGAGAGAAAATATCGTACTATAAGACGTATAAAACGGAGTCATTAACCCATTCGCCTAAAGCGATTCTCAGAAAAAGAATACGCGCAGGAATGTGATGCATCTGGTTAGGAGTTGAAAAGCAGGCTAATTCTATTGCTAATACACCCAGCTGAGCAATACGCATGGCACCGTGAACATGGAAGCTTAGCAAACGGGAGTGACTCTTTCACTTAATGTGCAAAAAGAACCAATTTACATAAGCTGGTTTGAACCAGACATCCCGTCAGTTATGACGAGGGAAATTCTTGTCCATGGATGGTTTAACTCTTTGATCTGAAATACCTATGTGAATGAAACACAGGAAAAGTATTCGCTGTGTTTACCCATCACTCACAATCTGTCGTCCAGCCGGACAATACCCGTACGCATGTTCCACACTAATGTGAGTGCTGTGTAGAAATAGTAAAGGTGTGGTATGGTCAGCGTATACACCAAACCCCAACCTTATGTAAAACCAATTGGGGATAGCGAGTGGACCATTGTATGCTTCCACCGAGTTTTACAACTTGATAAAACCAGTAAATGTGAATGGATCAGACTGAGAGTGAGACTTTCAGCCAGAGCTTGAGTGTGTATACAGAACCATTAGGAAAAGCCAGGTTTTATGATCCTTAATGTTCACCAAAATATTCATTCAAATTATTTGTCGGAACAACCACTTAGCATTCTCTTTAGCATCACTTTGTTGCTGTTGTAAACCCTTATTCAGTTTGCCTTTTTGCAGTTAGTAAAATAGTCCTGAGTAGTGTGTTACGTGTAGAAAACAACATATTGCGATATCTTGACTATCGTACCAGCTGATACGTAAGGCGACCTGGTGCAGCGCAATCAGCCGGAGCGAACCATCGTAAACGAGAGATTCAGCTGGATTCAGGTGAGTCACCTGTCAAGACCAAATTCGTGTGTAAATGAGAGTACTAGCCGAAATCTCTCCGATTTGGGTTCAAGTAGAATGTAAGGTTGACAGAAAATTGGGGTCTTTGCCCACTTGATGAGCTCCATGAAGGACGAAACCGATCATGGAATGTCGAAGAGTCTTCAGCAATCTTATGTTTAGTGTGTTACGTGTACACTCAAGTTCACTTGATTTGACGACAAAGCAGCCAACAAATCTGAACAGATTCCAACTAGCGAAATCCGGATGATCACCATCTTTGCCTGTGAAGTAGAATGTCATGTGGGATTGCTGCTTCGCTGAAATCCAGAGGGAGAACAGTGGACCTGGTTCAGCAGTGGTAATTTTGACTTAGTTTCGACCGCCGAAAACTTAGATACTCTGTTGTACTAGCCGAAAAACTCTTTTAGCATGAACGACTAAAATGGGTCACCGTAGTGGGGTGCTCGTTGTAGAGGGTATTTTTAAAGTGTTTTATGCTCATTTAATAGTAATAGTAATGCATCCCAATTGGCTGATACCATGATTAAGCAACATCCTTTTGCTTTTAGAAAACGGGAAGAAATAGCTGAACGTGGAGCCACTGGTCATTCGATTAGCATTCGATCGTGTGTTTTTCAACCAATAGTCAAAACGATTAAGATTGTCCCCTTGTTCTTTGTAGTATCGGAAAACAAGGTACTGTGTCATCCGTCTAGTGTGGATAGCATATCTACAAGTGCGGGTCAGGAAGATCATGTAAGCATGGGAACCTTTGCAGCAAGGAAATGCTTGCAGGTTGTGAAAAATGTGGAAACCGGTGAGTACTGCTATTACAAGTTGTCAAATGTCCTACGATTGATTAATACTTAAATAGAATCTATCCGCAAGGTCACACAAAACATAGGTTCAAGTAGAAGATAAGGTTGACGGAAACTGGGAGACTTCGCCTACCCGTTGAGCTCCAAAAAGGGCGAAACCGGTTGTGGGCCATCGAGGAGTTTTCAGCAACCTTGTGAGTAGTTTCCTTTATGCAAAAACATAGCTTTGTTCACAAATACAATTTCTTCTTCACCGTCTTCTGTCCTAATGTTAACGATTGGTAACCGCATGCTCTGCCTAAATAAGTAGTAGGCAGAACAAAAATTGTTTGTCCGTCTGGGATTTGAATCTCTGACGAGCAAATTACAATTCTTCAATTGATCACAGGTCATTTGCACTGAATTCATTACAAATCATATTTTGATCAAATAATGATGGAGCAAGACTGGAACTCTCGAGAAAACATGCGGTTGAGATAACATTTTTCCAGATTCCACTGTTTTCACCTGTATATGTACGAATCCCATTTTTCGAACAGAACAGCCCTACTGCGTGGACCAAATATGATGGGGGTGGAGGGTGGCGGTTGTCAAACCCTGGCGCACTGTCGAGACCAAGAATGTAAAGAAATCGGCTGATTAACTGCACCTGATAGGATCATGTTAAAAACATCGGTACGGTGCCAACTTATGCGGAAGTAAATATTGCGGGTTCAGTGTTCGCATAACATTCAACTCACCGTGACTCAGACAAACAGCATAACCGATATCTTGCTGGCAATCCTCATGAACTATCCCATGCAACCACGTGACAACGAGCCAATGTGATGCGGTAGCCGGAACATGCACATTACAGTGAAAAATGATCATACTGGCATTCATCAGAACTGTACTTTCGCTTACTGATTCTTGCATGTTTCCGCAAAACATTTTCCAACGCGACGGTGGCTATGCCACCTTCCACTAGCATCCGACTTCTGAACGATCGTTTCTGAACTTCAAACATGGCATCCCCTATTGTTTTCTTTCGGTAAGAGAAGCGAGGTTACAACATACCTACCATAGCGAAACTGTGTTGCTTTCGCACGTTATCCGGTCATTCGACAAAACCGATGATCGAGTTGGTGCCCTAATGTAGCATGCGTAGGATAGCAGCCAGCAGAGACCACAGTGAACCTGGGTGTGTGGCAAGACAGACGCAAAGCAAACGCACAGGCCAAAGCTTATCGGGCGTTCGTCCTGCTGTCAAAAAGTTATGGATTAAATCTCGCTGGATATGATCACCTTACTTTAACCGATTAACAGTGGCATGTGCAACAACCAAAAAAGCTGAGTTATTTGACTCGAGCTACAGAAATAATCTTGGGAAGATCCTTCCGACCCTGTGAAGTTACATAAACCTAAATAGTTCAAGAATCCTTTGGTACTTCCTCGACCTAAAGGGTACCAAAATCCATTTGGCCAATGACCCCAATGAACCTCTTCACTATCTGACCGTCATGAGAGAAGGCGGCACTCTCGACTTAATGAGCCAATATGACGTTTGTTGGCGGTTCAGTGGAAACTGGTTCAGTGAGATTTGTCGGCTGTCGCAAAGAAGGAAAAGGAAAAGGAGGAGGACAGTCAAACCACGTGCGGAAAACGGAAGAAAATGACTCCGGTTCCAATGGGAGTATACATCACCGAATCCTTGCACAGACCGCATTTGCTAACGAAAATAAGAGGTATCCTGCCACTGTAGGAAGAACTGGATAGACTGTTGGTAACGTGAGTATATTTGGGAGATTTCGTCATTTAATTGGCGAAGCTAATTTAGGCTGATATACCGAGAAGCACCGTACAGCTGTTATGGGGAATCATCACCATTGTGCACCTTACGAAACCCAAGAGAGTCCCGAACTCACGACCTTCTGGTTACTAGTTGGAACACTTAATCGTCCGGCCATGAGCGGCTGGTCACCAGTCGGAGTAACTCGCACCTAGACAGGATATAACACCGTTCATCTTCCAATCACGAGATCCACAGCACGTGGTCACAAGTTTTGAATCGCTTCTCGAGCGATGAATCCCAAAAAGGATAAAACAGCTGTGCAGTGCTTCTCGGCTTTTCAACATAGATTAGCTTCATTTACAGGACGAAATCTCCATGAAAATTGAATAGTCGCCTACCACCAGTGAGTATGACTTACCGCTTGTGTGGAGGCAGCAACCAGAGACTGTGCCATCTGTCCACATTCTGACGATATTTTTACCTCTGTAAACGTGAGAGAGAGGCTCTGATGAGACTACATTTTTTCCCACCCGTTCGTGTTAGACCTTTCAATAAATACTCATCAAAGCCGTTGTTCATGAGATACGCCAAAAAATCGAATTTGATATGAAAATTTTAGTATGTGTTTGCAAGAGTGCAAAAGCTTGACGGAACACTATTCATAAGACTGCTGGAAGCTTTCGAATTCGGCATCTCGAATATCGTACGAAATGAAATATGAGTTCGCCTTTGTGCAGTACATTCAGCTGGAGAACATCGTAAACTAGAGTTCCAACTGAGATCTAGCTGAGTCTCTTGCTAAAACCAAATACATATTCAGATGATCATATGTCGCAAAGTGCAGTCTTATTGAGTTAAACCCCAGATAAATATGAACAATAGCACATTTCAAGGTATCCAAGGTCCTTTGTCACCCACGACTAAAACAATGCATTTTCGCCTACCCGTTCTCTAATGGTGCCGAAGTCTCACTCTGAAATTCTTCAATAGTAGATCATATTGGACCACATAACACAAACGAAAACACAGAGTCCTCATAGGGGACTTTGGTTTACTCGCTTCTATCGGGTGTAGTTCGGTCCATATAATAGTCTTTTTCGAATCTTCATACATTCCACTTCAAATTCCACCGTAAATTCACAGTGGCTTCCGCTTATCTACTTTATATCAAAAGCCTTCTGATCATGACTCAAGTTTTTTTAATGGGTCTGTTTATCTTTGTGCCGGAAAGTCTGATAGTCAGAAACCTTGAAGAGAAATGAATGATCTCAAAAAGTATGCAATACGGATAGGAGTGAACCATCTCAAAGTATCGTCTGTCCCAATTAACCATTAAAGAAAAAAACGTTAAGAAGCGGCTCCGATATAGGAAGCAAATGTACTTTTTCACACCAAAAGAACCTATGCTCAAAGAAACCACTACCTCCTTGGTGTTTTTGCATTTGTTGAAATTGAACGCATGGCGGTTGGAATTCTCCTTGAGCACTATAAAATGGCCATGCACTAGCCTTCATCACGTGCAACGAGTCAGTTACGAAATAGATTAAGGGGCCTGCCCGATTGGTTGGCTCGAGTGGCCCAAGTGACCACTGATTCATTGCCAACACAGCTACTTCAGCCAAGTACTCGACATCTTTAGCACAAAACTTGGTCTGGAGGCATTTGGACTCGCGATAAATTGGCTGGAAACTGGTGACTGAATAGAAGTAAGTTTTTTCCTTTTATTTACAATCGAGCCACAGAAAGGACGAAATTCAGTTAGCAATACTTCTAATTCTGCTGTGAATATCCTTCTTCCTTCCTATATTTCAGTACTTGCCATCGAGCTGTTGGTCGCATCCCAAGCGCTGGATTTACTGCGTCCCTTGAAGTCAACGGAACCTTTGGAAATGGTGCACCGTTTAGTTCGAAGTGTCAGTCCGTGAGTTAGCATATTATTAAAAGTTATTATTCAGTGAAGGAGCCAAAGGCATAAGCTGGGATAGGAACGGTACTGTTTGAGCAATGTATTATGCTGTATTATTTCGGAACACTGTATTTCATATGCTCTAGGACGAGACCTACAATCTGTCAAGTTTCTGTGAGGAAGAATGCATCCTGCGTCCGCATACCTTGCTGGATAATATCAACCTGCTTAAAGTTGCACGACCCGAGATCCTGTTTAAGTGTCTTGTACGTAACCACCGGCCACGAACTTGGAACTGCGCACACGACGATCTCCCAAATAAAGCCTAAAATTGTTTCAAAATAGAATATCTGGATAAGTTTAACGCCTGGACGACGGGGAAAAGTCGATCATAATTCGACAATCGCCGCAAACATTAACCGCATTCCTGAGAAGGAACTTATCGTTGGGGGAACATCAAGCATCGCATATCGTTTGAAACAGTCAATCAAGCATAATGCATCAGAATAACATTAGTTGAGTTAGGCGGCAAAATATTAGCTAAATGAGGTCATGAATACTACAGCGTGCAAAATATTGCTGTTTTTAATTTAAGTGAAAAATACCCTTAAGCACTTCGTCAAGGAGCTAATCAGAGTTCTTTCAACCGGTAAAAAAACTAGGAGGTACCTGAGGATGTCCAAAAATGTAACTCAAATGCCTTCGTGATCACTGACCAGAAGTGGCATTTACAAACAGAACTTGAGAAGCCCCACGACTGAATAAAGAAATATCTTTTCATAAAAACATATTAAAAATTTTCTGACCTTATTTCCGACAAAGACGTCAGGACGAAACCGGCCGAAATGGAGGAAATAATGTGACCCAAATTTGAATTTCACTGCCGACACTGGCTCGAAATCGATACTAGTTGTTCATAGCATTTTGTGGCCAATATACGAGCAGCTTCTGGAAAATTTCTAATAAGAGTTCCACAGGGTCAGATTTTTAAAGTTTAAGGACAATATTTACACGGCCTGAATGAAAGGCCAATGGGGCTACGGGAGTTCCAACTACCGGGTGCCCATAACCTGTTCACCAACGGTACGGTTCAAATTATCGATTGTAAAGACTAGCAGAATCCGGTTATTTAACTCAGACTCCGAATTCTCAGGGAACTTATGGGGCCTTTGAAAGTGTGTCGACGTACTAGATATTGAGGCTTCACTAACTGTTATGTGTTATGCGGTCCATTTAATTCCTTGACCCCCTGAGAATATTTAGATCTAACGCCACATCATTTTCGCGTTAGTCCCATATGAAAATCATGCCCCTGCAACGATTTCATGACATCTTACCAGCTTGGACACTCGAATCTGATTTACGACTGATTCTGTTTGCTGTTGAACCAACCAAAGTCCGGATTTGCACATATACTGCAGGCTAACCCTCAAGCATGCATCACTTGTTCTGTGGCATCAGGTGAACTCCAAGAGGCATTCAAACAAGACTACACAAGCTGTGAGGGGAATGGCCAATGTGGCGTACAGATCCGCATGTTGGAATGTGTCTGTGCAATGGCTTGAAAAGTATGCACAGTTAGATTGGGGGTGCATGCTTCAGGGTTGAAAATCTTTCGGGACACTAGGACAATTTAGATTTACACACCTTATAGGGTTTTCTCCCAGATTCCAATTAACACAACATTACAACCAGGATTTCGCCATCCTAGAGAGCCCACAAAGTTGAAACTGATAATGGGCTGTTGGTGAGTTTCGACCAAGCCTCTCACAAGAAGGAGAAACTTCAAGAGACTTTCGACAAATACAATCATTTGCATCTGAATTTGGTATTCACGGGAGACGCACTTGAAACTCAGCTGAATCTCCCATTTACGATATTCCTCAGCTTAGTTTCAAGTGTCTCCTGTGAAAACCAAATTGGTACGCAAATGAGAGCATTTGTTTAAGCTCATACAATTTGGGTTCAATTAGAACATGAGACTAACAAAACTCGGGGACTGAGCCTACCTGATGTGCCCTAAGAGGGGAGAAACCGGTCTTGGGCTCTCGAAGAGTTTTCAGAAACCTTGTGAGTAGTCTCGTCAATGCAGAACAGCTTCATTAGGCTGAACATCTTAAAGTAAAAAAGTGGCTATGAGGATCACATCTCATTCTCGCGTTCGCACCAGAACCTTCCGGAACGCCTAGCTCGTCACATCTGAAAAATGTGGGCGAATATTTTATAGGGTTGCGACTGATGAATCCACCATACTGGCTTACATTTTGGACGACCAGTTGTTAACCACCTGTCTGACGAAAAACGAAGTGAAGCCAAGTTTAGCATGACAATAAAAGGGTGTCGAACTGTGGTATATACTCCTGCCAAACAAGCAGTCATTCGAATCGCACAAGTTTTCTGTTACATTGGGCTTTCTTGATACTTTGTCAGGTAATCAGCTGGTGTTTGAGGGTCGTCATAAGTGAAACTTCTGTTCAAGTTCTGTCACTTCACAGAAGTTCTCCAATAGCTGGTTGCATTGTCAGAAACACATCGGATGTTGCTATTTCTCCTGACGACCTCAGTTAAAAATTCAGTCAAAAACGGCTCCAGATAAGCTTACATAACCTCTTTCTTCCTGATTTCACAAATTAGTAAACCAATATATGGAACATGCTCAATAAATAGAACTCAAGTATTTTCCACTCTGAGAGCAGCGCTACATGTTCTTCTGTTTCAAATCGGACAGGTTTTGCAGTTGCATCCGCCGCACAGTTATGTTAAAACCTGTTCACTTCTTTTCCTTCCAAAGGGTTTGGGAAAAAGACCGATTTATGGCACCCGAAATAGAAGCGGTCACTTCTCTCCTGCGGAATGGACAAGTCTTAGCGGCGGTAGAACCCTACATTGATAGATACGCAAAAACGATTCCAGGAGACTGCGAGTTGTCTTCAAGCCTGGGGAGGAGTACGGTGCGATCACTACACCGGGAGTGAGATGACTTATTGCGCACGCCATCATCCTGGGACAACCAGTAAGCAATCTGAAGGTCCATGCTCCACCAGAACAGATTATCAGACGTGCGACAAATAACTCAAAAGATGACGTTTTCAAAGAAGATTGACATAAATTACCACGATTAGGCCATGATTTGCCATAGATTAGCCAACTTTATTTGAAATTGTATTCTTTTTCATCAAATCGGTTACTCCTTCCTCTGAGTTCCTCACTTGAATCCACTAAAATTCCCCAAGCGCTACCACCTACGTAGCCTTATAGCTCTAGGGTGTGTGTACATATCGTGATCCAGGTTACCATTTCATATACTTTACATACTGCTTTAGGTGTCTGTTGGTGACTGGTGGAATCATGTTCAACAAAGTATAAGGTTTTTAAGTTTAACTCAATTGAAGCAACTAAGCACTCACTTCTAAGCAATAGGCACTAAATACATCAACTAGTGAATTTGCTGGCCTGAAATATTCCTTCGAAGGACTGGTCGAAAACAGCAGTTGCTCGGAGTCTATAGAGACCACTTCCCTAACAATAACGAATTTTGAGCACTGGTAATTCAAACAATCGTTCTGAAGGGGTTCGGACAGAATGGCTGCATAATCGAAAGTGCTTGATAGACTCCGTTGGTCTCTCTTACATCTTCAACACTTGAAATGGCATTTCGACGATAACCACAATGTTTGACAGTCCAACCATTTCCTTACTTCTATCAGATGGGTATCATCAATAAAAGATTTTGTATCCATTTCAGTCTTGTGAAGCAGTGCTCCTCCCGTTCTAGCACAGTAATTCCGTGAGTCAACAACAGAGGAACACTGGATACGCACAGGTTGAGGCTAGTCAACAGCGCATATCCTTGGCCGCCCTGGGACATTGAATCCTGACATCTGATGAGCGTGTTATCACTACTTCACCGACGAACGCCGGACCCACCTGAATCATCACGGCTGAACAGGCATGTTCACAATTAAGTGGCAGTTGTAGCTAATCCGGAGCCTAGAACAACCTACTAATTGCCCCAGTTGTGTCGACAGATTGATCTGTCCGTCAGGGCCTTGCGAACAGACGGCTCCATGGACAACCTGAACTCATTACTCCTATTTAAATATCCATCCTAGCTGGCCGAACTAAGTCGGTCACCAACTTCAATGAAAAGTAGCGCTCGTGTTTCCTTGTTTCTAAACAGCCATCCGTGCTGGGGAGTAATAGAGACGAAGCTATCAAAATTTCCTGGTCCTTTTGGTATGCTGCTATTTTGTTCATCTATTTACTATTCCACGGTACCAAGACGAAACCATCCATCCTGAAGGAGTCCCCATTCAGAGTATCATAAGCAAGAAATGGCGAGAATATGAAGAAATTTCTGTGCCGAGAGGCATGTACCGTTTAATAGTTCGTAAAATATACACAATCCAAAGACTACCCAGTCAATAACCTCGAAAAGGAGTGAATGCAGAAATCCAGACAGCCATGTAGGAAGCAAATAATCGCTGTATGGTTGAGTAACCGGAGAACTTTGGGACAGGTAAAGCACACCCGAATATACGTGGAGTCCGAGGATATTCATTCTGAATCCACAGGATCTGGTTTCTGGTTCAGGCCTTCACGTGCTTTGAATTCAAGTTTAGCTTCAAGTCGGCGTTTACTTCGCTGATACCGTTGACGTTCCTTAGCATCGTGAGCCCTGCGTTCTTGGGCCGGCAAGCTTTGATTACCGTTGAAATGTTCGTCAAGCCTGGCATTAAGGCGAATTCGGGCGATCAATCGGTTTTGTTCCAGACTGCGCGTGTCCTAATGCACATAAATAAAGTCCGAAATAAGTTACATACTAAAACAAAACTTTTAGTGACATGCTGCTCGAACCCTTGCAGGAAACACAAATTTCGGCTACAGACTCAGAAACACCACTTGTCCAGAGGCTGCAATTGAGAATACCTAAGGAACACATTCGGTCAAACTAAGTTACTTGTACTATCGGAATTCGCGCAGATTTTCCGTGGGCGATGGCCCTGTGAGCATGTACGGCGCCTGTAACTGTCGCTTTGCAGTACGACCACCTCTTAAACGCGATCGAGTTGGCTTAACCTTTCAAGGCCGTGTAGAAGGAGTACTGCACATCCTCTTTATATCGACGTAAAAAATCCAGGTAAATTCGATCGTATAAGAGTGGTGGACATCAAAAATGGGACAATCTTCAGAACAGATGATTGCCAGTGACTGCCATGAACAGGATCTCAATTAGCGAAATACACTCATCTGCAAACAAATTTGGTTTTTGCGAGAGACTCACCTGGAACCCAGCTGAATCTCTCGTTTGTGATGTTTCCAGGCAACTGAATGTGCTGCACCAGGCCGCCTCATTTTTCAGTTGCTACGATATTCGAGATATCGCGATACATGTATATTCGTAATGCACTACTCATAAGGTTGCTGAAAATTCTTCGACAGCCCACGACCGGTTTCGCCCTTCTTGGGGCTCATCAGGTAGGCGCAGTCCCCGAGTTTCCGTCAACCTTATGTTCTACTTGAAACCAAATTGCACGAAATTGGCGAAATACACTCATCTGCAAACAAATTTGGTTTTGCGAGAGACTCACCTGGAACCCAGCTGAATCTCTCGTTTGTGATGTTTCCAGGCAACTGAATGTGCTGCACCAGGCCGCCTCAT
>SJOL01006370.1:1976425-1997064 GCA_004794785.1 Opisthorchis felineus | reverse complement strand
TTCAAGTAGAACATAAGGTTGACGGAAACTCGGGGACTGCGCCTACCTGATGAGCCCCAAGAAGGGCGAAACCGGTCGTGGGCTGTCGAAGAATTTTCAGCAACCTTATGAGTAGTGCATTACGAAGGATCTCAATTACTTTTCACCACACACGACTGCATGAGTTCGTCAAGCGTTTCCATGACCAGCTCGCCAACTTTTGTTGCCGGGAAAACTCTAGTCTCGCTTCCAGGTCAACTTCCTCACTTGCGAATGGAGCATTTTATGAAAAGCTACAAAAAACACAGAATACCGCTATGTCTGAGTCTGATGGTTAAAAATGTCGAACATAATTGGATCACATGGAGACTGGCATGATGCTGTTCTGCTTCATCATTGTCAGAAATTGCTAGCACAGGTTGCATAGAAGACCTAGTTGTTTCGGCCACGAATAACTGGAAGAGTGACAACAAAAAAAGAAAGCGTTCAATTGCAGTAACCGTTCGGTGCATAGCTGCCACGCAGCTGCAAGGAAGCATGAGGGTCAATATACTTCCGAGTCACCAGGAATAGACAGGAGCAGTTAGGTACATCCAATGTACGCAAACCGTGGTCCGACCTCTTCGTGACGGCCCGGGACGCACTCCACCTTAGTTCCCCAGTGTTGTCAGCATGAACTATGAAGGTTTGACTGTTTGGTTGTCGTTCTGTTCGTCTAGCTTGGCCAGACCAACTAGTAAGCAGCACGCACGAGCACAACATCACCAAACTTTGACCATGGCACCATTTTGGTGCGACGGCTTAGATACTGGTAGGCTACCTACGCCTAGACGGGAGAAGCTGAAAGTTCAAGAGCGAAATGGACCACGTTCCAGTCAGTAGCTCACGCTTTAATCTATGAGCTGTATCATTAAAAAAATACAGGATAAGCCCTCGATCAGTAAATCGATCGTGTAATCGATCGTGTAATCTGCTCCAATGAAACCACCTTTCAAGTTTTGCCCAAGTTGAGCCAATGCGCTTGTATGAAATCAGATTTTAGATATCAGTAACTGTACCAGCAAACCGTACAGTCAGTTCGACGCCGGCAACCACTCAGAATTGGCACTAGCGAGAGCTTAACCACGAATATGAAAGCTGACGACCCAGCCTCAAACACAGTTACCACAATAGAACGTAGTAAGTTTGAAGTAATTTCACTAATTTTGTCAGATGACGAGGTGACTGAAAAGTGAACGATTCAGCGAAATTTATTGGAACTGTTTTCCAAATAATGATGCCATATTTGTCAGCGGCAGTCGCACTCATATGGTAGAATTATAAGAGGAACTCAGTTTTCCACACTGAAATATATCGCATTCTATGCTGGAAAGACAATTTCATTACATGGCGTTTCATATAACCCTAGAAAAAGACGTTGACCCAGTTCATCAAAAGTAGCAAGGAGAACGGAAGTTGGCAAGCCACCAAGATACTGTGTAACGACTGTTTTATGTGGGATAGGAGCACAAAGAACGAATGACCGGAGCCAAGGCGATCAATAGAGAACTGCCGAATCCGTAAAGAGTCGCCCAAAGTATTGGTTAGTTTGCTGCGTTACGCTTCTGGTATGAGTTAGTACACGTAACTGAGTGCAACCACAAGGATGTCTGTCCGGTTTTTATAAAAAACAACTTCCTCTGTTACAATGAAACATCAGCCGTATGACTTTTTGACTCTGACTATAGGACTATGTTTTCACTATCCAACACGTACCGACTGGTTTCCGAGACCAGATGCAGGGGATGGAGCCCCAATGATCGAGATCGGTGACAACTGTCTCGTTATAGGACAAGACCTGAGAGGGAAAACTGTAGCTGCGTTGTCAGACTGGGAAGTTAGTGAAGAAACGGGGGGAAACAACCAGCTGGAGATATTCCGGGTGCGCTTCGATAGAGTGAGTTTGAATGAAACTGGCATATTATCTTGAAGGTCCGACGATTCGGATATCGTAAGGCCTAGTGACTAGGGCGGGGGAAGCTGATTTTAGAATGCCACGAGACTGCAAAGACTAGATGCTCCAAAGCGCACGACTTGCTTCAACAGCGCACCTACTGGCTAGGTATGATGCGATGTACTAAAGCATGCTGTGGCTCGTAAGCGATGTCCGCTGATGAAGGAGAATGCGACAGGAGCGAATCACCCCATGGAACCTGTCCCTATCAGAGACAGGAGAGTTACGACCCACCGACGTCATGGGTCCCTTCAGCGACAATTGGTGGCAATCAGTGCATAACGGCGATGACAAAGCACCTTGCGCAGTGGGTCGAGACTATAGGTGCACCAGATCGACGAACGACTACGATCAGCGGACCATGAGGTACCGAAGATAATCGTAAAGGACCAGTACTATTTCTGAAAGAGAAGAATCGAGGAGTGACATGCAGCGGCTCTATAGAAAACGGGTAAGGACGACACCTTACCAATCATAGAGAAATGTTCTAATGAAATTCAACAACTTGATTATCAAGGATCGGCTGGCTGTCTACGGGGATGATATGGTTAGCACACCGTGTTTCGATCCAGTCCAGCACTGGCAAGTCCGCATTCATGTTTATGCACACCGGTATCCAAGCCTCCGCGTCTATCAGGAAGTCAGTTTGTGGCCGACTGTGCATGTGTCCCCGTAAGAGCAAGGAGAGAGAACAAGAGCACGAGGCAACGGTGAAGGAAGACAGCAGGTAAGACTATTCCCCATAGGTCAAGAAAGTCAAGTGGAAAGATAATCAGAATCCTGAAAGCAGTGGATTCAAATGGCGAAAGTTAGGCAGCTGGTCGAAAAGACCTCTTGTCGTTGTTGGCCGTCAAGGGAAGGTTTATACAACTCAAGGCAGTCGAGGATCAAGACGAGCCATTGCGAGCCAGCTTCGGAAGTGATATCATGCCTTCGATAAAGTGCTGAATGAACAGGCTGTCGTGGTCGATCTAGAAGAATTGTGCTGAGCATCGATTTCCTGTATGCGGATTTTATGAGAGGAAGGGTGTGCAGCGGCGTATATTACTAATGAAACCTAGAGAAATCTATCTATTCTAGGCGGTCCAAAGAGTCGTCACCGCAGCTAGTCGACAGCTGAGATGCAGACCGTCGAACTGTTGAGCGACGTTCAATATCACTTGCCTTATCCCAGATCATTTATAATCGATCTTAAATATCCCTCAAATTCAACCTTACTCTTACTTATTATTCACGTAATCAACCTACTGCTAATTCATCGGTAGGGTCCATCAGCTGGGTGTTATTTGACCTCCTCTAAGAAGGTACTCTTATTTATCACCACGGTGGTCGCACCCTTATCGGCCTTTGTGATAGTACCAATAGAGTGGCGAACAATTTAAAGAATGTGAATAACATCGTAATAAAAAAGGCGAATATAGGCAAGGCCGCCGTTGTCGGTTGACAGGATTAGGGACTGTGTATACAACATAAAATGTAACAATTGCAGGAAGCTTTATGTAGGATAAACAGCCATGGAACTGCACACCAGAATCAGTGAACACAAGTGGTGCATAAACAAACCACCAAGAAACGCAGACGATAGCTACTGTGGCGGGGCATTCGTTGGACACTGGAGATAGGATAGATTTGTAAAATGTAGAAGTTTTCCGGCGAGAGCTAGGATTCACACTGCAGCGACTGGTGACCGAGCCAAGGAAAATCATCAAGTATCCCAATGTAACTTGCGAACGTGTATGTGGTTACCAGTGGAATGATCAGGCTTGAAGTACAAAGCCTAAGCTGACTAAAATCCACTTGATCTACCCAACCCTGACCCCCTTATTCTAATACCTATTAACCCGACACAGCTCAACGAAATATGCGAGCGACATCCAAGGGGAGTGTTCAGCTAAATACTCTGCACCGGAAGAGCAGGGCCCTTAAGCCGAGTCAAACTGATTACGATTGTCCGAAACTCGCCCGTGTAATTGCTAGCCATCCATACTAACCTATAAGGAGCTCTAATTAACACTGAGTTGTAAAATACCCACTGAATGGTTCACCATCTGTTTTAAAAAAGGATAACCTGGTACCTCATCCAATTGGTTCGACGATTTTGTTAACAGCGAAACCTTGACTACCAACAAGACCACGTTTCTGAAGCGATGACTTCTGGATCGACGCACAGCATTTTCCAACTAATTTCTCCGTTGTCTTATTTGGCACGGCATCTTCAACAACTTTCCTTACCTCTTCCTGAAGAGGAACTAAGATCCAAGTAAAAATTCCGAGTTTCAAATTTAGTAAAACATAAAATATAACAAAGAAGTCTCACAGTTTGGTAACAAGTGATCGATATCCACTACGAATAAAATAGTCCGTTCGCATACTCAGTTCATATAAGCTGATACTTACAATCGGAAGTTCCGAAAGAAACAGAGCTGTCATAATAGGGTCTATTCCACTCGGTCCCACAGCCGCATGTTCGTACAGCAGGCGACAACAGTAGCGCTTTCGTTGATGATAACACTGGGGTGAGCAGATGTCCACTAAAAGCGGATCATGTGAGGAAAGCCACCATAATAACAACAACCAACAGTGACAAGAAGGCTGTAAATTTAGCTTTCAATTTGTGGGTGAACCAGCTCAAGAGGAGCGTTTACATTCCGGAACTGAAACATGGGAACAACAATCCATTAGGCGTCTGTGGCGGTGACTCGATGCAGCGCAACCTGATAACTCGAACCGAACACAGACCTGCCGCTTTCCCGTCCAAATGCAAGGCTGATCAACCGCTTGGTATAGTTTACAACTATAAACAAGGAGGTACAGGTCTCCCTACGCCCACTTCTGATGCGTATCAAGGACGGGACATCCATACAGTGGGTTTAGGCTTTTCAGCAGAGACTGACTTGACTTGCAGGATGAAATCGCGATAAGATGCTCAAAATTCACCGACATTAGCAGCAAACTATAAAATTCAGATTTGCATAATTTACTAGTTGTGAACAAAATGAAATGATTAGCGAGTTCTTAGCTTACTTGACACTTCACGGAGATGCCTGTTGAACGATGTCGCAAAAGTACACAGTTTGCTGTCTTATTTATTTTCTGGCCACCTGGACCCCAACCAAGAACAAAATCTTCGTGGATTTCCTCCTCCTCGAACAAAAACTTGGACGGCTTATTTGTGAAATGAACTGAGCGTGGGAGAACTCCAACGGACAAAGTTTTAGACGAAGCAGCTGTAGCAGCAGTGTATGGGGCTACGAACCACCGAGCCAGTAAGAAAATCCGTGAGTTGGTGTGTGACATATCACTACACATCCATCACCTATAACAAAAGGTAGCAGTTTTGGTATATAGCTTACAACAATAACAAAATTAATGCTAGCTGTCAAGGTAAGTAAAAGACACAGTAGTTCCCCGGCCTTGATTAGGTTGGATGTCGGAGCACGATTCAGGATGATAATTCTGAAGCAAATGAAAAGGCAGTAGTCCATTACACACTTGGGATGATGAGTCCAGTAAGAATGAGGACAAAGTAGCGAAATCTTCAGAACAAAATCCGCCGATAGCGAACTGATCGGGAAGTCTCGACCGAGTCCTGTTGTTTGTGCTGAAATGTCTTTCGAAAAAGAACTTTATGGATCTGTTGCATTAGGCATTTCATACGCTTGACCACAACCTTCTGTGAACCTAGTGGTGGTTTACTTACTGACCTAAAACACAAAGGTCTCACAAAAAACAGCTGGACAGATGAGATACCGACGGATGACCATACGCGATACTTCATGGAACAAAAGCTTCGGAATAACTATAACGACAGTTAATCAGCATCGAGTAAGATTACACATGATCGACAAAACACCGCATCTAATCTACTGCTGGAAATTGTGAACCAAACATACTAATCATCTAGTCGGTGACTCAAACACAACCAGGCAGTCAGTATCTTCACCTAGCACCAAGAAATCACTTCCGCTGAAGGCCGACGCCGAAGCTACAACTGGGTAATCGCATTTATAGAAACTGTCAAATTCTGCACAAAATGATTGCCTCCCATCGTCACGAGTACCTGATCTGCCCCCTATTAGTGTTGGGTAGAAAACCGATCTCACTAATTTGGTCAGTCACGCAGTCAACCTAACCCCAGCAACCTTACATTTCACCACTTCTGTTTGAATCACATGCCGTATAGGCACTGTGGTCGGGCGTAGCAACGCAAGTTTATCGTTCAGTTCAGTTGAGTTACGCAGCTATAAATAAGATACTGAAGGAACGTGGGTTTCTGCTGCTACGGTTCCGGACACTCAATAATTGTGGACCGGGTAAGGTACAGCCAAGTAGTGGAAACGGTCGCCTAATCAGGTAATTTATATTTATGATGGAAGAAGTGGAAAACTGGGAAGTGAATACGATAGCTTTGATGCAGGGGCACCACTGTCTGTGTGACTGATCCAACTCTTTTAGCATTAATAAACATTGGTGAGCAGGATCCCGAGGTATTCGTCAAAATCGATCAACTTACACGATGCTACGGCGTCCTCAGGAAGCGATGCACGCTGTGTCAACCCATCATCGGGGCTGACCAATGGGCGAGCTGGGAATCTCAACACGAAGAGATCTGTTCACATCGGCGGGTGGAATTCGCACAGCCTAAGTGATACAGTCAAAGAATAGCCACGTGTAGTCATCACGACTACCGGCTGGATATCACAAGTTTGGCTGAGACCAGACCATCAAAATCAGTCATCATACGAATCCCTCAAGCGGGAATGAACCAGTGGTTAACACTGGTCTCCACGGGGTCGCCTCTGCTTTGAATGACTATGTTCAGATATGCTACAGATCGTCTTGACTGTTACTGCTGCCTAGGCACCCACATCCCCAGTGGACTCCAACGTCGAATAAAGCTTTTAGGATGAGCTGCAAAACGTGATCGATAGGACATCTACTTGTAATCGCAGGTTACTGGTTGCTAGTGTGGGCCGACCAAACGATTCCCCGTACCTTGGGCAGATTAGGCCTAGGATAAAGATGTAAAACGGTGACAGACCTAACCCACCGTATTGAATTACTTGGCTATTGCCAATATGCGTTGCTGACACTCTAAATCGCTATGTCCTAATACAATTTCCATGAATAGTAGAATGCTGGTCCTAGCGGTGAGCTGAAACAGAAAACACGAGGGGATCGGTCCATATCACCACGCAAGCGACGATCAAATTCCAACCTTCTACGAGACAGCCAATCTCCCTCACACATAACGACACAGCCAACTGGCAATTTCATCTGCCATCTGATCAACAGATTGTCAGCCAATTCGACCACTGTGGAAATCAGTTGGTCCCCATGGAAAGTGAGTGTTCCGTATTTAAGGCATCCAAGCAAGCCCCGAAGAGCTGTCTTGGTTAGGCACACAACGGCACAGAGTAGCAAAAGTCACCATTACAGACCCGCCTTGAAGAAGATCCTGACTTCCGAATACATCGACGTGAAACCATTAGTCCATATATTCCATATTTCATATGGGTCAAATATAGCTCCCAATGTGAGAAAAGCCCTAAATTTCTATGACCTTGCTGAGCTTTTCTGTGTACTCGCGCTGTCTCTGGTAAGAAATCAGTCTCTAAAACAACTTTGTGCCACAAAATTGGAGATCTGATGGTTGACCTCTGGGAGAAGAAACGGTACGTGGAATATTTCCGATTCGAACAAGAAACTTCGTCTTCAGAGATAAGGATGACGTCGTCTGCGTAATCCAGAGTGACAAGGTTCTCACCAGCAACAACTTGAACACTGTGGTTCAAAAGCGTTCGCCTCAGTATTCTATCGATGAAGAAGCTGAACAAAAATGTTGAGTAAACATCCTTGCCGGACACCACGTTTTGTAGGAAATTTTATACAGAGCTCACCATATATTCTCACACCTAGATGTGACTATAACGACCGGATTATGTTCACAAACTTCTGGGGCATCCCATGTTGAGCAAGCGCGGTAAACAACCGACGGAATCGAACGCACCCTTGATATCAAGTACCACCAATATTGTTGGTCTTCTATACGTATGACACCTAACGGAGTTAGAAGATATGGTCCACGCAGTCCCTTTCCGATCGAAAACCTGCTTGGATCTCACGGGTGAAGGATTCGCGTGCCAGCGAAAGACGACTAAGAATCAGACGTCAGAAGCCTTGTTACAAAGAGTCAAACTGACGCTCCTGTGGTTAATATATTCACTGCGAGTAAAAAACTTTTTGAAACAGGGCACTATTATCGACACACCCCGGTTGCCTGGATCGCTCTTTCTCCTATATAGACTCAAATAGGCTAGACAGGCACTGACTAAGGAATTCACCATTCTTGAGCAGAGGAAGTGGAAGCTCACTGGGACGAGGAGTACGATGGCGCTTGAGTCAATCAATTCAGCCAATTTATCAGCTATAAACCGTGTACCATATGCACATTGGTTCCAGCTGCTACAGTTTCAATCACCGGAAAACGGGAGTGTGGGACATAAAACCAAGCCTTGGAGGCTGGAGGATGGGATGTTCAGTTTGTTCGGAAATTGGGTAGCTACGCATTGAAGGCGATAGCTTTGATGCACGAGCGCCACTGACTGCGCGATTGGGCCATTACTGACAATGTCATTAACCACTGGTGATTTGAGTCCCGGAGTCCCCATCCAGGGAGGCGGCAGTTGCCCACCCGACTAAGTTTACTGGTTGGTGTTTTCGTACTTGGTTGCCAGGTCATACACTGTCCACCTCTCGGTCGCTTCTACTCAGCACAGGGCTGGGCGAAGACAGCTGTGCGAGGCAGGCGGTTTTCTGGCATGCGGAGTACATGTCCCAACCAGCGCAGCCTATGGAGCGTGAGTAATTCATCTATTGCGGGAGAGTTCCTTCTTCCTAAGACCCTCTGGCGTACCTCAGCATTACTAATCCGATGTTCCCACCAGACCTGACCAATGCTTCGAAGACACCGATGGTCAAACAGACAACTTTCGTATGTCCTCTGCGCGTGGAGGCCACGTTTCTGATCCATAAGGCAGTATGGATCGCAATGGCGCAGCATAAGTTCTGCCCCTGACAAACTCACGTCGCGTCGGCGCCATAGGAGTTGGAGGTTGGCAAAAGCTACCCGGGCCTTCCCAATTCGAGAAGTAATTTCACCTCGAGCCACTCACTCAGAACTTATATAACTGCCCAGGTAAACAAATTTATTTACAACGTCGACTGGCTGGTCTACAAGCACGAGGTAAGGGTTTGATCCTATCCAGTCTTGTAGCATCACTTTACACTTTGTAAGTGTGAAGTGCTAAACCGTTTGGAATAATTGTTTGTATTATTTCAAATGGTTCGCATTTTTGAAGGATCGGAACAAAGGGGAGCAACATCGTCTGCATACTCAATGCCTGTGAGGTAACGTCCCGGGAGCATTTCGACCCCCCGAGGTTTGTCAGGAACAGAAATTTCAAGCAGCACATCAATAGCAAAGTTGAAGAGGAAAGGCAAGAGAGGGCAGCCTTGTCTTACACCGGTGGACGCGGTGAACTCAGGCGAGAGCTTGCTGTATTCTCGTACCCGTCCTCTCGAGTTCGCATAAAGTGGCCTTATAAGGGATATACATTTAGAAGGGACACATTTGATCGGCAGACACCGCCAAAGTTTCTCACAACCGACGGAGTCGAAAGCATCTTTGAGATCAAGAAAAACTACCGACGTGGAACGTTTAAAGGAGTGGCAAGGTAAATATATAGTCGATGCATCCTCTGCCAGGACAAAACCCAGCTTAAATCTCATGAATCTGTCTCCCCCGATATTCCATCAACCTGTGCAAAATAATACCAGAGAGCACTTAAGATGCAACAGATACCAGGCTGATGCCAAAATCTGTGTACGAACTCCCCGGGAGCATTGCGATCTCCGGGGCTCCATAGCTTAGTGTGAAACATTAGCACGTAAAAATGATATTTCCCCCAACATTAAACATATTGTACTCAGCAGGCTGATGCATTGTGGATTGAAAAGAAAGGATGAAACTGTATGTCTAGATGTATTGAATGGAAAAACAAAATAGTTAAAAAATGGAACTAGCAGAAGCATAAGTAAACACAGTCCCTGATGAAAATATATGAGAAATAACGTTATACAATGTCAAAACACAAGATTAAGGCACGCGCTCAACGAGACGAAACATAAAGGAACGCAATCGCTGATCTGTTCGGCGGACAGAAGCGTTTGGGGAACCACTGCTTAAATCAGCACGATTCGAGCGATCGAGCTCGTCCATATTAGGCTCATTCGCACAAAGCTGATGTGCAGGGTGATGGCATACAGCAGATGTATGCATGATTGTTAGGGCTGGTGTGAACGAGTGGCAGCTTGATATCACAGATGCTGAATTGGGGAAAGAGTAAGTATTAGAGTCAGTTTGTTTAGATACCACCTTGGATTTGGAATGTGTGTGTGAACGGAGTGTTGTTTTCCTCTCAGAATGGTCTTTTTCTTTGTTGGTAACATTATCCAAGCTTGAGGAACGAGAACTAGTGGAAACAGAACACAGACTGATGACTGAGTGGTCCACATGGCTAAGGGAAGAACAAATGGGAGGGTTAGTATCGGGTAGGTCAATCAATTTCCATTGCATCAGTGGATCGGGTTCCAATGAACTTTGCGATGTCAATTCGGAGAGCACGTGTTGTTCGGTAGCAATTTTTGAAGTATTTTGTCGATGACTATCAGCATAATGTTTGTGGGCCTTTGTGCATATAGGGTTTTGGAAGAGGGAATCATTAACCAGATTGGACCTGATACGGGCAAGTCTTCGGCTGAACGTCTTCTTTTTCAGTTGAACTGAACGCATGTGTCGAACCTACGGATAAATAAGGGTGGCATTTGTGAGAAGATCAACATGCGGTTGAAAAACAGAGTTTCACCGTACGAAACCAACGAATAATCTGTACCAGACAGACCAGACGAAACTGAAACGTAATCAAACACATATTACTACAGTTGAACCTGGTCATGGCCAAACCGGTTACCTATCATGAACCTGCCAGTACATGCGTGTGGACCAAGCTTATTACATAAGGTGTCAGCGAACTGTGCTGGAAAGACAACGCACCTCATAAAAATAACTGGAAGAATTTTCAGGCAGACGTACAACGAGTGATAGATCACTGATACAGTTTCCCACCACAGAGGCCAAGCCAAAAAGGGGCAAAAGTGAGACTTGGGTTAAGTCCCACTTTGAACTGCACTTGAGAAATCCATTATTTAACTAGTTTTAAGTGCCGATGGACAACGATTTTCATTTAGACAGAACAGCCAGGAGGCTGACAGAAAAGGTTTTCGGTCGCCGGATAAGCAGGAAAAACATTTAACGGCACAGCCCGGGTTGCTTACCTCATAGGTCTATGATTTTCCAAGTTTACCAATTTATTTTAAGGATACATACGGACCTAACTGAGGAAAATGAGTTATCTGCAAACACGTGCATGTACTAAGGCACATTAATTGCTTCAGTTAAAGGGTCCTGGTCAGTTTGCTTAGTTTGCCAGACCAATATGCGTAACCTACAAGCCGGCGGACGCACATAAGCCTAAGATGCAGGACATCTGATAGATTTCTTCATTGATGTTATCTTCAAGTTGCATACAGTAACAAACTACAGATACACTTAAATCCATCAAAAGGCAAAAACTCATCGAGGAACTAGTGTCCTTAAGTGGAGTGTGCTCATTCTTCGGAGGTTTCGTGGACACACGCTCGGTCTGTTAAAAAGTTATGGCATTCGCAGATGTTTGTTGAATTTGTATCCACATCACTCACGTTTGAACAATTGCTCTGGCTAGTTCACAACAATAGAAATCCCAGCGTTCGCCTGAACCTACTTCGTAGGATAAGAAATAGAAACGAACCGACTGATTTTCAGGTAATCAAGCTGCGACGTTCCTTTCCAAAATACTTTTCTGGATAATGACTGCGATATAGTCACGTAGTATCCAAGGACAATTCTGTGTCATTTAGAATCAGAAAACTTGATAAATACAGTACGTGTTGGAGGCTCTCTTCCCAGAAATTTCCCCGATCCTATAACATGGCAATGTACTTACCGCAGGTTGAATAAGAAAGAGATAACATTACGTTAAGGACAGGGTTTGACTGCTCAACGTTCCAATCGCCATGGGTGACGATCAGGGGTGAACTAACCGGACTGGAAAGATTGGGCGACTGGTACCCACCAACGTGAGGTCAACTTCCAGGTGGTCTTCCGATAGACCAAAGTGTTTCATATTTGTGGAGTGAGGATGAAGAATTTGACCTTACTCAAGAATATAAAAATAGGCAGATTGGGAGTGAATTTCGCAAACTTCCACAAAGAACCATTTTGGATGCATCAACATGTCCTTTCGCGTTGGTTAGGCTTAGACGAATAAGACGGTGTGGTTCTTTGTCAAGCGCGCACAGAGCAGTGATTGGCTTACATTTCCTGTGTGCTGCAACGTGCGCTCAGATGTGGTTGAGACCAATGAATAAAATCAAACAATAGTGCAACTGAGTGTCCCCAGCCTCAAGCCATAGATGCAGTCATTGAAAATTGGCCTCACAATGGCATATACAGTACACTGATCCCCCGATGAAACATCTTTGAGGGATTTAGTGATTCTTCATGAGAATTCAGCCTATATGTTCAGTATTACATGCTGTATGCACTACAGTGACAAAATTCTATCAGTCTCCGCGTGTCTCCTAACAGGTTTCGTGAGAGAGGGATGGAAATTTCAAACTCGTCTAAAATGAATGTCCTGGATATTCCATACTCCTGGATATCGGTGAATCATACACGCCAGCTCAAGATGGTGAACCAACGTAATGGCTGTCAGCACCCGCAAATCTAAGTCATTGGGGAGTGGTGTGCACTTCATTTAGCTAAATCTGAATAGGAACCATTAAACACGATAAGTTACGACGAAGACATATAACAACGAGAACAACTACGCCTATTGGGAAATAGCGAAATATTCACTCCTCGGGCGTTGCTTCATCCTATCCTTTGGTCTATCATCTCTAATAGGTAATTCGGTTATGGAAAGCTCGAATATACGCTGCTGTGTGTATGCTGAATTACCGGCTAATCCAAAGTAAGATCCAGTCAAGGAGAGTGCACTTAGGTGGGGGGTCGGTATTTCAGCTGCATTAATAATAATATTATAATAATACTCTCTGAAGTGATAGTCAACGACGAACGTGGAACAAAAGACAGCATTTACATTTCAATCTTCTAATAGGCAGTGAATACGCTATTCAGGGATTACTACGAGCTGTCGAACCGATGGATCCTTTGAACGTTATAAATCCACCGACCTTTCCAGATGAAGTGTGCCAGGCATTGGCGTGTTTCCGGCATGGGCAGGCGGGAACCGTTTATAAGTTCCCGTATTCACCTTTATGTAATACAGCCGGGTTAAACAAAGAAAATCGTTCAGCTGCTACATCCTTTCGGTGCGTAAATCGAAAGAAGTGTGAGGAATTGTAGACTGTCTGGCTGCCCACACCTCGACAGTAACATTGTAAAAACCAGAGTGGAGACTCGAACCAAAACCTCCCAATTAGTGGTTTTGCGCCTCAACCACTGAGCTATCCCGAGCTGTTGAACTTCGAAGGGACATGATTTCATTCTCTTCAGTAAGCATACCATGAGTCTTATATTGAGTGACCAGCAGCTGCATTGATGAGTCATCTATTTTTACTCCAATACCATCCTAGGAAAGGGTGAACCCCTTCCCGGGTTTCATTTCTCGCATGAATAGTGACTGGCTGAAATGAGAAGGGTGGTAAATCTTTCTCTAATACAACCGTTCTCCCATGATTGTAGGAACGGTTGGTCCGGTTCCACAATCGACCGGCGAAACAGAACACCGCCAGGGTGACAACAAACTGAACTAATTAGCTTAAAAGCTGGGATGAATATTGGGGAAAGTCGGGTGAAAAAAGCCTTCACTTAGCAATACAGTGTCTTTGGAGGTTTTCGGGCTGATGAGGCTGTTTACTGTTTCTTGTTTGATTTCACGACGTGTCCCTAATTCACAGGCTGATTTAAATGACTATTCTCTCAGGTATTCAAAGATGTTCATAAGTGAAGGAGTTACATAAGTATGGAGTTTATTGCAACTGACAGCTCAACTATTACCTCATATCCAGTGCTCAGTATCAGGTACCTAGCTAATGCACAATAAACAGAGCTCACCAAAATGGGACAAGCTTAGCCACGCAGGCGTTCGAAAACGCAGAAGCAGGTTTTCTTTACAGAAACGGGGTATTGTCCACACTGAAGCTCAGTTCTCGGTGAAACTCAATGCTAATCGGTATTTGGTAATATCCTGTAAAACTAGACTCTCCACGGCATTTTTAGGAAGCGAAAACCCCAGAGGTCCTGGAGTTGTCACGTACTTCTGATCAGTTGAGCAATGCGGTTGTTTTAGCTACTCAGATGACACTGGTCTTTCGGAAAATTAGGGTGGAAAAACAATCCATGACAAGCCCTGTTAGCATCAGCTCAATTTCCACGAAGCAAGGTGTTTCGTGTAAGAAAAAAATTGTGGCCTATTGAAATGGTTGTCTATTGTACGGATTTCTATCTAAAGGGAAGTCAGTGTGTTATTACGCACGGACCATACAGCCGCATCCGCTCAGTTTATCAGGCTGCGGCAACCAGTTTGATATTCAGTTTCAATTTTCTGGTTTGCAAAGGTTTAAGTCGGATATAGTCAAAGAACAGTAGAAAAAACGGTGGGGGGTAAAAGTATCCTGGTAAGCAAAGCTTCTTAAATGACTACATAGATCTTAGCCAATAGGGGGCGGATATGCTAGACATACACCGAAGAAACTCTCTATACATGATCTATATTCCCCGCTTCAAGCTCGAGATGAAAAAGCGGAAACATACCAGTTTATCGGCACATAAATCGGAAGGCAATGGACTGGTGAGAAAGGTTGCCAACTGATCGAAGTTGCTATTTAACAACTGAGCTTCGTACATATGGAGTACGCCAAGAGCCGCTCGAAACAAGGCCACTTCACCGTCTAGGAAAAACAGATCCCATACGCGAATATCCGTCTCCAGAGGCAAACTTCGGCTGGAAATTGAAGTGAACAATAAAGTTATTACTGCACATTCCCATCATAAAAGTATACTGAGAAAGTTATCTTGATTACTTCCTCATGTCATCTGCGTAACATTTTGAGGTGGTCCGCGTCGGATAATGATCCACGTGATGCTGCATGATTGACTGCACTGAGGGTGATTCCCTTAAAGTGATACTAGCAAACGTTCGAGCTTCATTCGCATTGACTCAGGAAAGGACTATAACCACTTAGGCTATCAATATGGCAACGGCTTCAACACTTTTTAATGGAACTCAAGAATCAGGCCACGTGCAGATAGTCAGCTCACATGATTGGAAAAGCAGTCACAGCATAATACGGAAAACTGCAGACAGACAAACCCTGGAAATTGACATGAAAAATAATTTAGTTGGGCACAAACGACGCAGATATACACCCCTTCTACAAAGACATCAACTGAGGATGAAACCTGATGTCAGACGACCAACAGATCCACATATCTGGGATCCTTTTGTAATACGGGTTGGTGATAATGGTTCTTCAATGCAAAAGGAAGTAGATACTACCGGTGTTTAAAGGCCGTTTCTAGTGACCTATAATGAAGTCACCAAAAGGACGAGCCAGCAAAAGTTTGGTAACAATCGTGCGTTTCATTGACCCTAGGAGAAGGGAGAAAAAATTCAAATGAACCACGCAGACCACTGCTTTGATAAAAGGCTCGTCACCAAGAGTGTATATGATACCGAAACAAAAAGGCTGTATACTGAGGAGCATAGAGGTTCAAACATGGGAAATATCGACAAGTATTCCTTTCACCTGAGTGCTTGTTTCGATGTTCCAAAAACATTCCAAACATTCATGATTGTGACAGCCACCGATGTGTAAACACAAGAGAGACTGATGAAACGTGGACTTCGTCTTAGAAGAGAAAAACTTGCCAACAGCGCAGTCAACGCTTTGATACAAAACCTCTGATAACTCAAAGTGACATTCGTAAACGAAGTCAGCCGTTTCTTCAAGCATGAACACCACTCAGGTCATAGATATTTCGCTGGTACCTTCCAGCAACAAGATTTCCACTTTGATAGGATGAAGAAAATCCCTGGTTCTCCAGATTTCCGACAAAATTGAATCTGGCAGATTTCTCACCACCCGGAAGAAATTGCGCAGAAGTTAACAAAATTCCTGACATAGAGGAACTCACGCAAAGACACAGCAGTGATTACGGTCACTTATCGAATACTGTAGACGACCATGGTCTAGTGGCTTGCTTACATCTGTAGTGGACTTTCGTTGTGCCGTCCAAAAGATGCTGGACGTTGAATAACCTCTGATGCAATCGGCAACTGTTAGACGGACAAAGTGCGCTGTTTTTGGTGTCGACCTTATAAATCCCTTCCTTCCTAGGGAGAACTTAGTTTCAATGCTTCCATAAATATGGACATGCTGGTTGTCTGGAAGAAACACCGTACTGCTTTGACAATCCTATTGCAGAATACTACGATTACCCGAAGTACGGTGGTTTGCTGTTCTTTGTCTGGCTGCTCCTCTTTGGCCTTCCTGGTATGGCTGAACCTCGAAAACGATGTTCCAGCCAGAGTAGACCGGGTGATCACTCAAGCCCGACCCCCCTGTCAAGATGACAGTTATGAGTCGGGGAATCTACTAATGACGCACTAAGATCCCAAACTGTCAACCATGGTGGCAGCTGTCGTCTCCTCTTTCTGTGGTGGTGCTGTCATTTTCCATGTGTTACTAAATGGGCTGAGAGAAAGCAATCATGGACGCTTCCAGATCACTTGCCCAACAGTACAGCGTTGTTGCGGTTGTGAATTGCATTTTTTTGAGGCAGTAAAAGCTGTCCATCAAAGGTCTCACCTTCCTCTGACTATGCACTAGTAAAGGTTCGCTTCCCGTCAAAGCTGTCTTCCGGAATTCCCATGGCTCATACAGCAACGCACACTAATCATTCTCTTGCATCAACGAAAATCCATCATGACTACTACGTGTGTGCTTAAATACGCTATCCTGTGTGACCTAATAGGTCATTTGTGAAAAAGCCAAGTAAAGTACACAAGCAGAGGAACAGCTGAAACCTCCACAGGATGGCTCAAACCATCCATGAGATATAGCTCAGGGACCGGATGGCTCAGTGGTTAGAGCGCTAATTTACTGACCGGAAGGTCCGTGGTTCGAAACCGACCTCTGCCTCTTGACTTTCCCTGTGTAGGCTTGGACAACCTGGCAGTATTCCAGCCCTCGTGTCACCCCTTCGGGTGGCATGGCAGATAGGCACCGAAAGGGTATCACAGCTGAACGATTCTGACGCCGCACGTGACGCACATCGGTAAACATGACTGGAGCCTTTGAGATTCGTGCACCCACTCCATCACAGACACTTCCGTCAGAGCTAACTACAACTATGTAAAATGCTCCACAACCTCTAATGTTTCGCCTTGAATTTAAAGGGGCATGTTCAGATGTTGCACGTTCTTAAACATAACTCTCAGCATTGAAGGTGCAAGGGCATTGCGAAAGATGGTTTGACGGTGTTCTATTTATTCAACCGTGGTTGTGTTTGGTCTTCGTCTTCAAAGATGATGATGATGTCGTCTGCGTAATCCAGAGTGACAAGGTTCTCACCAGCAACAACTTGAACACTGTGGTTCAAAAGCGTTCGCCTCAGTATTTTATCGATGAAGAAGCTGAACAAAAATGTGGAGTAAACATCCTTGCCGGACACCACGTTTTGTAGGAAATTTTGTACAGAGCTCACCATATATTCTCACACCTACATGTGACTATAACGACCGGATTATGTTCACAAACTTCTGGGGCATCCCATGTTGAGCAAGCGCGGTAAACAACCGACGGAATCGAACGCACCCTTGATATCAAGTACCACCAATATTGTTGGTCTTCTATACGTATGACACCTAACGGAGTTAGAAGATATGGTCCACGCAGTCCCTTTCCGATCGAAAACCTGCTTGGATCTCACGGGTGAAGGATTCGCGTGCCAGCGAAAGACGACTAAGAATCAGACGTCAGAAGCCTTGTTACAAAGAGTCAAACTGACGCTCCTGTGGTTAATATATTCACTGCGAGTAAAAAACTTTTTGAAACAGGGCACTATTATCGACACACCCCGGTTGCCTGGATCGCTCTTTCTCCTATATAGACTCAAATAGGCTAGACAGGCACTGACTAAGGAATTCACCATTCTTGAGCAGAGGAAGTGGAAGCTCACTGGGACGAGGAGTACGATGGCGCTTGAGTCAATCAATTCAGCCAATTTATCAGCTATAAACCGTGTACCATATGCACATTGGTTCCAGCTGCTACAGTTTCAATCACCGGAAAACGGGAGTGTGGGACATAAAACCAAGCCTTGGAGGCTGGAGGATGGGATGTTCAGTTTGTTCGGAAATTGGGTAGCTACGCATTGAAGGCGATAGCTTTGATGCACGAGTGCCACTGACTGCGCGATTGGGCCATTACTGACAATGTCATTAACCACTGGTGATTTGAGTCCAGGAGTCCCCATCCAGGGAGGCGGCAGTTGCCCACCCGACTAAGTTTACTGGTTGGTGTTTTCGTACTTGGTTGCCAGGTCATACACTGTCCACCTCTCGGTCGCTTCTACTCAGCACAGGGCTGGGCGAAGACGGTTGTGCGAGGCAGGCGGTTTTCTGGCATGCGGAGTACATGTCCCAACCAGCGCAGCCTATGGAGCGTGAGTAATTCATCTATTGCGGGAGAGTTCCTTCTTCCTAAGACCCTCTGGCGTACCTCAGCATTACTAATCCGATGTTCCCACCAGACCTGACCAATGCTTCGCAGACACCGATGGTCAAACAGACAACTTTCGTATGTCCTCTGCGCGCAGGGGCCACGTCTCTGATCCATAAATCAGTATGGATCGTACCACCGCGGTATAAACTCTTCCCTTGACAGACAAACTCACGTCACTTCGGCGCCATAGGTGTCGGAGGTTGGCAAAAGCTGCCCTGGCCCTTCTGATTCGAGAAATAACCTCATCTCCAGCCAGTCCACCGAAACTTATACAACTGCCCAGGTAAACAAATTTATTTACCACTTCGATTGGCTTGCCTGCAAGCTTGAGATGTGGCTTTGATCCCACCCAGTCTTGTAGCAGCACCTTACATTTTGCAGGTGTGAAGCGCATGCCAAACCGTGCGGCAGAGTTATTTAGGTTATTTAAAATCGTTTGCATTTAGGAAGGTCCTGAACCAAGGACAGCAATATCGTCTGCAAACTCAATATCTGTGAGTGAACGTCCCGGGAGCATTTCAACCCCCCGATGTTTCACAGGAAGGCACAGAAATTTCAAGCAGCATATCAATAACAAAGTTGAAGAGGAAAGGGGAAAGAGGACATCCTTGTCTTACCCCACTGGACGTGGTGAACTCAGGCGAGAGCTTCCCGTATACTCGTACGCGCACGCAGGAGTTCACATACAGTGCCCTCATTAGGGATATAAATTTGGAAGAGACACCTCTGATCGCCAGACACTGCCAAAGTTGCGGACGATCGACAGAATCAAAAGCAGCTTTCGAATCAAGAAAAACGACCAAGGTGGGCCGTCTGAAGGAGTGGCGCTGTCCAAGAATTTGTGTCAAGGTGAAGATATGGGCGATGCATCCGCGACCAGGGCGAAACCCAGCTTGATTCTCACGAATCTATTTCTCCCGATAATCCATCAACCTGCGCAAAATAATGCCAGAGAGCACCTTAGATGTGACGGGTACTAGGCTGATACCATGATGGTTTTCACATGACGTTATTGCTCACTTTTTGAAAACTGGGATGACGGTCGGGGAGCAGTATCGTTGTCAGGCTGTTCACCAAGACCGCGCCACCTTCCTTGAAGAGCGTGGGGTGTAGACCATCCGGGCCAGGTGCCTTGTCGCGCTTCAGGATTGATATCTCACGCTAGATTTCGGCTGCTGATGGTGGGCTGGTGTCAATGTTCCATTCGGACCCGCTTGCTTCTTCCAGCGGTTGTGTTGAAGGAGATCAGGGGAACTGTTCTTTGAAGTGCTCAGCCCACCGCTCAAGACAGCGATTGAGGGAGTGAATTGCCGTTCCGTCTTTTTCACATATTCTTTCACTGATACTTGTCTTCTTTTGACAGGTTGATCGAATCAGTTGAAACAGGGCGTGGCTGTTCCCTGCACCGAAAGCCTTCATCTCCTGGGCCTTCGAAATCCACCAGCGTTCTCTGTCATTCTTCAAGCTCCTGATTATCCGGTGTTTGAGGGATGTGCGTGCGCCATCATAGTCGCTAGTTGCTGGTATGGCCTTTCTGGCAGCAATAAGATCCACTGATCTCGAAGATGTCCAGTGTTCACTGAGTCGAGTCAGATGGGCTGGACAAACAATTCTGAAAGCTGAGAGCATTGCTTCTTTAACTCGCGTCCATTCAATCTCCAAGCAATCTTCATCGTCCACATGACTGCGTTTCCAGTAGCTTTCTAGCCAGATTAGCTCGATACTCTTCAGCTACTGAAACTTGTCGAAGTTG
>SJOL01006370.1:1942883-1975687 GCA_004794785.1 Opisthorchis felineus | reverse complement strand
GAGGGGGAAGGCCGGTGAGCGAAGAGCTGCAAGGGCAAATGATACTTCCCGGTTGCCCAGGCCGAAGAAGGGGGTTTAATTGAGGTACCCCACCTTGAGTCTTTGACTCAAAAGTCTGACCCACAAGGCAGTGGGAGGATGTAGGGTTCTGTTCGGGGACCTTTTCTAACCCGTCCTTCCTCGGGGGAAGGCAACATCGCTGCTTCCATAAATATGGACATGCTGGTCACCTGGGGGAAACGCCTTACTGCCTTCACACTCCTATCGCAGAGGACAGTACGACTTTACCTCCAGACCGCCCCGTAGTACGATTACTCGCAGTACGGGGACACGCTGTTCTTTGTCGGGCTGCTCCCCGTTGGTCTTCCTGGATGGTTGAACCCTTAGGAACTGAGTTCCAGCCAGTATAGCCCGCAGCATCAGTGCAGCACAGAAGCCCGACCACCACGACAAGGTGACAGCTTTAGGTTGAGATGGCGCTTGAATAGAGAAAAACACTTCTAAAGCCAAAGTGGCTCCATATTCACAGCCCACCCTTATGTTGGAGGCCGGCATTCCAGATCGGAAGTAGCAGGTGGCCAACTGAACTGTTGTCGGAAGCACTGTGCCCAACGATCCAAACATCCTACTTTGCTGGATATCGAAGAGCCATTTTGGTCCCTGACAACTTCGCTGACAAGAGACTTCCCCGAACCAGTCGAACGTATCAGGTGGAACAGCTTGCAAAGTTTCAAGCATTTTTCGCAATTTCCATTTCTCCGGCCTTTCGGGTCCATATAACTTCTCGGTCTAAATGAACCGTGGCGTCAGATGATATATCGGGTTGAGTTTTGGTTGCTGGCAGGATAAATCTGTCTGGCCTCTAACCAAGCGAAGGCCCCATCAGACACCGAATATTTGGATCATGTTGGCTGGGTCGAACAAAAGACAAAAGTTTCGGCTTTGAGTATCGCTTTAAATGTCCGTTCCCAGTGACTGCTTCATATCCGACAACTGGCAGGCGTTCGACGAGCCAGTTTTGATAGGTTCGTTTGATTTCTAGGTCCACTGGCTTCTCAATGGCTGAGCATGTGTCGCTGTGCGCGTATCGCGTAGAAAAAAAGCAGCAGCGGACAGGTGCGTGGCTGGAGTCCATGCTGGTGTTCCAGAAGGAGCGGCGAGCACTAACCGACCCTGGCCACCAGCAACTGATGGCGGTGTGGTCTATTTCGATTCGTGAATGGCTCGTTGCTAAACACCACGTGGTCAAGCGATTTCTGCAATAGGGCAAAACAGTAGTGCAAAGGAACAGTATGTGATCGGCACACATCTGAAGCAGGCGATCGTCATTGTCTGTGCGTCTCGTATCTAACCCAAGACGATCACCCAATTGGGCCTCATCAGCATTTAGTCCGCCTACATGAGAGTTCATACCATCAAAAAACGCAACCATGTCTGCCATCGTAGACCACCTAGAGCGTCACAAAAACTGTCTTTGGCTGATTCAGAGTTGCAGTCCGTTGGGACGAACGCAAACAGTAGAAAGAGAGCGGTGGATCGCACTTCCTCGAGATTGTTTCACAGACGTTGCCAAACAAACCGCACAGAGGTGACTGTCAGTGGGTGGCCAATCAATTGGAGACACTTCCGCTCGATCGCTCAACAAAACACCTACTGCCGCACATGCAGCTGCAACGGCCTTCGCATCACCAGAGTTGCGTAACCGGAATCTGGAAGAGAGCGAGGGGCAGTCAGCTCAATTACAGTGCTTGCATGTTATATCCTTGTTTCCGACAGACAACATAAATGAATGCAGAGGGAATCCAGAGAATGAGCAAGAGCCACTTGTTGTCCTGACTGCTTCAGCGTGCGAACATTAAAGGCAGCTAAGTATACCAGTTTTCGGGTTTAAAAACAGCACTCAAAGTGCTTAGGATTGTTACTGAAGTCGAATGTACAGAAGCTGCAGCTGAATGTACCACGGGAAATAAAGCGGTCAGTCCTAGCGCTGGGACCTGCGGAGAAAGTATTCAAATTTCAGTAGGGTAGGGTAGAAGAGGGAAAAGTGAAAGTGTAAGAAGGCGTCATCAATAGCCTGTTTTCGTTTATCCACACTGCTGTTTACAGCAAGTAAGGCGACCCGGATGGTGACACCATGCGGCGGCCGATGTGGCATGAGATTATTGTTAGTTGTAAGTATTATGGTTGTGCATGGACTGGGATATTGTCGGAGCGGTAGACCTGGATAAGAGGACGATTAGGGTCCCCCACCAAATCCTTCGGCTCAAAAGGCTGACTGCAAGGCGGCGGTGTATGACGGGAAAGGCAAGTGCATTCCCATTTTTATAGTACATGTCGCCACACTTGTCCGAACTCCTAACCCGGAGAGCTAGGAGACTGTTCTGGTCGGACCTCTAAGCGACGACCAACCTGCTATAAGAGATTGCGTCACGCGGACATCCGTTGTAAAGTTCAACGGATTACAGAGGCACACAAACCGTCACACCACGGTAAGGTCCCGTTTTTCGGTTACGGGCTAGCCCTAGGTCACCCTCCCTGCCCTATTTCTTGCTTCATCTCATTATAAGGCTTTATTCAAATAAACTGACATGTGCGGCAGCACCAGTGTTCTCACTTAGTGTTCCTGTTAATGATGATGATGATGATGATGATGATGATGATGATGGGCGACATTGGTGTAGGAAGCCTGATGATACACAGGACAGATCACTTCATATAAAGAGGACAATTCTTGTTGCCAAAGGGCAACTCGTCCCAACACAGCTGGAGACAGACTGGTGCTGGTCGTAATAGTGTGCACGTAACTTTCAGCACACACACATCCGCACGGCTTTTGCGGTGACAAGTCACGAACTTTTGGCGTGAACTGTTCTTGTTAGTATATTTGTTTTAATAATTCCATGGTCGTTCCTGCCTCAAGTGAGGATTGTTTAGGTTCACCATTACTCAGTTCGACGAGTACACACTGCAAACAAAAAAGGATTCTGCATTGTTGTTGGCTAGAAATACCCAGGATCAAACATCAACTAACCTGAATACGGTGAAGAGCCAGTCAAACAGGTACATGTTCGGTTCAAGACCAACTCGCTTAAAGTGGAGGTACAGTTGTGGCATGCATGCGGAAAGTGTTTCATCGAATGCGCGGAAGTGGACAATAAACTGAAAGAAACAGAGTAGAAGTCCGAGTTGCACAAGACAAAGGTACACACAGGAAAACGAACAGCTAAGTAGTTCGGAGACAGACTAATAATTGGGAGAGACCGAAACCTATTGTGCGGAATGGCCTGCATGGTTTCATAACCCATTGAGCCACACTGGAGTTGCCGATATGACACAAGGTTAATCAACAAACAGCGGTTTGAAGAACAGACTCGTTATCCCTCGGGTAGAAAGTAAAACAAGTGAGTGACTTGTTTCCCAAAAACTGAAACGCTTTGGTATTTATCTAACATGCATTGGAAGGGTGAGACATGGAGCAAACCGAAACAGCTTACGTCACCTTCAGGTGCTACATCTGCAGCCCTGAAACTTGGTTTGTTTAGTTACCTTTAACTCGACTGCTTTTTGGTCATTTTAGGCCGAGTTTGTGATTTGTCATGATTGGAGTGTGCTCAGCGTTCTCCAATTCGCATGAAACTTCATAATATCCTCGAAAATGCGAACCTGGAAAGTGAAAATCGAACAACTTAAATAGGAGGAAGTATCTCTAGAAAACGCAGTACTTTTCGCGGTATCTCGGTTTTACTCTGATTTAAACTGTAAAATTTCATTATGCTGATTTCGACTTGCTCCATGTCCCTATATATTTTAAATTCTTTAGTGCAGAATCTAGTTTTTAGATTCACCGTCCACGCTCGAGAGATGCTCCCAAACAAGCCCATCACGCGATTAAATGGAACAACTAGGAACAAACAATAGAAACGCAGAAAAAGTGGAAAAGACAGATATAAATAATGAAGCGAAATATTCTCTCCCACTGGCGTAGCTCATCGGTTAAACCGGTCTTCATGAAAGTTCAAAAAAAACAAGAAAATCTGCTCATAGATAGAAAGTAAACAGCGAATCACGATGGCCTTTTTGATTGCTTGAATGAAACTTCTGCCTACTTACTTGTTCCATATCACAATGAACAGCAACCTGTATCTATTATATAAGCCGTCACTGAAACTTGTGCTTTTCACCGAACGAAATTCAACACCGTGGTGATCTAAAGGTGTGAAGTTATTAGGCTATTCCACATTTCCATCGTGTCGCAGTATGCAACCATGTACATCTGTGAAGCAAGAGTACGTTCTCGGTATCTGCATTTGCTGCCGACCCACTTATATTTCACAGAAACGCAATCACTAACCATCAGAAGGGATCATGCACACAACAGCCAAACGACGACTTTGTTCGTCATAAGTGTTTGTATGTTACCTGTGCCAGTGAGCCACAGACACCTACGCTGCGCCAATAAAGGAGCAAAGTACTCGAGCCGCACTGAAATACTGTTTGGTAGTATGTAGACGCACACTAGGTATGACACATTGCAATATCGACTCTGACGATGGATTGACTCGCATTCAGATCGAAAAGGTACACATAGGAGTCAATAAGGCGGAGCAGACAAAATATGCAGTGATTTGTGATAATAATCTCCGATGTCATGCCAGCTACTGGCTTCAAAAACGGACTGTTAAATGTGGCAGCGCAGGGGAGCCTTGGGAACACGGCGATGAAAAGAAAGCGCCCAGTTAAAAGTGGAGCCACAGGACGGTCTTACTTGCCTTCGTCGATTAAAGATAGAATACGCATTGAAGACGTTGCCACCGCGGCCACTATCCACACTTATGCATATGGCAGGTATGGATCAAAATGATTTCTTCGTTTAGTCCATGCACCGAGATTTGTCAAGAAATTTAACTAGTTGAGTAACTATTTAACTAACTATTGTTCCTAGCCTCTAAGGGTCCTCGTACATAACTTGCTAATCAACAAGCTTATGTGACTTGGAGTTGAAAGTCTCAATTATAAAACAGGATGTGGTTAATCTCAGAAAACAAGGAGTAGCGTGCTTCGTCCCATTTAAGACTCATCAGGACGAAACGCAGAGTGGATTGCTTTTGTGAACCACATTTTCCTTACAGCTGAAGCCAAATCTCATAGGCTTGCTAATCACCGGCGTTCCACGAGGATTATACAAAAAATTTTGGAATAACGCTTGACTGTTCACAAGTAGTCCAATTCCCTAATGGATTTTAACACATTGTCTGGGCCAAGAAGTAAAGTTTGCGAGACAGCTTTCGTGCAGAAGCAGTGAAAATAACAAACGAGTTTTTTTCCATTGATATCTCCATGCTTAATTTGGATCTTCGATCATTTCGCGAGAAGATGTGAAGGCTTTAGCGAACAGTACGCCAGTATCAGTTCCGAATTCGTATTTCAAGTTGTGTGCTTTCGAAAAGAAAGTGTGGGCCTTTACGGATAGCCGCACTCAAACGTGGACGGTAGGACAAGAGCAAAACAAACGTTTTTAGGATATCGAAACTCTATCAGAAAAATACATTGAGGGCAAAACACGAACTGGGACTCGAATACTGACGTTTTCCCCCTCAGGATAGAATACATCCGAAGGACCACGAAAGGAAGCAGGTTTTGGACATATCCTAAAGGATTAATGTTTAAAGTTTCAAGCAAGCGTCCGCTCATGGTGATTGTTAGAAAGGAAGATTTCGCTCAGAGTTCAGTGGTTTTAGAGAATGGACAGATATCCAGTGACTAAAATCTGCAGCATTGTAAGTTAATTGTATTGCAACTCGGATGTGCGCTCAGTGACACTTCTCGGCAGAGAAAACAACGAGTTTAGAGACGAGGACAGTTTCATAGTCAACATTTTGCCAACGAAGCAACGTTCAGCATAACGAACGGAGGTTGGTGAGTATAAAAAAGTGGGAGTTCCATAATGATCTGATTGTTCAGCGATTAAGAGCTCCCCAAACCAAATAGGAGAATCCCCCTAGGGAGGCCATTCGACTAGATGTCGCACTCACGTACCCCGGGATATCCACGAAGTTGCCTCCAGAGGGCCATGCTGCGTAATAAAATACAACACAAAACCTTCTACGGGCCGGGTCATAACTTTGAACGACAAAAGTTCAGGATGCAAGCCAACGCACTGATGGTTTTCAAACTTCTCAAAACACGACTTAAGTGCGCGAAAATATTCAGACTGGAATCAAGAATGCTGCTGTTACTACTGGGGTTTGAGCCTACTCTTGCATTTCACATGATAACCGCCAGCTTCGACCGCTCTGGCTGGTCGACTGAGACATTTTTAATCATGTCACAGTTGGTCATAGCAGGATGGTTATGTACCATATACTAATTCGTGTACTAGTGGAGAAAAAAGCATGATTAGTAGCGATACGCCAGAGGTAACCACTGTCATGAAAAGATGAGGAAAAAATTTTCTGAGTGGGTAGGGGGAGTTAGAAGTTAGAGCAAAAAGCCCAACGCCCTTAGAAAAAACGACAAAAAAAACAGGGCGATCGCATTTGCGAACCAAGTATCGTGTCAGAGTAAGACGCCACCAGTGAGGTCAATCCAGCATCATCCGCGAGCCTCAGAAACAGATCCAGTGCACGACAGACAAACATAGGGCAGGTAGGCCGGCTAAAAAGTGACTGCATGCACGCAACTGGGACCGATTACGTCCCGTAGGAGTTCCAACTCGTTCAGAAGTAGTCACATGGCCTCCAGCCAGGAGTGCGCAAAGATCCCACACCATCCTGTTTGACTATAGCCACTGTCACTTCGCAATGCCATGGCATGGCCCGCCGCTCGCGAGACATTTCCCAGCGAGGGAGTGTGAAATGGAAAACAACGCTCCTTTTGGTAGACAAAGGTTGAACATACAAATACACTGAACAACTGCCTTCGTAATTGTCGCCGTAAGTTTCGCTTTAGCGACTTTGACACGTTAAAAATGTTCGCCCGTGCACTATTTCATCGCAGGTAAACTGTGGAGAACTAACGCTATACTACAAAGGCACCGGTGGCCAGGTAAACTTCAAGTACATACATTTCATGTCACTGTACGGCTAAAGTCTACTTGAAAGACCAGTCATGGAGAAGTGTGAAATCGGAAAATCTTAAACTCAAGAACAAGACTTATTCTCCTGTGTCATCTAGTTCCAAGGAGATATTCGATTCCGATGAGATATTCCGGGTCTCTATTACTGGTCGAAGTAAATTCTGGATTTCGATATCACTTGTGCTGAGATGAAGTTGAATATACGAGAAAACTTCAAATAGAACAACTTGAAACAAGTAATAAACAATAAGTGACGTTACGGGACGATGTCCAGGCCACCGAGTACTTCAAACACTCAAAGACTTCTGAAAATTTCGCATAAGAAAGCAACGATTCCAGACCGTTCCCTTCCGGTGATGTCTATTCAGGGGTATTATCGTGACTTATCACGAAATGGCACCCGAATGATATGCTGAAAACAGTTACTTTAAATACTCGGATATAGTGCTTTGGACTATTCCGCAGCATAATGATCTTAAATCCGTGGTACAATTGTGACATGCTTCAGCGAATTGTCCCAGGTACGTATCCTGCGTTAAATGGACGTTCAAGTCAAGTCCGGTCAAGTGAAAAACTCTCCAACAGCAGACAGTATCATTGGCGGTTTCGTTTTGCCTTGTTTAATGTGCTAGGATGGGTAATCATCTGAGGTCCAAGTGGATTCGAAAACCGAACACGATTATATATACTTGCCAAATTGACCTATTGGTGAGAAGCTTTGAGAGAATGGAGAATTCTTCGTGGGAAAATGATTGGTTGCAAATAAAGACCAGTGTGCGTTGCATGCGAGTATCTGGTAACAAATACAGAAGTTCTTCGAATTTATAGACCATTTCTTAGAACAACTGATCACTGTTCCATTCAGTCTGCTCATGGCACAGTGCGTCAGCTGATTTCATGATGTTCCTGCTCTGAACGTGCATCGAGGATGCGAAAGACCGTCCCCAAATCACATTCGACTCAAAACAGGGCTGCTCTGTTCAGGTCTACACCGTAGGTGCTCAATGTATGATCATTCTAAGCACGGATGAAAAGCAGTGGTAGCCGAGAGGAAAACACAACAGACCACGACAGTTGGAAGCAAGTCTTTAAGGAGGGCTTGATTCCCGGGCTGAAAAACGGACTCGCTAAACTTTCAGTCAGCTGTGAGGAAGCACAGATCGCCAAAAAACATACCACATGTGTCATGGACGCAGCAGAAGTGGGCCACTAGAAGTTGGAATACAAGTAGGCTATGAGCCTTAGAAAGGATGACGAGTAGTTTTGGCCCGTGTAGATTTGAGCGAGTGAGCAATGTCTGTCGTGAACTGGTTCTAAAAAAAGATGAATTGAAGTTGCTGTGCAAGATTGGATGGATTCGGTCAGGCCTTAACATGGTGCTCTCATAGGTAGTCGGATTGAGGAAAAGCTGCCATGTGAAGATGGGAAAAATATAGGGAAATTTGGATGAGGTCGGCAAAATTTGAGTTCAGTTCAGGTTCCAGTCAGTAAAGCACACTGGCACAGGGACCGTAAGGAGACGCAACCGCGTACGACTCTAAAACGAGGTTAATAACAGTCCTGGTTCAGGACTGGTGAAGCAGCAATCATTGGAAGTACAGCAAAATGATGTACAAAAGTTTTGAAGCAGAATGTCAAGGAAAATCTGACCGAAATTGCTACCAAAATGAAGGCATCGTAGAATCGTCTTTTTAATTTCTTTTCCGCACCCGATAGTATTTTATAGTGTACTCACACCAGCTGAGCAAATGTTTTGTTTTACATTTTAATTGTTTTGTTTCATTTCTATTAGACCCTGGGATTCGGTGAGATGGGATCTGTCACCTGCTGGCCATTGAGGAGAGCGAAATAATCGTGAACAGTATGAGTGGTTCCATAATTTCTTCGCGACGTGTGCGGTTGCTGAATGTAACGACACTTTATGCTCTATTCGATCAGAAGAAAGTTCGACAGAAATATTTTATGTTTCGGTATGCTGCTAAGACAAACGTTCGTGCGTAGGCTGACCTCCCTCGTCTCGAGCAACTACGGTGCAGACGTGAACAGAGCAGTCCTTCAGTGTGAGCCGGATGTGAGTTGTGGATAGGACAAACGATGGTCTTCCGCCAGCTCCGATGCACGTTCAGTGCCAGAGCATATTGAAATCAGATGACTCACTGCACCGTGAAGAAATTAAATGGAGCAGATGTGAGATTAACTGAGAGCGGTTAATTTTGCGGGGAGATGGTACAAAATATTGCACTTTAAATACGAGAGGTATACTTAGTGTTTTAGCTGGTTTTGGGTGCTCACTATGATAAGTGTAACTTGGGTGGCTTTGGTGCGGACAACGATGGCTTGGTCACTGCGAATTGAATAAATTGAAAAAAATAGATAAGTAATTAAATGATCGTTCAGCTGACATCTTTTCGGTGCCTAGCCGCAATGCCAGCCGAAGGAAGCACGAGCGCTGAGATACTTCCAGGTTGCCCAAGTCTAGACAGAAGCAGCCGAGATGCAGAGGTTGGGTTCGAGTCATGGACCTTTCGGTCAGTAGGTTCGCACATTAAGCACTGAGCTATCCAGAGCCGGAATTAGTAATTGAACTGAGATGTTAGCGGTAGCTCAGCGACCAGTGGAAAACCTGGGTATCCATTGAAGTTCAGCAAGTTTGAGAATAATTGCAGCAGGTTTTGTGGTGGGTAGAAATTCAAACGACTGGTGCGAAAACTCGGCAAATGGGAGCACGAACGGTGCGTAAATTTCAGTCGTGACCGTGACCGTGACCTCAACTCAGCATAACGGCCTAAACACCATTTAACAAGCAGATGAGCCCTGATTGGTTGCAAATACGCAGCCAACAGCGTATCCGTTGAGTGCTGGTTGTGGGTGCAGTGTCCAGGAGTTCGAATATCTAGAATGTTGCTGTTGCATACACTTTAAATACGGTGCCCTGTGCAGGTTCTTGACCTGCTTTGGGCACTCAGTACAATCAGTATACCTTTGTTGGTTGTTCTGCCGAAAACGTCAGCATGGCGGATCGGACCGATAACGAGCTGAGAAATTACCGTCATTTCACCCAGATTTCATCCCGTTGAACGTCGACTTTGGTTAGCGCGAGTTGCTACGGTTACCGGATACACCGCAGCATGAAAAAAAACTCGCAGTGAAGGTATATGGAGCAATATGGGAACATCTGTATGTGCAACGCTCCCGTTAAATCCGACTCTTCGTTTAAAGGCTCAAACCTACGAATTACACATACAAGGAAGCAGGAAATCTGTCGAGAACGAGCGAACATCACCGCTCTAATGGCCTTTGGATACCGAAGAGAATCTCATTCAAAGCTGAATAAAGACCTTGTTGCTGTTACTTTAGAATGAAGGCTTGTAATTTCCACTAGACGAAAGTGAAATGCCAGAGAATGTTTCGTCTCAACAGCTTGGGAAATACTTCCTTCAAAGTCCGAAAAGTGAACTAGGGCACGACGCAATCACTGAGTGAGATGTGCATATACACTTCAAATCGATTCGTTTTCCGGCTTTGGTAACAGAAAAGCAATATGCCCGCACAATTTGCGACCATTAATAGAGGAACCTAATGAACACAACCAAATTGGACAAGGATTCAGAATTAACATGAAAGTACCTCGTTTTCATCTAGACTGTAGAATGCTCGGTGACAAGGTCGTTCTAGGATGTTTGCAAACATGACGAACGCCTCAAATGTGTTGTCCATGACAAGCAGCAAGATCGCTGCAAGGAACGACATCCCTTGGACATAACCAATTTCCGGCTTGTAGGCCACGTAGGCTGCCAAGAGGTCATGCAACGGGCTGTGTAGCGGATTGCCCGGTTGGAATAAACCCAGTGCTGGGAAGGTACGCGAGACATCCAACTTGATAGCATGAAGGCTCGTAGTACGATCTACGGAGCAGAGGATAAAAAGCACAATAGAAGGGGACGGTTCAGCTTCGGGTAAATGGAACAAGCCTCAAGGGATGGAAAGAGAAGGGTGCTGACAGGACATAAATGTTTTCCGAAAAGTTGTCACTGTCAACCACTATCTCATTTAGCTATTTTTAACGGTTTTCACGTACTGGGAGTAGCAAACTGAGTGGGTTTCCCCACATAAACACCAGTCGTTTTCGGTCGGACGGCATCCACTCTGAGGCCGAAAATCGTGCTCGATAGATTTACACTATTCTCCACTTGGGCTGCGTTCGCCAAGCAGACTTACTGTTTTTGTGACTCTGTGGGTATTTAGTTTTGCCACGAGGCCGGCCAGATACAGATGTGTTTGTAATCAACTGACCCTTAAAAGTTTCATTCAGAAATGTAGTATATTCCAGGGCTCAATGCTCAGGCTCACTAACCGCCTTCACAAAAAGCAAGTGTGACCGATGGGGACGGACTACTTGGACACATGGATTGTGTCGGTGTGATGCCAAGAACAAATCAGTCCATTTTAACCAACGGTCTCGGCCTCGTCACCAGTTGACCAGATGAGCTACGCTGTTGATCACATTAACCTATCGGTCAGATTGGTGAAGTCTGTCGAGGCTACAACAAAGGTGGACATAAAATCAGCTTTTCACTTTTTTATACTGTGCCACTGAGTTAGAGGTCCAAATAATCAGACGTTTGCAGGTAGCTTTTCATTTCATTTCATTTGTTTGCTAGTCACACTGTAGTAAGCGACTGAAAAGAAATCATAATTCTGGAGGCTCGAGCGTAGACCCAGGCTTCTATATTCTCTTTTACAGGACGCTACGGAAAAAAGCCGACTCAACGTACCGAAGTGGGTACAAGATGAAGTGTGCTCGCTCTGAAGGGGAGACTGGTGTGAAGATGAACAATCCGACCTCAGTCGAGTGGGGTCCAGTATTTGTACCGCATTCGGCGAAGTACCGGTTGGTGAAGTAGTAACAGTAGCGCCAAGCCCAGCCTGGTAGGCTAGACTCAATTCGCGCTTCAGCGGTGTTGTATTGAGGTTCACAAGTACACGAGAACAGAGCGAACAGTCACTTGAAGAATCTGTCTTGAAGGCCCCTGATTGAGAGGGAGCTGACATCAGGTTGCAGTTGTCAGATGAACGCAGTCGTTCTCGGCTTAGCGTTATACATTGGCTGAACAAAGGTAGGTCAATATTAAGTGCGTTCCCCAGCAAACGTGACCATACCTGTTTAGAGATAAAAGGAAAGAGGGTATACGGAAGATTATGTATAATAAAGATTTCGCAATGGGTCAGAATAAGTGAGGACATTGATGCACGTTAGGGCCAAACAGCAGACCAGGATGCGTCAAGTGACAACTCAGTGGGTGATGCAGTCACCTCCCTCCATTGGAAAATCTGATATAAATCATCATCAAAATTCGTTGGGGGAGGTTATTGGTTTCTCTTCCCATACAAAAAGGACATAATGGACAATCAACTTTTCAAACGTGTTCCCAAAAGCCTAGGGTATCATTCGATTTGACGTTCACCAACATTTAGGGTTTCAGTTGAGGTATTAACATCAGTATAACTGCGCAGTTAGTTTGGATCAGATAAGATTTGAATAATCTGAACTAGTAGGTTGCAACGGACAGAGGTATTTCGATAAGTAAGAGGGGAATAGAACCCCTAAATTTAGAAACATCGTATACTCCGACGCTAATCCAACGTGTCTGGATCATTCGAAATCATCCTAACTGATCTTTTTCGTCCACCATCTACCTAGTAGCCTACAGCATTGTACAAAACAAACATGGAGAGAGAAAAGAGCTTTTTGAATAGATCTGGCAGGCACCGTTCGAAACCAGAAGACGGACCCAAAGGACTTCACTAAACTACTCCCTAAAATTAGCAAAATACACTCATTTGCAAACAGATTTGGTTTTTCGAGAGACTCACCTGGAACCCAGCTGAATCTCTCGTTTGTGATGTTTCCAGGCAACTGAATGTGCTGCACCAGGCCGCCTCATGTTCCAGTTGCTACGATATTCGAGATATCGCGATACATGTATATTCGTAATGCACTACTCATAAGGTTGCTNACATGAGGCGGCCTGTGTGCAGCACATTCAGTTGAAGAACATCATAAACGAGAGACTCACTTGAGTCTCCTCGAAAAACCAAATTTGTTTGCAAATGAGTGTATTTCGCTAATTCCGTGCAATTTGGTTTCAAGTAGAACATAAGGTTGATGGAAACTCGGGGACTGCGCCTACCTGATGAGCCCCAAGAAGGGTGAAACCGGTCGTGAGGTGTCGAAGAATTTTCAGCAACCTTATGAGTAGTGCATTACGAGCACTCCCTAAAATGTTTGCAGCCAGTGCGGGGAATCTCATTTGAATACGTTACCACCTAAGAGTATCGAAATACGCAAAAATGCAGTATATGTGGTATATGTGTACTAATACGGCTAGAAGCCATCAAGAAGACGCATTTCTATTACTCGCCACTGCGAGGTTCGTTTCACAAAATCCGTGAAAGAATCGCAAGGAGAAGAGATCCAAGAACGCCCAGGTGAGTAGGCTGAGCGCTGTTTAGATCCAAAAGCACAATGTACAGCGAACTAATCCGCTGATTATTTTCGATCACGTGGCCGGCACTGAAACCGGAAAAGTAAAACACGTGGCTAGTGTGTTTGGCCTGCCCTTTTTCAATTCAGGATGGTACGTGCTCAAAGGGAAGCTGGCACTGGCGATACTTGATGTGTTGGGTACCTGAGCTGACGGCGTCCATGCGGTTGTCCACACCAAATTCTGTTACGGAAGAGTTAACATCCGTCCACAGCATGAGCGGGACGATAGTCTACCAGAGGATCATCAAAATAAAGCAGGCGACAAGCCTCACTGGTATCAACTTTAATGTTGAATGGTTCATGGCTGAGAAAACATGTTCGGTTCGAGGAATGTTGACATACGCAGCGAACGCATGTACACTGAATGCTGCAGCAAGCACCCTGTAAAAGACATTTGGGCTTCTCTTTCGTTGTGAAACCCATGGTTTCTGTTGAAAAACTCATCAGAAGCTGTCAGATTGATGCTTTGTTTAAAGGCGTCAGCTGCCTTATAGCATAACAGTTCGGTGGTTCGGTTCCATCGCGATTTCATGAAATCTGAGTGGAATCGACACGGTAATACTGCGCTTATAGAGAGAAGTAGTGATGTTCGTATGCGAGTGTTGAAACTTAATGCGTACGCAAAATCGGAAGTCAAAATTATCTTATTGTCCCACAAATTATTCTAAACCGACGATCAAAAACAAGCAGTCTAGAGGGATGGTACCACTCAGGGCTTGTACATGAATATAAATGTACCTCAGTATGAAAGTGATACTAATACGTCGATTTTGAGAGAAAAAGTTGTTTGTGATGCGCAGATTGATCTACCTTAGACATAGTCCACAGGACGGTTCATAAAAGGAATGTAACGGGCCTTCACCACCATGTAGCCCCACCCCTTTTCTAATTTTTTTCTTGTTGCTGCCTGACTTCTACTGGTACCTTTGTGTAGTACTCATTGGAAATGTTCGATGGAGATCAAGCAGTGTGTTGGTGGGGAACGGTGTGCACACCTACGGTCCGCAAACAGTCCTTCCAGCTTGCTGCCGCGCAGCCTTGATAGGTGTCCAATTTTAATCAACACAACCATGAGTTGGATAGATTGAAATAGCGACAAGAACGCCCTAGAAGTTTTACGAGATTCAAGACGGCAATAAATTTGCTAGCTGTCGACAGTAACAATGTCCACAGAAATACTGAAATTTTGTCATATACCAGCGGCGTGGGCAACATCTACTCACGTGTCCCGACAAGAACAACAATCATGTGCGACAGCTGATTGCGGTGTAAACAATCTGAGTCAACCCCTGACCCCTGAAATCTGAACGCTAAGTTATCAGATGTCGTCGAAAGTCCAAGCCAACAGAGACAGCTGGTGGTTAGCGTACGCAATCAGCAGCCGACCAAAGTTTCTCGCGATGTCACGAACATCGGGATCTCCCAGATTTCCATACTGGCTCATGCAGCCAATAAGCGCATTGAAATCTCCAGCCGGAAGTTGTCCATGACAGGAACAGGCAGTCAGTCGCTGCCTACACCGAAATACCAAAAGCGATGTGTTTCGGACGCACAGTTTCCGTTCACCTTGGAAAACCTCGCCAACCGACAGCTCACGGTCTACTGCTTACGGGTACCCATTCAAACAGTGTTGCATTGGCAAGTTGGTTCAGCGCGATCGCCACGCTTGAAAAAACATGTTTAGGCGTTCCGAGGTGATAGTAGTGGTTAATGGTTGATATTTAAAAAAGGGCTCAAATGTAGTCATATAGTCAAGCTTCTGCTGGGCAACAAACATCGCTGTTTACCCCTCTAAAGTGCGGATTAGTAATTCTTCCTGATCAATTTGCCTTAACATATGGGCGTAGAAGCATCAAAAATCAATGGGCGCGAGGACGAAGGAAGGTCTCATGTTTAATTCTCATATGGCTGGAAACACCACCGCTAATGCTCCAAAATTCTGCTATTCGACAAAAAAGACAGCGGTTTTAGAAGAAAAAATATTTTGCTTGCGTAGTCATTAAAGTGAGGGATTGCTTTACTTGTTGTATTGTTACACTTGCAGTGGGCGAGATACATCCCGGTCACCAACACCGTAAGAAGGACTCGACTTCTGGGAACTAGCCAAGGGCCTCTGATACACAACGTAACGGAAAGCCGGTGATTAAGTTTGGTTCACACGACCTTTGGATAATAGCGGTCACTTAATGATGCTCGGACAAAACGTCCGCGGGGAAACACATCTTATCCGGCCCTTGTACGACTGCACGTCCACGGTACGAGCACTTTAGATGCCATCGTTGTTAGTTTGAAATCAGAGTTATGTCAACTCCCGTAGACAGACAAATAAATCGCTCGGCTGTAACACCCTTTTGGTGCCTAGCTACCACGCCAACGAAAGGAGGTACGAGGGCTGAAATACTGCCAGGTTGCCCCAACCTGGAGGAGCAGTCGAGATTCTGGAGTTTGGGTTCGAACCATGTACCTTCTGGTCCGTAAGCTGGCGGCTTAACCACTAAGCTATCTCGAGCTCAGACAACCAACGGTCTGTCAACCTGGTTAAATTGCAGGACACCAGATTTCGTCACTCACTAAAAAAACACCTCCACCAGGCGAAGGAAGAGAACAGGACTTACTCAGGGTAGGCTACGTGAGTGCTAGGTCAAGTATGAGAATGGCCAACCTAGAAAGACTTTCTAGCGCTCACTCCCAATCGCACCAAATCCGTTCACATGGGCCGACCAGTAACACCAGGCTGTTATCAACCAAAAGGGGTTGCGCGTGATCCCACAGTGAGTGAGAGCTCGGTGTGCTTGAGAGCGCGTGAGTGCGTCCCGAAATTTTAAAACCGGCATTCGACCGGATGCATCAGCGAGCCGGCGCAATTAAACTAGATATCAAAATCGTAGTGGTATAGGTGTTTTGAACTGACAATCAATCTGCGCACTTAACTTCATCGCGACTATCACCCGATATGAGTCGACTTCAGTGATGTTACAGACTGCATTGACCAAGGAACGGCGGTCCAAGACATTTATCGAACTAGTATACACATTCAGTAAAACAGAAAGTAGATTTACAATGATTGCCAAAATAATATTTCCTGGGTTGGGGACTGTCCAGAGGTTTAGAATCGATGGTATCCCGGGCAACAAAATCCAAGCCTCCCAATTTGTCACTCGTGATGTTCTAGACAAATGGTCTAATTTGGATTCTGACGTACTTCTCCTAAACCAAATAAACAGGGAATTGAAATGTAGGTTGCTACATTGTCCACTTCCAAACATAACATGTTGCGAAAATTTACCTCGCGCCGAACCGGCGAAGGGATGCCCTCCCAAACAAGACGTTTCACTCTTTGCTTCATATATACAGCATTCCAATTGCTCAGGATATCCGTGCGCCAAACTTTGAGCAACTCCTTATGTCTGTTCTCGCGTTTTCGTGCGTTCTCCATAACACATGCAGGATACACCTGTTCTTTTTTAGCTGAAAAGAGATGAATGGAACAGTTTGGCAGGATGGGAACAGGAAAGTACTATCCTGAACAGTTTTGAGTGACACATTTTCATCGCCGTAGGCCCCACGATCTCCTGGTGCTAAAAAAACTCAGTCCTACGAAGTTACACAATTGTACTCTACATTTAGCTCTATACTATACCGATGAGACACTCAGGGGTCTTAGTAGCCGCACATATAGAATGCGAAAACAGAGTGATAGGCACCCGAAACATCACAAAAAGTGATTCACTTGCTTTTAGGAGTATGTAGGTACTCGTCACGTCAGCGAACTCTAGGCATTTCAAAAGTAACGAAACACAGCCATGTTTTGACCTTTGCTTAAGCTGACATTTTATTTGTGCACAACTGGTGATTATAAAGACTGTTCCTCAGTTTACTCTGTCAGGCGACATAGTAAGAAGCCCGACTATTGTTTGTGCAGCACTCACACTGTATTCGTGAGCGCTTCCACAATCTACATACACACCCTACTTTATTAAGTTGGAGGAGAGTGTTTTAGTTAAAACTCTCGGAGAAAATGTCCCCAACTGAAGCGTTTAACGTGTCTGAACGCTTCTAGTTCAGAAATGAAAGACCGGAACCTGATAAAATTTCCCAGCCTATTTTGTTTGAAAGATTCTTCCAATCTTGGTGCAAATCGCCTCTATGGACGTTTAGACGCCGGAAAAAACTAATATGGATGGCATTGGTCGGTTGAACTGCATGATGTAAATGTTCCTATCAGGAGTGCCAGATTCCTGAAAGCAATCCAGAACGCCCGGAACCTACTGAGACCCCAAAACTCCACCAAAATCTTAATAGGGAAGCCGGCAAGCATCCAGGTGTCAATCATTCAATCAAGTTATCAAAAGCCGATGAGTGTTCAGGCACGCCAAAGAAGCATGATCGAATATGAGCAGCGTTCAGGCATTTCATAGAAGCACGATCGATGTTCATGGGTTTTCACTAAACGCCTATCAGACAGTTTGGGTCAATGTCAAAAAATGCCCTTTAAATAGCGCGCGGGTGTTGTAGCTTTTGCACTCGCACGCACTCGCTTGTTACAATAAAGCTGTTGTGTTCCTTGTCGGTGAGCTCTTTTTCTGGCACCAGGCACTGGAGCGGGAACAACAGTCAGATATAACAGTTCCGCTTCCACATATTTGTACCAGCCGTTAATGTGAACTACAACCACCAGGTTCACAGGTCCGCAGAATGTGCTGTAGTTATCAGGAGCCTTAAACAAGAACATGTAGACAGATTACCAACTGGTGACATCTGCACAACAGAAAGATCCGTTACGAAATGGACAGAAGATATTCAAAATATTGTTACAAAGAACATTCCTGCAGAAAGTATTTCACTTTCTGGGTGGTGGCGATCATTTGAGTGGAATTACATGTTTAAGAACATATTTGTCTAGCTGCTAGATGGTCACCAAGAGGCCTGAATGGAGAGAGTGAGAGATAGAAGCGGGAATACGTTCACATATTTTAGAAGGGCGAGAGGAATGCACACATGAGATGCGAGAAACAATGTTTGGAAAACACATCCAGCCAATAAGCGAAATTAGTTTGAGGTCCCACCTGTGGGTACACATGAAGACTTGTCTTTTCGCAGTACTGAAAGCGAAAGGAAAATTGAGAACGATCACCTAACTACGAAATACCCTTTACTCAGAGTTGAAGCTACGGTATCTAGCGTGCTGAGAGTTTCTACAGCTGAACTGGAGTGGATCAGAAGAAACAACTGATTTCAGTAAAACACTACGCGGCACAGTTTTCACCATGAACTTCAGGATGATAGGAGGCGATCGAACGATGTTTGGCATGAAAGTCGGCAAACGGTCTTCTACATTTTAATTAAACAGAAAGTTGCAAACGGTTCATTTATGATGAGAAAAACGGTAATAAAGCAATTAAGCAGGATAGCAATTAATCGATAAGATTCAAGTGCACACGCCAATTGGCATGTGACATGATTAGAGCACTATGACTGGAAGGATGCAACTACAAGTCCTTGAGGGCATAGTGGAAGCAAACACGAATGGTCGTGTTGACGGATTTCCCTCTGTGAACTAATATTTTGCTAGTCCAAACAACCTTGGAAGACTGGACCGTTATTTCGGGGACCAACAGAGACTTCAGTCGGCTTGTTTCCTCCCGTACCTCCAAACAAGTTTTTGATCACAGTCCACATTCCAAGTTGGCGGGCGTGTTTGCTGTATTTGCAGTCACTTAGGCTTGTGTCTCGGAACGAACCGCTCTAGATAACCGAATTTCACGTCCATTGGACAGATGTGTTGCGACCTGGCTACGGAGCAACCGAAGACGTGCCTTGGTTGGTCGGAAAGTAAATCCATCGTGGAAATCATGAGAAGAACGCTGGAAGGTCTCCAAAACCCCGGTGTTCAAATAGCCTGTGACGAAAACCTTGTCGATCTGGAATATGCAGACGACATCGTTCTTGTCTTCGAAGAGGAGGTGAAGGCGCAGGTGTTTTTGGATGAACAGACCAAAGTCATCCCGTCCTTTGGTATGCACTTTGCACCCACAAAGTGTAAGGTCAATGTCCTGGACATGCTGTCACTGAACACGCCACTTACAATCCAGGGAGAGACACTGGAAACTGTGGAGCGTTTTACGTATCTTGTAAGTTGTATTAGCTCTGATTGTAGTGTGACAGATGAGGTCAATGCGCGAATCTGCAATGTTCGGGTCGGGTTTGCTAAGTTGAGACACCTATAGTGTCAAAGTGGTGTATCCCTGAATCTCAAGGGACGTGTGTATCAAGCTACAGTGCAGGCTGTTTTGTTGTATGGCTGTGAGACTTGGCCTGTTCGAGCAGCGGAACTGAGACGTATTCAGGTGTTCGACAATCGTTGTCTCAGAACCATAGCTCGTGTGGGTTGGTGTCGGCGTATCCGTAACGGGGCAATTAGAAAGCGAGTTTTCGGTTGTGCAACGGGTACTTCCATTGAAGAATGCGTCCAGCACCAGAAGCTGCGTTGGTTGGGACATGTGTTGCGTATGTCTAACCATCGTTTGCCCAAGAGAGTGCTGTTTTCTATGCCCAATTCAGAGTGGCAAAAGCAGAGAAGTGGCCAACACTTGAGCTGGCAGAGGGGTATGAAGGAGATTACGAAACGTTTGGGTGCCGTCGGTGCTACTCGCCTTCCAGGATGAGGACCGCGTGATCCTCACTGTGCCTGGTTGGAGACGCTGCAAGATATGGCTGCCAACCGATGTCAGTGCCGATCTTGTTGGCAGTTTCTATCCCGATTGTCTGAATGAATGTCTGGAGGTGTAGGCACCTCGGAATGATTGTAGTAGGCTAGCACTAAGTCCCTTCCCCGTCCAACTTTATTCTTCACAATAAGGCTTTCAAATAAATCATGCTTGTACGGCAGCGAAGCATCGGTGTTGAACACTGATGTCATGCTGTCGATGATGATGATGATCCATCAGGGGGGAGCATTTATAGCTCAGTGTTTCTCACCCCATCGTGAAGATTCTAGCGTGACCTGGTGCAGAGTTCCGTGATAACCTATAGATACAGCTGTAATCATTTGCCTTTGACAACATTACAGACCGTCGTCTGCGTACTCCAGATCGACAAGGTTCTCACCAGCAACGATGTAAACACGGGGATTTTTCATCGAAAACGAAGTTGAACAAGAAGGCAGAGGGTGGACATTCTTGCCGGACACCACCCTTTGTAGGAAAGGTTGTATAGAGTTAACCATACATTCTCACGCCTGGAAGCATGTGAATATAAGGACCGGATTATGTTCACAAACTTCTGGGGCATCTCCTGTTGAGTAAATGGGGTAAGCAGCATTAACCGATCGACAAAATAGAACACACCCATGATGACATGGAACACCAAAATTGTGGGTCGTCTGTACGTATGGCATAGCTCCAACGCATGACAGAGTGAGGACGTGGTTCACACAGCCTCTACCTGATCGAAATCCTGCTTGAGACTTGAGTCAAGGATTCGCATGTCGCCGTAGGACGACGAGGAATCAGTGACGCCAGGAACGTTATAACGTGAGCCAAACTGACGACCCTGTGGCTACTACTATCACTGCATGTACATTTTGAAAATGGACACTATTATCGACTCAGCCTAGTTGTATGGAACGGTCTCTTTCCCCCGGAGAGGCTCAAATAGGCTGGACAGACACTAAATGAAGAATTTACTGCCATCCTTGAACAGAACATGTGGAGGGTCGTCAGGAACAGGAACGGCTGGGGATGTTTCAAACATCTTTTCTCACCTTCCATTTTTTTGGCCTTTTAGGGTCCACCAAGCTTATCGGTCTGCACGGACACTCAGTTTCACGTGACGCCAGCGTCTGGTTGAGTGTTGGTTGCGGCCAGGAGGAATCTGTTGCTGGTATGCAGTGACTCCATGTATCAAGTGCGCCCTGCTTTATCATTGTTAAGGTAGTCCCATTGACTCGACCCAATACCAAAACAGCTGTACGTGCACACCACTTTCCATAGTGATAACCGGGACAACCGGACGGGCTGTTTAATAATGTCCCCAACTAACCCAATGGCGGTCGAAGAATATTGGATAAAGTGTTACGGAATTAGTGTCTGTAGGCATAATGATCAACCATGAACGCAAAAGAGGAGCTACGGAATCCACACGAATATCGGCCTTCACATAGTCGGTGTAGTGTGTGAGTGTACTAATTCTCGTGCCATCAGTGACTTAGGAGAATCCTGACGTTTGTATTATACAGTGTCTGCCATGTTGGTTGACTTATATGTAAATATTGGTGGTGTACAACCCTGCCTATTGAACTTCAGCTCATGAAACTTCTCTCTGTTTCCCATTCATAGAAACTACCGTGAAACCCTACATTCGGAGAATCACTCCCCTGGTGCTTCCATAGAGTGCATACTACACGTTATTACTCGGAATTCAAGTATGAATGGAAAAACAGCACAAGTATCCGTTTCAAGGTCTAAACTAAATACTCACAGCCAGTGAACTTGCGACACTTACGCGAAAGACATCGCGTGTTGCGCTTTGAAGCCTTTATGGGACGATATTTTCATAAACGTTCAGTCCAACGGCAACTAAGGACGATAACAGGCTTACTTCAGATCTAGACATAATTGTAAAATATATCTTGACTAGTGACGGCATCAAATGGTGACGACGCTAACGAGGCACATCATAAAGTCCTATTAGATCGAAAAGTACTTCTCACCCCTCCAGATAAGCCTGTATCGACGGTTAAGATAATTGGCATTGGTGCATCGTCATAGTCGCATGTTATCTTTGGGTTTTAGGGACACAATGCACACAGGTTTTAAAGATGGAAGAGCGTGACCAATGGAGGACACATCGACACATTAAACGCTGATATGAACGGATTCCTTGGAGTAAGTAGTGTCTGTTTAGGTACCGTTTTTCTGGGGCGGGATGGCTCACTGGTTGGAGCACGAATTTACTGACCGGAAGGTCTGTGGTTCGAACCCAACCTCTGCATCTCGACTGCCTCTGTCTAGGCTTGGGCAACCTGGCACTATCCCAGCCCTCGTGCTTCCTTCGGGTGGCATGGCAGCTAGACACCGAAAGAGTGTTATAGCTGAACGATTTTTCTGGGTAGAGCGTCAAGAATCGGCGCTGTATTGGCATATGTAGTAACTAGGTTTTGGGCCGATAAATTAGGGAAACTAGCCGCTGATCCTATCCTGTTTGGGAAAAAGTTCATCCGCCTTGCGGTCAGAGAAAGAAATTTGTTTAAGGCAGCCAACCTTCAGAAATTGATGCAGAAGCCTGACCTAGGATGCAGTGGGAGAAAGTAGGATTTTGTTAGGTACGTTTGCTCTTAGGCCGTGGTCAACAATGTGACCCACGATGCAACAAATTTTGGGGCTTTGCTAGGGAACCCTGTCCGGGGCCAATGACTCAACACTTTGATCCACTTGGCCGAGGTAGGCTTCCCTAGTCCTGTAACGCACTTAGTAAAGTTCGGCCGTCCTACTCATAATGCAGCTGCGCACACCAGGTGCCTTTCAAACGGCCCCAGACCGTTTGGTTCTAAATGTGTTTCGACAGTATTGAACAACAGACTGATAACCTGTCAACAATTTCTTATCATCGGTACGTAGTGTACGTTGTTTCATTCTGAACCGGAAAATATTCACCCGAGCTCATGCCCGCTGTCCATTTGCCTATATCTTCCAATCGGGTAGCACTTCTTTGCTCATCTAGTCATACATATCAAGTCACTACGATACGCTATAGGACTGTTTTCTTCTCATCTTTTTTTAAAGAATATCCAATCTTTGGAACTCTTGGTCGCTCTCTGTCTACCCCAATTCATACCACTTTCAGCCATTTAGAAGCCGAGTTGAAGACCATCTCAATCTACCTTGAGGACTGTCTGATTTCATGTATTTCTTGTGTTCCATTACCTCGTTATTTACGGGAGGTCTCCTTGTAAGGAACCTCCCTTTCTCTACAATCCACATTTCCGACATGGCGACCAACTGTTCATATTTATGGAAGCAGCGACACTGCCTTCCTTTGAGGAAGGATGGGTTCAATGACGTCGGTCCTCAAAACCGCACCGCCTTAAATACGGTCGGAATGCTTCTAAAGCCAGAGTCTGGTGCCGCTCAAAAGGAATCTGCTGTGTATAGCTGCATTGGGAGTCAGAGCTATGCCTTACTTCATGCGCCCTCGGACCAGGTCAGTCCCCTGCAGCCAAGTGGGTCAGACTGTTGTCATTAATTCCGTAAACTGCCTCTCAAGAAAGCCCTAACAACGGCTGCCTTGATTTGCGAGTCAGACAGTAAAAAAACCGACAACCTTCAGAATTTTGAGCTTAAGTCTCAAGATGGGGTACATCAACCAAACCCCCTTCTTCAGTCTGAGAAACCGGTATGCATCATTCACCCCCTAAAACTCTTCATTGACACACGTCCCTCACCCAAGTCCTTGTGATTCATTTAGCTGTCAGGTGCTTCGTACCTGAGCTTCTGCCCAGCAAAATAAAAAAAAGTAGCTTTTGCTCAGACGTTGTTCCCCCTTTCGATCAATATATGTTGTGTCTCCGAAACCCACAAACAAGAATTCAGTTCTGTCATACCCCTGAAACAGCTCGAGACGAACCCAGACTTCCCGCACTTTATCCTTCGGGTGTCTGCTGATCCTGATTCAGTGGCTCGTGGCATCTAAGGCCTGGAGGGTTTGTTTAGCCTCAGGGCTGAGCGCGCTTCACTGGACTGGATTTAAGTTAACAGTCGTCTTCGCGCTGTTCGGTTGACTAGCTTAATCAGTATCATCTAGCATGCAAACGCTGCAAACGGTGTTTGTATGCTGACCAGGTATAGGCTCCGACAAGGAAGCTCAGAGGGCGAGAAAGACAGGTTCTATGGAGATTTGTCACGGCTATTCCGTTCAGCAATAAGCACAGACATCGTGATTCTGGCAATGCCCATTTCGGCGAACCACGTCTCGGGGGAGCTTATCTTGTCGGCAGAATCGGAGTTGACGACCACTATGCGCGTAATGTGGAACGGCTTCCTCGGTTATGTCATGTACGCCATTTCTTTCCAGCCAGCACAGGCTTTCAGTACAAGCGCACACACCATGTAACTTGAAGACCACCGACAGAAAACCAGCTGTGGACCCAAGTGGATCAGGGGGAAATCAGCGAACGTTGGTGTTCGGCGAGACTCCGCGCCGAAAGCACCGCTGCTGCAGCAGACTAGCCTGCAGCGATTGGCCAATAGATCGGGCCGCTTGCCTGTGTGGCATCAAGGCGAGCTTTGATTGGCCGGAAGTTCGGACCCAACAGCCAATCATGATCTGATATCTGCCGGATGCCGCTGTCCAATGCCGCATCACCAAGGCATCAGAAATTCTGGAATGTTGTCGCCACACACACTTTATATACGAGGCGCTATACATGAGTTTTGACCTGGTTTTGGGCATCAATACACGTACACCTTTGGTGGTTGTTTTGATGGGAGCGATAGCTTTGAAGGTTCAGACAGAACTAAGCTGAGAAAATACCGTTATTAGAATTGGCGAACGGAAACCCATGATGTCTAGGCAATTTAATGAGCTACCACAGTCGTTGCAGCGCCAACAAAAGCAGTTTGAAGAAGCCTAACCGAAGCTCACTGAAGCTCATTGCTTCAGATATTCCATGTCCAGACATCGGCAGCCAGCACTAGTTAGTATTCACTTTCGTCAGCCGACAACCGTGACCTCATTCCCGGAGTTCGCATTCGACCCCACCTCTTGTTACACTTTTGGCTCCTGGTTCAAGCGGTATGAATATATGTTCAAAACTGATTTTTCCAAGGTCGATTACGGACAGAATGTCAGATTATTGCCGCGAAAAATCAGCATATCGGAGCACAAACGGTGTACAAACTTCATCCTGCCCCACGAGCTCACCTTTGATGAAACGGTCAGAACGCTGCCCAGAAATTTGGCTATCGGACATCACTGTTCAACATCCACTGCCAATGCCTCAAGCTGGTCAAGAAATGTGATGACGATTTAATCACGTTTGCCGGTATTGTCATTCAGGAATGCGAGCGGTTCAAGCTCAGCCCAATGATGGAGAACCAGTTCAAGCGCTTCATTGTGTAACCGGTCTCTAGTCGTCCCAAGATGCAGACATCAGAATCCAGCTTTTTCACGGAATTTAACAGGATGCTGAAACGACGTCGCGGCACCTCACAACCGAATGTCAACACCCCGTCAATCGGCGATACGACACGCCTATGATCGGTCATTCACCTGCTACTTCAAGCAGTCAGGCCGATTAATTCCTTTCGAAGCCTCACGCACACAGCCCCCTGAGTTTCCCTCGAAAATGCTCACTTTCCGAAACGTTCACTTGGGGACATCCTGTGACGCTATATATATAGCTATATACGTAACTATGTATATTTATATTAAAGGACGGGCACAAAAGCAAGAGCCAAACTGTGCCTCCTTCCCTATGACAAACCAGCCTTTTGGCCAAAACGACCAGAACCCTATGCAGCCTTGACCACTGTTGCTGAGGTACTGGACCGACTACAGAAAGCTGGTGTTTTACAACCGACCGACTACTGCGCACGGGCCGCAGCGATCGTATTGGTGAAGTAGGCTAACGAGGCCATCCGATTGTGTGCAGACTTCTTCGATGGTCGCAGTGATGCAGTGGATACACACCAATACCCTTTGTTTATACCAGGCGATTCGTCGGAGAAAATGAAGGGGGTGAATGTTTCACGAAGATTAAACTGGTCGATTCTTACCTCCAGGTGAACGTTGTTGAAGAATCCCGAGTACCTTTAGCCATCAGGACGCACCACTGCCCGTTCCAGTTTACCCAACTACGATTTGGCATCAAGATATCGCCAGCCATACTCTAACAGATCATGGATAGTATGCTGAAGGATGCGCCAGGTGCTCCTGCCTATTCGGACGATCGTATCATCATGCGTTCCAGCCCAGACGAACTGTGGCTGCGCCTTCATTGCGTGCTCGATCGTATTCAAGAGTGTGGCTTTAGAGCGCGCTGAAAAAACCGCGCCTCCTTCATGCGATCGATAAAGTACCTCGGTTTCATTACTGACGAACACAGCCACCAAGAACATTGAAGCCATCGAATGTATGCAAACATTCGCAGATATAACATCCCCTGGGCTTTCCTCAGTCTGGTCAGTCATTAGAATTTACATGTGCCTGTCATGCATCATTTTGACGTCCACTGAACAAGCAACTCACCAACGGCCACAATTACATCTTGTCATGTGAATACCAGCCCGCCCTTGACCCCGTGAAATACAAACTCGGTTTGAATTTACTTTTCACCCACTACGATCCATCACTGGAAATCGTTGTGGCGTCCGATGATTCAAACATTGTTATTGGCGCGGTGATTTCGCGTGTATATCCCGACAGTGGCCAGATCCAGCCGAGCGCAACTACAGTCAGTCGGAAGAGAAAGCTTTGGCGATCGTGTTCGCTGACAAAAATCTTCATAGAAAGCTCCATGGTCATCGGTTCTTCATACTGATCCACCACGAGCTACTCTTTTTTTGTGTTTGTCTCCAAGTAGAACATCTCGGTGTAAAGCGCTAACCGTCTTCAGCGATGGGCAAATTTGCTTCTGCGATGTGATTTCAAGATCGAGTAGCAGTCCACCAGTACCCTCGTACAAGCTGACGCACTGCCGCGCCTCATTGGTTCAAGCGGGTCAAAACCAGCGCACACTCTATCCGCAAAAGTTGCCTTTAAAACGAACGTGAACCGCTTAGTACTGGAAGCCGTTCGCGTTCTCCCAATGACTGCTGACATGGTCCGTCAGGCTGTCGACCAAGATGCGGTGCATCAGCAGGTCATCAATAATATTAACAACAAGAGGTTTATTTCCCAACTTGTAGGGGGCATACCGATTGAGGGAATCATCGGCCGTTAAAACGCGAATGTGGCGGACATCGGCATAACGGGGGGAAGGTAAGACCAAAGAGACAGGCTTACCGCGTGATAAGCAACTGTGGATTGTGGAAAACAAAAGACAGAACAATGTGGCATGAGGTGTGAATAGCTCACTGATGAGGCCCGTTGACTTGAACTAAAACTGAAAAACCGTTGCTGGCCGTGAGTGACCTTGGGCAGTTGAGTCAAGTGCCATGTTCATATAAAGCACGAGTGAAGATGAGGAGATGGAGAATTTCAAAGTGGAGACAAATGGCAAGATTAGTCTCAAAAATGGTTTACACTGAAACTGGGTAGACTCACTGGCGTCACTCTTGGAAGGGGGGAAGTCGGGTGTAACAGATATTTTCGAGGGTGAGGCAGTGCCAATTCTTAGGTCAAAGCGGGCATTGCAAGTAGAATCGTTGAACATGTGGAAGGGACATACTGAAATCGCAAAACCGGGATGGCCGGGCCCGAACGAGGGGTTCATCAGGCTAGATTGAACTCGTTCCAGAGGCGGCTGGACCCAGGTAAAAAAGTTGTTCGCACTTATGGGCAGCGGAACGAGCGGGCGAGAGGGCACAGTCAAGAGTACGAAGGGAATAGTCGCACTGTGCCACCAGGCTGTGTATGGCAATGCCATGCCATCAATGCACTGGAGTATTTCGGTTTCTGCGAAGCTCCGCAACGGACGTCATCTTTGAGATGGTGTGAGATTCTGTGGTCAACGGGCTTTTTGGTTGTTCATGGAGGGTCATTTTGGTGAAGCGAAGACGATGCAGGATCGTTGGCAGTTTCCGTTCGATTGAAGATCCGTTTAGGTGCTAACACAGACCAGTTGAAGTGGATACCGAACATACAGGGCGTTTGGAAATGGGTCAGGATACACGGACTGATACACAGAATCGAGGCTGTTGCCCAAGCTTCCCTGATCAGTTAGGCTGGTGAATTTTGGGGGGCATCAGCTAGGATGGAGTCCAATAATAGAGAGCAAAAAAGTGACACAGCAGTCCGCGGCCCCGTATCTGACCACAAGACGAGTTGAGATCATACTTCAACCGGCGTGACGCATTATTTCTAGTCGACGAGCACCTCGTCTACATCGGATAACGCGCCCCGTCTATGACGCTGTCCCTTTTCCCAAAACCTCTGTACCCACAATCCCCGCCAGTCATGCCTTTTTTTGGACTGTAACTAGATGATCATGCCTGACGGCATGCCACCCGCAAGTTGGGAATAAACATTATTATTGTCCGACAACGGCAGCCAGTTCTCGTCATCGGCATTGGGTGAGATTTATCGGGAGTATGACACGACTCATGTCAGCCTGCCGCCGTTTCATCCGCAGTCGAATGGCTTAGCGGAAGGCTTCGCTGAAACTCTGAAGCATGCACTTCAAACGTCCGAATGGGAGAGACCAACGGAAGAGATTTTGCAAAGGTCCCTGCTGGTATGCTGAGAGGCGTCAAACCCAAGTTCGACTGGTGGAGTTTCTCCAGCGGGGGCACTGCTCTGACATAACCTTAGCACACCACATGACGCTATTTGGTCACAGAAAAGGCAGTTAAATCACCACAACTCTAGAGTGAAGATCCAGCTCAGGCAGTTCTCCCCTTCAGCGCGGGCAAGAGAGTGTTGGTTCGCGACTACAGCTACAGTCGCCCCAAGTGGATTCCGGTACACATCCCGCGCCCGCGTGGCAAAGTGCTTTACAAGATTCAAGTTGGCTCAGATGGATCCAGCACACATACCAAATCAGACAGACAAACGCACATATCCGGTCCATCGGACCGAGTGACTTGAGTCTGGAGAGGCTTCTAGACACCTCTGATCTCGGCACCATTGTGGAGATTCCATCAACTGCTCCGTCAGTGACCTAGGCTAGGCATGCATTGTGACCGCGGCGCTAGGCAGACAGGATCCGGAAGACAGTGAGGCCACTGCAAATAAACCTCTAGCTTCAAAGCTACACGAACACACTTCACGGAAATGTTAGGCAGCGAGAAGTTCAAGACTCTTGACGGTTCCGCGTCAAGGTGAGCTCTGATTGGCTGGCAGTCTGGACCCAACAGCCAATCATGATTGAGCATCAGCCGGATGCCGGTTGCCAATGACGCACCCAGTAGGCGTCAGAATTTCTAAAATGTTATCGTCCTTACCTTACGTAGCGCGGTGATACTATAAACTCTTCGCCGTTATATCACACTCAACTTCGTCGATCCGCCCTCGATAGTATCGGTAACTAGGGGCTGTCGATTCCTTTTGTGCATTAGGTGGATAAAAAGTATTGCCGCGTCATCACTAATACGTGTTGCCGCAACAACTGATCTCCGCCGGGAGAAACGATGGCTCTCTTTTTGATAGATTACATCTTGATATCAGCAGGTGGAAGTGCGATTGTGCACTCGAGGCGATGCAGCCTTCGCCGTGCCGTTTACTTCATGAGGGGCTTCCGTCCCAAGATATACGGCTTAGCCTCCGGCCCGACCTAGCGGGTAGCTGAGTGTGGACCCAATTTTTGTCTACCGTAGTGAGGCGACAGTGCCCGACTTACAAAACGATAACCGATATTCAGGTTGAGATTGTAGGCGATGGCGATAGACGGCCTGTGCGCGGGAGGCATGTGCGAATACGAGGGAATTACATTAGCTGAACTGCGCACGAATGATATCACAGCTAGTTGTGCAATCGTCCATGAAGCTGGGTAGGAACGGCGGAGTTATGAGTAGGCGATCCCCAAAATCATATTTCAGGCGTACGTGACTTCGTAGATAGCTGGTGTAAAAGAGGGCGGCCAGCTGGCAAGCGTTAAAGGGGTTGGATTGTTGTGTATCGGGGCGCGCCAGGACAAATACAGGGGTGGAAAACCATCGCATACAGCTTTTGGAACGGTTCAGAAACGCCGCACTTAAAGGCCGTAGCGAAATATATCGTAGTGGCAGAAGAAATGGATGGCCTTCTGATATTACATGCTGCGCCTTAACAGGTGATTACTACTCCTGGAAGTTTTGTCAGCCCAGAGGGCTTGGTAAATCGGGTCATGCAGGCACAGAAACACCAGAGGAAAACGTGCTCGTGGTGCATGGTGGTACTTCTTGTTTGGGTGATGAGGAGACCTCAGCAGGACACATTTACAGCCTAAGGTAAAGCGTAGAGTCTTGGTATCGCCGTGGGTATTTAGTAGGTCCCTGTTAAGTTAACAAGACAGCAATTTTTAATCTGCTGTATATGATGTTCTGGATCCATTGGAGGGTTGTTCGGGATATATGCGACAACCGAGGCGGGCTTAAGTCAACGGCACTGTCGTTCAAGTAACGAGGCTTCCTTTTTAGCGAAATACATTCATTTGCACAACAATTTAGTTTTGACGGGAAACTCACCCTGAACCCAGCCGAGACTCTAGATTATGATGCTGTGTGCTGTTTTATTCTTTCTTTTTATTATTCCGTTTTTCATTGCAGAAGTTGGAGTATTAAGCTATGTATGGGGTAGGAAAGGTTTTTGGGAGGAAGGCATGCAGTTGAAAGGGAGGTCGACAACAGTGGAGTTGGCCGCATCGTCGGAGACAGGGGGTGGAAATAGTACGGATGGAGCCGGCAGAAGTTTAAGGATCGGTAGCGACCCAAAACATTATGAGGTATGACTAATGTGGATGGTCGGGCAAGGCGCATTGTGGGGAGTCAGGTTCCATCGGCAGCTTAGAGTACAAAGAATGGATTTGTGCGATTCTGGTGACGTATGTTACTTGAATGTGGGACAAGGGATATTTTGCCCTGGAAAATTGAGACGAATTGACCTTTGCAGCTCCAGGTTAGTTCATTATCACTGTCATAGACAGTTAGATCGTATCAAGAGTGGCTGTATTAGCAGTTCATGTATTCGGATAGTGTAGGCATGATTGCCGAGGTGAAGATGGGTGGCAATAGTTCAGCATGAGTGATGAGTTGAATGAGGCCCAGACACGTATGACAGATATGTAAAAGAGCCTGAAGTAGTGGGCGGGTTTTGACGTTTTACGTGTGTCTGTGACGTGGAAGTTTTTTGACGACAACCGGACGATGTTGTTCGCAAAAGAGTCGGTTTACAAGCGCAAGCATGGAGCTGATAATCGGTGTCCATGATGGGATCCACAGTTGGTGAGGGTTTTACTGCGGTTGAGTATGGGGTAGTCGACGATGTTGTTTGTAATAACCTGTGGAATATCAGTATCGGGAAGCAGGAGTAGAAAGAAGGTGGGATTTAGTGCTCCAAAGGAGCAGATTTGACTCCGAGTATCCACCCACTCACTAGACTGTCGCTACGGCTACAATCACGGGTACAAGTTTGAAGACGCATGAGGTTCTTGAATCCTGGGGGTTCGTTCCATACCACCTATTATTACGATTGTCTTGTATAGATCCCTCATTCACTTCAACCTCAATACGTCTGATAATTCATATGGTCATTGGATCTCAATACTGCACCTTCGGTGTATACATGGACCCCCGTTATCGACAATGGGATTAATTGGGCAAGTGGTAATTTTGCCCTCATAACAGTGAGACAAGTGACTTTAACGGAAGATATAAAGGAGACTATATAGAATATACATTTTCCATTTCAGATTCATCGTGGAGTGAAAGCAGTCTACGGAAAACGAAATGGTGTGATTACCCACTACGGTTGTGCCGGCTGCGTTAACTAAAAAACGCGCCGCCAGTGGTGGTTCTATAATTTTCAAGCGCCGGCATGGTGGAGCGACAATGCACAAGGTTATGATGATCAGGGTCCTTTGTTTGTTGTTGGACAAAGCTATGACGCATAGTCGAAGCCTCATAATCAGGCTGACCGTTAGCCGGAAAATGCTCTTTCCTACAAAACCTTTGTGGCTCAAATGAAAACGTTTACACAAAAATATCACATTTTGTTGTAAGTATGCTTAAACCAAAAAATTACCCTACTCAACCATCGCTTTTTGCGATGTGCTTCAATTAATCTCCCTACTAAATTTTTGGCGCGTATTCGGTTTTAAGCTTGCTGTGCTACGGCTTCAGAAGTGGTTTCAGAAACGTTTGTTGAGAAGTCGGAAGCTGTCCGCTTTTCGTCCATCACGGCATTTGAGAAGGCGCTAGAGGAATACATGAAGGATGACTATGTAGTATTTGTGCGTGTAGCCAGCAATCAAAGCACAAACGCTGTTTTTCCTTACTGCAAATGCAGTAGGCGACCAGCAAAACCAATGGAAAGTCGAGGAATCTGGAG